>VZSV01000078.1:1293266-1375171 GCA_013398735.1 Nothocercus julius
TATATGCAGTATAGGAAAAACTCCCAAACACTTTGTATTAAAGTTTAGACAGTCCAGCAAGACCGTGCCCCTTCTGAGATACCGAATATGATGTCGTGCCGGTGTGTGTAAGCAGGCATAAGCTCTACCATATGCTTGCTATGCTCTGTAGCTATGGCAAATTGAATGAAGAGAAAGAGGTTGTCATTTTCTAGGATATAGGGTGGTTTCACTGTTTTTCTCGTATAAAACTGCTGGATTGTTAAATGACCCTGCTGCGGATTTCTCCCAGTCTGAGCTGGTTGAGTTGATTTAAGCCCCTTTACTTGTAAGCAGAGACCTCAAGCACTGCAACATTCAGCTCATCCCGGGGTTTAACAGGGAAGAAAGGTCAGTGTGAGTCTGCGGGTTTCTGAATCACCCTGCCCTCTTGCTGTTTCTGCCAAAAAGACTCATTTTTATCTAAGCTTGGTATCCAGGTACCCATAGTTGCATGTTTATCCATACAAGAAAAGCACCGGAGCAAATGCTGGTGCTGCAGGAAGGCTGGATGTGGGACCATGATGAAGGTCAGAGAGGAAGGTGATGGGCAGGGGACACGGGAGGGTGCCCAGGGGTTGCAGGACATGTCACAACAGGGGCAGTGGGTGGGAAGCTGTAGGGTCTCGAGTGGACTGAAGTTGAGCAGGGCATGAGAAAAGAAGCATCACAGGGAGGAGTGTCACTGGTGTCCATGGCAAACGCAGAGTGGACCATTAAGATCACTACTAGTTACTGGGACTAAGAGGAGTATTGAAGGGGCCTTGGCCCTTTCTGCCTGAGACGGTGTGTCCTGGGGAATCTCGAAAGACTTGGTGTCTGTGGACTTGGGGAAAGGCGGAGGAGCTGGAGCAGAATTTACCTGGGTGTATAAGTGCCTTGCAAATACGTGGTCTGAAAGGCACCGCTGTTGTCCTCCTTATGCTTCTAAGCTGCCTACTGGCCTGTAACAAGAGGAAAATAACTTCTACATCTGTCAAAAATAGTGGGGGAGCAAAAGCAAGGGTCAGGTACACTAATGCGGTGATCTGGCTCATTGAGCATCTGCATGCACGTCTCCTATAAGGAACCGAGTACACAAAGTAAATACGTTCTGCTTGAAACGAGAGGTTTTGGTTTGTAGCTGGAAATGTGACCTTTTGGATCCAGGGGTTTAGGTATGAAGAATTGTTTGTTGGTCCAGTATTATCTGTGCTCTCGGTGCTGTAGAGATGCAGGGTGCTATGAATATAAATCTTCCCTAAAAAGAAATGAGGAAAAACAAGACCACTAGCACAGACTGCTACTGCAAAATGGACTGTTAGTCTCAACATTATGATAGGTATGTGTAGTTTGTTCATATTTATTAGAACTAGTTTAAATTGAGCATTTTTGTGCAGAAAACGGACACTTCAAAATTCACTGAAAAAAGAGAAATTGTAAATATTTGCCAAAAAATGTTTCTAGGTAACTAAAATACTTTTTCTCAATAAAGTTAAAACGTATCATTTTGATGTTGGTCATTTCCCAATGTGTATTTTCATTGTGCCTAGAATTAAACGCTTGTTTGTGGCTCTACAAGATACATTTTATACGGTGGTCTAATTGAAACTGGTAATCTAATAAACCTGTGTCAATTTTTAATTGATATTCTAATTAATTGCTTTTGTTATTGGTGTTTTAAGTGGATTGGCTGTTGGTGCTTGGTTTTCATTTGTGATTGGTATTGAAGATGTTCCTGGTACCCTTGCTGGGCTGGGAGAAGGTGCTGGGCTCCTGCTTAGCTGCTCTGGCTATTGAGTGAAGAAAAGAGAAAGAAAGTCCCAGGCTGTTCGAAATAAAGCAAAACCCCCCAAAGTTTATTCTTTCTTACTCTATACTTGTTCTCAAAGAATAAAAATAGGAGAGGGATTGTGCTTCCTTTGCACAGAAAACCTTACCAAGAAGTTGCATGGCATGTGCTTTATTTGCTTTTCACTATCTAGCTCAAGTGATTGAATTACATATCACTCCCCGCTTTGTATTTAGGTAATTCCTTGAATTGATTGCTGCTAGCTTTCATTTGATGCTCAGAATTATTCTCTATCAAATACCAAAGCATCCTACCACGTTGAGGAGAAAGTGTGCTTTCTGAAATATTTCCTTCTGTGCTCGGTTACAAGCCTTTGTAATAAAAGGAAACAGGAACAGGCTGTGAAGTGAACCCTAATTCAACCAGACACAGCCCTCTCTCCAGGGGGATGTGCTCTCCTGATCCGTATGTGTGGTGGTGTAGCCTCAAATACAGCCTTTTTGTTTCTCTTTTTCTTTAGTGGTAAAAATCCAAGTTTGAGTTGAACATGCAGGAAGTTCCTTCCTGGTAGATGTATCTAGCAAAGACTATTTTAATGCACAGTCCCCGATTTGTCTCATTCCGAGAAAAATGCCTTTGCAGCAGGGGCTCCTTCGGGGCGGCGGGTGGGAACGGCAGAGGCAGGGGAGTTGGCGAGGGTGCTGTGACGGTCCCGCGCCTGCCCCTCTCCCCATGGCTTTTCCTCGTGCTTCATAATTAACTGGATGAACTTCAAAATGCACATTATGAAAACAGCATCCTCTTAGTTTGAGTGTATGATGTAGAAATAGATGGATTTCAGCAGAATGGATAGAGCTGATGGAAAATTACCTGTGTTGCAATTGCAGGAGCACTTTTTTTCAACTTATATAATCGCATTAGTGACCTCCTGGTGTAAGAACCTGTAAAATCCCTAGTCCGGGGAACGATGCGAATGCCCTGCATAGCAGAGCTCTATTTTTGACGTCCAGGGTGAAGTTGCAGGTTGCTTTGGTTGCAGTTTTTTTTCTCACAAACTTGCCATGAAATTGCTGCAAGGCGGCGAGGCCGGGACAGTGCCAGCATTATCCCCAGCAGGGTGGCTCTCCAGCGTTGCCTTCTCTTTGCATGGGGGTTTGGATCTGCCTTTTGCTCGCACTGGCATCAGTGAAGAACTGGAAACTTCCCCAACTGTGTGAAACATGCACCAAAATATGAGGTCTTATGGAATGTGAATATCGTGAATTCTTATGGGCGTGCTTAGATGTGGTCAGAGGTGAAAATGCCATTTATTCTTCTCATTATTCTTCGTCTTCACAAGCCACATCTTGTGGTGGAGCTGCGGTCCGGTGGCCATCAGGAGCGGCATCGTGTCCAGGCCGCGGATGAACCGCGTTGCTAGGCAACATCCAGACGTGCATTCAAATCCGGGCACGTGGCTATTGATCCCGCAAATATTTTCCCATGTTTACTCCAGCAATTCAATTAAATTCAATGACTCTGCCCTTACCTGCAGCCCCAGGCAGGAACTGATTGACAAAAGTGGGGCCTTCTCTGCTGGGACAACTGGTGCTTTACCAGGAGCCGGTAGACGTTACACCTGGTGTCCCGGAGATGTTGTCCTGGTGTCCTTGCTGTGCTCCCGAGGTGCCGTCACACTTCACCCCCAAAGTCCTTTCACTGTCAAATGGTGCTAAGCAGCTCCTTGGCTCTTCAGTGTCCTCAGCTTCGAGGCAGACGAGGGGCATCAACCGGAGGAAACCCGGCTGCATCTCGGCAATGGTTAGCAATTCCCAGCATTATCGGTTTGTGCTCTGTGATATTTGACTGAAAATTACTGTCACTCTCCTCTTCTGCGGGTCTTTGCAAATACGTAAATGTTACTGTTTAATATGATGCTTATATTGAATTCTATCATGGTTTCTATAGTAGCTTCTAAGTAAAATAGTTTCTATTATAGTTTTTATAATTTCTAGTATCTATTTTTAAGGTTATTGAAATCAGACTAGATTAACTAAGATTGTGATTACCAAGACAACTAAAAGCATTTTATTATCAGTTATTACTGTAGTACTGAGCTTCTAAGATTCAAGTACTGTTTTCCTTAGCTGCTGACAGTTCCTACACCCTTCACCCATCCTGATCTGATTCCTCAGCAATCCCTTTTGGTATCTCTTGTCTACCACATATTCCCTCCATCCTCTCAAGGAGAAGAACTTGTTTTCTGCAGGTAGACAACAGCGAGAAGGAAATGCTTGGGAATCTCTCAATTAAAACTATGGAATTTTAAGTGAATTCAGGGAATGTTGCATGAAAAGCCATCTGTGCAAATCCGAAACCTGATGGGCTGCTTGATTTACGTTGCGCTTGGGGAAATCTCACATACCAGCTATGAAATCAAAACTCCGAGTAGGGTCAGTAAGATGTTGGTCTGCATCAAGCCAAGGGTCATAGCTTTAATGAGGCCATCAGTAAATAACTGCTCCTTAGCGCTGGAGCTGAATGTTATTGTTGACTTGTCCGTGGCTCCTTAATCCTCCCTGAAACTCCCCATGCTCAAGATAAATAGCTGGGTATATTTAAGGCAACTGCAAGAGTGGAAACTGGTCATGTGGCTTGTTCCACATTGTGCCTGGTTTGTTTGATAATAGTCAGGGATGCTGAGCTTTATAACAGACTCTACAGCCACAAAACTTTTCACATAAATGAAGAACAAAGGGAACATCAAGTTCCAGAGGGACTCAAATCTGCTTGACCTCATCCCTTAGCTGTGCCAGGATTCATACCGTGATGCGTCGCGTACGGGAAGGGGTAGCACAGCAGAGGATAAGCACTACGGAAAATTCTCCAGGAACTCCTGGTAGCCAATTCATCACAACAGGGGAATTTCACCCTGATCCCGAGTGTTGCTACAAGCCCCATTCATCATTTATGTCTGCAAAAGCTAGTATCTGGAGGAGGTAAGTGGTGTGTAGGCATTTTGCTGACTTGCTGCTCTGGCTGATTTTTGCCCTACATGCTCAGATTTACTTTAACTAAGCAGAGTAGGAAGTGTGTGTATCTAGCCTGGAGAAAGCAGCTTCCCTTCTCCTGCTAAGCATGTGAGAGGTGACAGTTTGAAATGTTGAACAGTGCGTAGTGCAAACACCTGAAGATTAATTAAGAGGAGAGATTTAACATATTTCATAGAGAATGTCATCATTATGAAATACATACAGCATCTTGTACTGAAGTTCAGCCAGACATAAGACATCAATAAGTACTATACTTTGAAAATATAGCTTCTTGATAAATATTGCATTAAAGAGGATGATGCGGGTGTCTGTTGGATAGTCTGGCAAGACCGGGTTCAAGTCATATGTTGCTCTTTCCACGTGTGTTGCATCAGCTAGGGCTCAATCCATCTCCTGACAAAGTTGTTGCTTCGTTACTACAGGGGCTCAATTACCTTTTACTTTATACCGTTGTCTGCTGTGTGGCTCCCATCCAAAAAGGTGTCCAGAACTGCCTCTGGGAAAGGACACTTTCCCACCAATTCTACAATTGTTACTTTGATCGATAGCAAACTAATTACAATCTCAATGATCAATATTCTGGCCTTTGTATGAGTTTCCCTTATCTGTTTAAACATGTTTCTTCCTGTAGCCCAAGAAGTCTTAATTAAAGATTAACAAAGTTGGAATCGAATCAAGAGCAACTGAGCCAAATTAAAAATATGAGCAAACAGAACAGAACAGAAACCCTGTTCTGCTTTGCAGCAGGGGAGGAGAGCACTTACTAAACTGCTTTTTCATGTAATCTTCAGGCTGCTCTGTACTGCTGGAAACAGTAGCACCAAGGTGGGTTGAGAAGGGCCATTTCTATGTATTTCTTGTGATGCAAATAATGATCAATGTTTCTATCAGTATTCACACTGAGAAAATACTGTGTGTTTCAGTGAAGGGGGTCTTTGAAGGTAGGAAATTATTTATTTTGCTCTACCAAGTTTGTCTAAAACAGAACAAATTCATGTGTATTTCTAGCACCTGTCAGCACTGTATCAATAAAGGAAAAAAGAATCCAAAATACTAGGTCCAATGTGGGAAGCGTGTAAAGGCAGGGAGGGCGTAAGGAAAAGCTATGGATATAGGTTGCAGATTGAAAAATGTCAAGTTACGACTCATTAGTATTAATGAATATGAAATGTGAGTGTTTACTTTTGCTGAGATTTCTTAGCCTGACTTGGCAGCAGGTTCAAAGGTTTTTTGAAAATCAGCAAACTTCTTTCTATCTATTGGAGAAATTCAAGGCAAAGGCCGGTGCTTCAATGCTGTACACCTGAAAAAAGCTATTCAAGATTCGAACCTGATTCCAAATTTTGCCAGTAGTCTCTGTGCTTTCCTACAGAGCATAGGTATAAAAAATGTAATTCATAGCGGGTGTGAAGAGGAGCTTCCCTGAGGCTGCTGCACTTGCCCAGACCCCATCACTCTGAGTCATGCAGGATCTTGGTGGTTTCCCAAATTTTGACTAGACCTTGAGTTCATGGAGTGTCTTTGCTGAAGATAAACCCCGACTTCTACAAAGGGGTATGTGAACATCAGCTGATGGAACCAGCGCAGCTGGAAAGGTTCCCAATCTGTGTCTCAGTTTTGCCTCTCTCCAGCATAAAGAGCTGATCCATAGGAAGGCTCTTATTTAGGCTCTTGTTTAGCCACTTATTCGAAGAATCAGATCAGTTAGCAGTTGATAATGTGTCTCTCCCCAGAAACACAGATACAGCACTAAAAGTGGAAAGTGAAGCTTCCCCTCCTCCCACTCCCTTTTTAACCTTTTTTTTTTTTTTTTTTTTTNTTTTTTTTTTTTTTTTTTTTTTTTTTTTTTGGACTTATTTGGCTGAAAGCAGCAAACACATAAATGTGTTGACAAGCAGTAGCTCAGTGGAGAACAAAAGTGGCAAAGAACAGCTTGAAAGAGGTAATCTTCTCCAGCACGAGAAGTAAATGTGCATGAGAGTGAGAGATGAGCAGGTAATAAAGGTACTTTTGCCTTTAATGCATCCAGCTCCTGGTATGCAAGCAGAAATGAAATGAGATAGAAGCTATTTCTTACCCACACAGAGCAAGCGTCTGGCAGGGTAGGCTATATACATGCAGTGCTGCTGTTTTATTTTCATGGGCTCTCTGATTTGAGAGTTACCAATAACAGGAGATAGCTAGAAGTCTTGCTTTTTCTCCTTTTAACAGGCATATGGAACTGTGGAAAAAGCTGCAATAAAACCTGCAGCCATAAAGCAGAGGCCTCAGTTTTCTGGTGGCTTGAAGGAGGCCGATGTTTCATTGAAACCTAAAGAAAACCAGCTGCAGGATGTCTTCAGCACGTATCCCGTTCCTGAATGAACGGGCTGTGCAGGCCCGTTAAGTTGGCAGAGATGGGGTGGTTGTCGCTGCTGCGGGGTGGGGACGTGCAGCCGGGCTCTCTGGTGACCAAATCCCAGCCTGCAGCTTTGCTAGACCCCTGTTTAATTTTGGGCTGTTGAATCGTTCGGGGAGCAGAACTCCCTGCCGGGGGGCAGCGCTGCCCCTTTGAGCCGCCGTGTTAGGGGACAGCTCCATTCGATGGCTCCGGTGTCACAGCAGTGAGAGCCTTGGTCTCCACTCTCCCTTCCCGTAGCAGAAAAGAAGATGGAAATTGTCCTACGCAGGTTTCCAGCTGCATTAGCGTCCTGCTTAGACTAGGGGATGGTTTCAGTTCTGGCTGTGGTGGCAAGTCGAAAGGGTATTAGCAGCCAAGCAAAGCCAGAATCTCTGGGGGAAAAGCAGGCTGGAAGATCAGCGTAAAAATAGTAACTTGTATTAGCTGTCTCTGCCCACTGTGGGTTACACAACAATCTGTGCGGCCAAATACTTGATACTGGCAAGCTCTAGAGGTAATATTGTGTATCTTCGGCTTTTTCTTCCCCGAATTTCAGTGTGTTTCTAAGCCATACCTATCTGTCTTGTGGTTACTGTGATGCAGAGTAGGCAAGGGTTAGGATTTTTTCTTCTTAAATCTTTGACTTGTTTATTAAAACTCATCACCTTCTTCTAGCTGGCTAGGTCGTGGTTAATGCTACTCATCTGAAGACTAAATAGAAGAATATTCAGTGTGAACCCCTCAAACTGGAAATTAACTTTCAAAAGGAAAGCACAGCTGACAAGCACTGCCTAGACCCAGTGCTCTAGGCTACACAACAAGTAAACCATTCTCAATTTTTTTCCCCTATTCTTTTTAAAAAGATTAAATTTCTAGCTTGGATATTTCTAGTTTCCATTGGAAAGATGTTTCTCTCTCAAAGAACCTATAACCATAAGCATCAACAGAGAGAGATTGAAAATATATGCAGAAACTCTATGATGAACATGTGCAAAAAGTAATAAAAAATTCTGAAAAAAATGACATATAATCTAATTTCACCGCTGATTTAAATTACCCCCCTGCTCCTTTGCAGCCAACCAGGCAACGTTCACACCTGCAGATCTAACAGAGGCACGTGCAAGTAGGCAGTTGCTTCTAGACGTGCCAGGTTGGTACGAGCACCTTCCTTTCAGCTGCATAAATGTTGCACGTGGGGCGTCGGGCGCCTGCAATTGGGCAGCCAGGAAAAATGGGTGACGCAGGGTCCTGCTGTGATCCCCCTCAACAGGCTTGTGCAAGAGTCCCTGTCACACCTGGATGAGCAACTTTTCTGTGGGATTCCAGCAAAACTGGGATTGGGTGGGAAGGCAGCCTGGGAGAACAAACCTGCCTCGTGCCGGGGTGAGGGGCGTTGCTGGCCGCGCGGCGAAGAGGCACCCGAAGCCACTCTGAAGATGGCAGTAAAATCTGTGCGAGGTCAAAGCACCCCTCTGCTTCGGGGAGGCTGGAGGTGCAAAGGAGGCCTGCGGGTGAGGGTCTCAGCAGCGGAGCTGGGCACCTACGGTGTTCCTGGTGTTCCCGCCCGGTCCCGGCTGACTCTGACTGTTCTGCTGCACGTAGGAGCGCTGGGTGTGCGTTTGAGGTTTGCAAAATGAAGGACTAATTCCCCATGATTTTGAGCGGAATTAAGATAACAAAGTATTTTCTGCAGATATAGATTTCTATCCCACTCGCAGCAGGTGGAAGTGTGACCTGAAAGGGCAGATTGGCTGGAGAGTTGTCAGCCAACCCTCTCGATGGTGTTTTCTCACTTTTCTATTTTAGAAAATGCCTGCAGAGTGGCTTGTTTGGAAAACCCATGCCAAGCTTATGTGCTCTTTATACCTTCAAGAGAGGGCATAAGAAGGACTTAAGTGGTCCATGGACCTTGGCCCAGGGGGAAATGTTGCATCACTAGCACAGCCCGCACTCCCCCTGTCCTCTTGGCTGGGCCTTGAGCTTTCATTCTGCTTAATGGCATTGGTGAAAAGCCAAAGAAATGATCCAAAAATCTACCTAGGTACAGAATCAGCAAAACCTCGCAGTGATGGGTGTAAAGCTGCTTTCCCCCCCACCCCTAGACCTTGATGCAAAGGAAGCATCAGCAGTTTGCGTATGCCAAGGAGCAGCACCGAGCAGCGTGACCTGCGGCAGATCAGTTATCCCTCCCACGGTGCTACAGCGCTGATAGGGGCTGCCTCAGTGGGAATTATCTATTTAAGGAGATTGAAATGGAAAAAAATATACATAGCCAGCTGATTTTTTTTGATGTTTAGTAGGATGGTGGACTTAAGCCCTTAGTAATATTCAGTGGCTTAAGTTTTTTTTTCTTCCCCTGCTACATTGTGAACCAAAGCTTTTGGCTATATATAAAATTTGACAGCTGTTCTTGAGCTTGTATATGTTGCTATCAGCTCAGGCTGTTACAGGTAGCTTTTCTGTTAGGAACTGATACAAATCTTTTAACTGATAGAGGTTAAAATGGTAAATTTTAGAGAAAGGATTTAACAAAAATCTTAAATGAAATCTGGAAATAATAGAAAGTATTTATAAGCTTAAACAAGACTCTGTGAAATGGCGATAAGTATTGTTCAGTTCCTGAAAGATTGAGGGGTATTTTTGTGCTAGCTTTGAAAGAGATAGTATTCATCTTTATTTGTGCTACAGCTCCGATAGAATGGGCTTAAAAGGTAAGATATATACGAGCCGCACTCAGTCTACAGTAGCAATGACAGTTTGATTTTATCACTGCCAAATGCAATATGCAGCAGAGGGTTCAGTAACCCTCCAGAAATCGAGATGCATTTTGAATGCAGGTGTACGCAATTTTTTTTATAAGAGGAAGCAGTGAGCCTGGCAAACTCCATATCTATTATAGAACTTAATCATTATCTGGCGACTCAGCTGCAGGCAGGATTTGTATTTCTGTGTGTCTCTGCCTTTGGGAGATGCAGAAATGTGGCTTCTAGTCACTGAAAGCGTGGTAGCTTTAATTTTAACTGAACAGAGCATGAATCCTTGGATTACTGTTGTTCAGCCTTTTGGTTATATCAAAACAGCTAGCAAATAGATAATAGTGACTGTCATGACTTAGAATGGGATATTGAATTGGCACAAACTACTGTAAATTGAGGTGAGCAAGGCTTTTCAGGGGCCGTGAGTGGGGCTGGAATAGCCTGGCTGATGATCTTCCTGCAGTAGGAGCACACGCACAGGCTTTCAGGGAGGAAAATAAATATGTTCCCATCCAGCTCCCTTAAAACGAAAATCTTCTTGCCAGCTTTGAAATGGGTAAGAGGACAGTGTATTCCAGCAAAAGAGACGATAGCAATTGCCAGGAGAACTACTTTAAGATGAAATATGTACTTGTTTTTGAAGGCTAACATTGGGAATGAAGTAATTTGGATTCTATTCTTGACTGTGGTCCAAGCATTCAATTATTAGAAAAGTTATTGGAGACCCTGTAAAATTCTCTTTATTTCAGTTTCATCTTATATAAAGTGGGGATAAGTGCAGAGGTTCCTTCATACTGTTGTATATAAAGTTATTAGATCACTGTGGTTAGTCATTCGTATTTGTAAAGCATGTGGAGATCTCTGAATGTGTGGCTGGGTTTTTGCTAAGTAATGTTGATGCTGTAAAGCATAAATAAATGAAGAAATAAATAAAGGGACATAATGGCTTTGTAAGATGTCGCCGATGCTTGTTTTCCATGAATATTTAAGGTAGTACAGCTCAGAGTTTGGATGCCTGGAAGTAAATATAACCTAGCTCTGTAGTGGCAGATTTCTGTGGGTTTGTAGGACACAAGCAAGGTTTTTAATGTGACCTGATTAAACTGAAAACTGCCGTATCAAACAGTAAGGCAACTGCCATGTGCATGTATGTATAGGAAATAATGATCAGGAAAAAAAAGTGATTTAATGAACAAAATAACATAACGAGTGGTATACAATTCTGCATATTGCAGTAATGTAAGAGAAGGTATCGCTCGTGTTGGAGTGATGGAGAGGTTATCACTGGGGAAGGACTGGCCTAGGGGAGTTAATTCATGCTCTTCCCCTGCTTCAGGAGTGATAAAGAAGGGTGTGCATCTTAAAAGATCATTATTAATGCCTTTACAGTAGAGTTTGGATTAGGCAGAGAAGCTTATTTAGTGTCAAGGTCAAGAAAATCCCGGTTAACTTCGATGTGGTTAAAAACAACTGACGTGGATAGAAATGACTCGAACTGAAGGCGCCTGCAGAGATCGCTTGCTGTCAGCTCGAGAGAGACAGATCTTCTGATGCCTTCGTTAAACAGAGTAGAGAAATTTGTCTCTGAGTATGATTGCTCTTGGTGAATCTTCCTTCAGAGAAACGGCAACCTTTTCCCACAACCTTTTTGGCATCCTCATTCCCTCACATCTTGGGGCAGTGTTGATGATAAATTCATGAAGATATTTCCCTGCCCTGCTCGCTCTCTTCTTGCTAGTTATGTACAACAAAATGTAAGACCACAAATCCCTTTTCGTAGTTCATTCAGCTTTGCTTCCTCTGCCGCCCTCCATCTCACTCCTAGATTTCTTCTCTTTGGAAGAATCTTGTTTGCAAAAATACACTTTTCTTATGAAACATTGTTTTTTCAGCCCACTATTAAGCTCTCAGTGCATTTGTATTTTTGACAGTGTGCACCAAACTGCTCATAATTCTGTTATGTTCCGTATATCACAAAGTTGGGAGAATAATTCTGGTATATGCTAATGCTTCTAGGTTTACATACATAAAATGCTGTTCTGGTAACAAAGTAGGGAGTATATTTTATAATGGGATATATATCATTATAAATGGAACACTGGTTTTACAAAATATTTTAAGAGGAAGGTAAATTAGACCATGAAAAGTGCATAAGGGCTATAAATTATTCAGGAGCCTGAGGAATTTTTATAAAGAGATTTGGTTGCGGCCTTAGCCTGTGAAACCTTTAACTGTGGCCATTAAAATAAACCATATCAACAGCTCACACGTACAAAAGATATATTATATCCCACGGAATGGTCACCTGAAACTTCAGTACTGCACACAGCATGAAAATGGTCACCCCTAATCCTTGATGCAGATGTTTTTAATGGGTGATAATAAATGGGAATTGATGGTAGGTTAACCTGGAGGTTTTATAGCTCTCTCTCTTCACATTCAAAACACTTTTCCCCTAAGAGGAGCATAGAATTTCTCAAATGGGAAAAGCTTTAATGTCTGATTTGGCTTGCAAAAGATGCTGAGGGGAAGGAACACTAAAATATCGGGAGATGGAGCACTGAATTTGAAATCACCGCTGCTGGGGACATTCTTCCTTGGGTGGCCCAAGGAAAGTGCCCGGGTCTGAGACCTTGGCTGGGTCACATCCCAGCATCTCCCGTGCTGCTGGTGCTCTAGGACAGCGTGGCCTCCTCCCTCCTGCCCTGACCTCCAGATCCTCCAGTTCCTGGGCTCAGGAGAGGGCCCTCGGCATGGGCTGGCACCATGGGCGCATCTCAGGAAGGCTCCCTAATTCTCACCTGTCTCTGTCCCTTTTGGATGCTGTTGGCTCTATTTATGTGAGCAGCCAAACCTGTCAATCACTGTAAGTTACCTCTAGTAATTACTAGTTATCACATTCGTAATAACATAATGTGGCTTCTGTCAATTGGAGGAAGTTTTTAGTATTGTTTTTTGATCATAACCACAGCATTAAGTAACATATTTTTTTAAAGATGCGTGTAAATGAGTCCCAAACAAAAGACTTGTGAGACTGTGATGCAGCAGCTAGCGAGCTTCATCGGGGACGTGTTATCGCCCGCATCCAGGGAGCGGGAAGGATTTGGGTGTCCTGGTTAAAAAAGACCAAGTCAAGCTGGGCTCTGAGCACCTCAAATAGCTTATGGTATCTCTAGGAACTGATCTAGAGACCTAGGCTTTAAACAGACTAATTCTCACATCCTGGGGCACTGCGCATCACTATATGAACTGTAGGAGATTATAAATGTTATTTTGTAAGCAACTTCACACCAGCGTAGCAATCTGTGTGCTTGTGCCATTTTAGAGACAACAGTCTGAAAGCTCTATCTTCTCAATTGTAGAAACACGTAATTATGTTTATTTCTATTATTACATTTGGTAATAGGTACGTGTAGGAAAATGGCATTCATTTCAAGGAAATTATTTGTACTGATGTAAAAAGAAATAAAAAAATAAAGAGGAACAATCTGGCTTTATAGGTGACTACTGTATTTATCAGTCTTCCCTTGACCAACATCCCTCAGAAATCTATGCGGGAAAAGATGAAAAATTAATGCTACTGCCCATCTGCAGCTGTTCTTGATGCATTAGTGTCAACAAGAAAGCAGTTCTGCGCCCTTATAAAAACATGTTTTCTGCATATTATGTGTCTTGTGACAGTCTGCACAAACTTTCAGATGAATACATTGTGTTGTTTGTGTTATATGGCAGTTTTGCCAGCTCCAGGGATTTTATCATTAGTCTCCTGACAGTTTTTCTTTTTTTTTTTAATCACCTCTGACAACAAATGCTATGTGGCTTTTGTCAGTTTAGCCTAGTTTTGATGTTAGTTGATCATAATTACACTAGCAGTTAACCATACTTTTATAGCATGACTGTAATTTGGCTGTAATTATGGCTAGAATGATAAAAATGCGGCTCTGGTTGTGAAGAAAAAGTAAAATTCAGCCTTCGTGGTGCTGGGCAGAAGCGCTTGAAAATGTTATTCTCAAAAGATTAAAAGCTGGAGGGCTAAAATTAAGCCTTCAATTATATTAAAGCTTAATCTTATGGTGCTAAATCCCTTTTTTTTGTGTTTTGGGGATCTGACCTGTGATTTCTGTGTGTCTGAGGTTGACAGTATCAATTACATTAGAGCAACCCATTAAGCCAGTGGCCTTTGGGCATTGATCTTTTCACATCTAAAGTTAAAGGAATTTATGCAGGCGGAGTGGGAGACAAGTATATCTGTTTGCTTTCTTGTTTTTCACAGCCTGGCACTAACATAAAGTGTTTGTAGTTCTGGATTTTCAAAGGTACCTTCTAGTGATGGTCCCAGAACGCTGCAAAGTGGCATTTTTTCCATGCATCATTCCTAGACAAGTTCCTTCAAAGGTGGAAAGAGGCCAGTGAACTATTTCATGAAGGTTATATTCAGGTTTTGTAGAATTAGGCCACTCTTTAGCTTCATAATTTGTTCCCAGCTGGCTCAGCTCTGGCAATACAAGACAGTCCTTGGCTGTTAGGGCATCCTGCATCAGCTCCGGTTATGATTTAGCCCTTGGTTTTGTAATTCTGTAGAATATCTTGAAGCCTGGGAAAGTGCTAGTTTATTGTAAATGGTAATAATATGAGGCAACAAAAGAGATTAAGGATTTCAGTGAATTCCTTTTACATTTTGTATGAGCTTGTCTGAACAAAATGAGGAAAAAGTCCATTTTTCCTAGTACCTGTCATCCTGAACCCTTATAGACTAGAGGCTTTTCTTAGAAGTTTCTAAACTTTGCCCTCGGGTAGACTTAACTCTTTGTTTTGACCACAGAGTCCTGTTGTGTTTTTTATATTCCTTCCTTGAGATTTGTTTTGAACTGGAAAATGTTCCTTTTATGGATAGTTTGTTGTGGCCAATCCATGTGGGTGGAACATGAGTTTAAGTGGCTCAGAAGAGCCAGGTCTTCCTTATATATACATTTATATGCTGGACGCGTATTTCCTCTCTACTCTTTGGACATTCACCTCCCAGTCTTACCAAGGATGCTACAAATATTTAAGGATGTACCATTAAGCAGAAGAAAAGCCTCTGGCTAGTTTTAGTGGCAATTTAATTAATTATGAACAGCACAAATGCTACGCACACTCAGTAATTCTTTCTACCTAGCAATTATGTGTGTTATACATCTTTATCCCTGCTTTTGCATGTGGACAGACAAATGTCTGTATAATTTAACATTAATTATGTATGTTTGAATCCTTAGTATATTCATAAGTGTACATCAATTAATATTTATGCATCATTATTATACACCATTATATGCATACATTATCTATATATCCTATTGCATTGCAATAATACATAATAATAATAATTAGAGATGTAAATTGAATCCATATTCTCTTTGCTTCTTTTCTATGAAAAGGGCCCTTAACGCTCGTGTCTGCAGCATATCTTTATAAACTTATATGTTGGATAATTCCCTTTATAAACTTATTTATTGGGTAATTCCATAGAAACCCCAGTTGCTCTTTCAAGTGCTGCTGGCTGAGGAGAAGCTGAGGAAGGGGAGAGCTGGGGAGTGTGACATGAGCTGCTCCTGACACTTGTCAAATCTAATTTTCTCCAGCTGGGCATCCAGTATCTGTGTGGAGTAGGTCGCACACCTGGGGGGGAAATGAATTATCTGGTTTCTGAGTTCTGAGGGCAACAGCAGCTCAACCACATCATCGAGATTACTTTTCCGCCACCTTAAGAAACCATGTAGGAAAAGGCCTGAGAGAAAATACCATAAAAGACAGATAGTCCAGTACATTTGGGGGAAAGGTAGAGTCGTGTCGTGGAAGGTGCAACTCCAACTCCCTCAGCCCCCATGGCAAGGTAGGAGCAGGGCTCGTAATGCAAGGTGAGAACCAGCTAAAGGGCACGTTCCTGGTGCTTGGCGGCTTTGACTTACCATTGCAGAGGTCTGAGCTGGACCTTTACAGCCTGGGAAAGTAAAATAGCTGCTGAGACCAAGGCATAAAGGGAGCTTTTCACAGCTATGGGGGCAGGCAGGGTGTCAGCAGAAGTTTTCCGTGTGTCTGGTGGGCTTTGCTGGTGCCACCATGGCTCTGTGAGAGCGTGCTGGGTGCTTCCCAAGAAAGTGGTTGCAAATAGCATGAATATCTTACCTGCGGCAGAACCCATCTTTTTTAGTCCATCGTTCATTATTCAATTACTCACTTTTGGGAGTGTTTCCTCCTCCTTTCTGATAACTCTCCATCAGGACGTTGGAGTTGGCAGAACTTCCCTTGGCTTGCAAGGGAGTTGCGGGCAACTGGGCAGCCCTTTGGTCTCTCTCTGCATCCTCTCCCCATTTTAACTCAGCTGATGCTTTGGGATGTTTCATGACCACACACACAAATAGGAGCTGAGGAACACCTTAAACAGCATCGGTATCTTTGGTAAACTTATCTTCTCAGCATCAACTCTTATGTTTGTACCAGTCTCCTTTTGAGCAACCAGAATGATAAACACTAGACCACCAAGTGTGATGGGAGCTGCTTTCCTCACTGTGCACCTTCCAGCTCCAAGACTGCAGAACTGCAGCTCATGTCAAGTAGGAGCTCTCCAAACCAGCTTGTTAGAAAAGACTTAGAAGGTTAGAAGGACTCTGCTTCTGGAACACTCTTAATCAGTCCCCTAGGCTTTTCCCCTGTTTATAGTAATTTCTATATTCTTAAAGACTACTCTGAAAGGAAAATCGTTGAGGAAAGGGCTAATTGGACTTTCCCAGAGGGGATGCTTGAAGGTGGCAGTGACTCAATGGTTGGCCAACATTGCTACGAGCCTTCCAGGTCCTTTGTCAAGGCTGGTTAACTTAAAGGCTTCCTCCCATTGTGGGCTGTCAGACTGAATTTGTCTTCAGGGTGAATCAATGAACTGATTAGCAATTGTTGAGCTGAGTATTTTTGGAATTAGGACTGGTATGATTTGCATGGGTTTCTTCTATTAAATGTAAAGGCCAAGATCAGGCCAGGTGCAGGTAGGAGTAACTCTTGTCATTTCCATGGCTCCATTTGTGCCAGGGGAGGTTTTGTTCCCCTGTACAGCAAAGGAGACGTTAGAGTAGAAGTCTTTCAAATTAAGTAAATCAACTGCCCTTCCTTCCTGAATTCCTTTCCCTTTTCAGTTTTAATATTATTGATGCAATGACCAAAGCGTTATCTGGGCATATCTGAAAAATCAATGAAAAAGTAAATCTTAAAGAAAAATCAATTGTCCTGCAGTGTGAATTTAAATGTGACCCGTTTTTGCTACACTGCGTATATACTACATAAAGAACCTGGCTGTGTAGAGATGTATTTTGTTTTACTTCTTTCAATCAAATTTTTGCAGGAGGTAATGTCTTAAGCGAGAAAGCAGCAGCTAATATTATTTTTTCCAGAAAAGATCTCAAATCCAAGCTCTGTATGTCAGATCTTTTGAACAATCGAGTTCCCTGAAGACTTCAAGGTGTTTTTAGTTAAGCCATGGCTTAACCAGCTTGATTTGGATCTCCTTCCTGCCTGCTGATGCTTTGCTCGCCCTTCCCGTTGCATGTCAGGCACTTTATGGTAATTTTATGCTTTGAGATCATTTTATTTGGCTTGCTCATCCAGTGAGCATCTTCATCATTAACTGGGAGGTTCCTCATCCTCAGGGCAGTCTCCTCTGCTCGTGGCCAGATGAGCTGTCCCCTCTGGACCTGCTTGGCCACCGTGCAGCTCGTCCCTTCTGCACGGTGCCCGCGGCCTCTTGCTGCACGAGGACAGGACTCGCCTCCGAGCTCAGGTCCTTGGGATTCGTGCAAATCACAGAGGGGATGTTTTACATAAAGCAGAACAAAATTGCAAAGATTGAAGATCTGCCGCGATTAACCACTGCCGAAGGAATCACATCAGGGAGGCCTCAGAGACCGCAAGGAAATAGGCATTTTCTATATTTGTTCTTATTGATACAGACACGCACAGCAGCATGTTTCTAAATCCCTGTTTAAACAGCACTGCTCGAAGAGCATTTGCTCCACGAGCACGTCTTTAAGAAACACGTATTGGACCAAAGCTTGTGGCCTCTTGAGGAACTGGAGACTGCAGCAGACGTAGGCAACTCATCACTAGCATAGGGAGAAGGTGGCCATTCCTGGGCCAGAAGAGCCCAGTGCCTTCAGCACTCGCAGAAGTTGAGTGTTTGGACGTCGATAACATCACCCATCACACACAGGGAGCTTCCTGATGGGAGCTGCTTTTCTCTGGATGGATTTTGTGCATGCGGAGAGGAGCTCCCTGGGTCTGGAGGGTCCAGATGTGCTCTGGATGTTACAGCATGATAAACAGCAGTCGTGTTGTGGGATATTCTGACACCAGCCACACACAGGGGTGTCCCGGGTGCTCGTGCCTTCTCCATGCTCTTCTCATGGGGTGAGCATTGCTGACGGTCCTGCCGACAGCGACCGTGCACAGTCACCCCGTGGCAGAGCCAGGACTCGGAGCCAGGCCTTGGGAGCACAAGGGCACGTTCAGTTCAACAGTCCTGCTCTCTATAATGACATGACAGCATAATTCAGCTGCTCTGTAATTTAGTATGTCGCACTACGTGTTCTACATTGCAGCGAGGCTGACCACGCTGGTCATTTCAGCGTATATGATCAACATGCCGCTCGTTTTCCCATTATCAGGAAAGTCTGTAATTTATCTCCCTCACTTGTGTCTCACACTGGAGCATTTCATTTCCATGGCTGTGAATTATCAGCATCCAATCCTTGAAGCTACGATGGGCGATAATAGCCCAAAGTTTCCCAGGTGAATAATTACTGGAGCTGTCCAACTTGTGACACCTCTTAGGGCCTTTTTTTTCCCCCTGTTAAGGAAGGTGTTTGGCATTTTCTGAAAACCATGACCTTGTACAATGCCTTAACACTCTTTTATTGGAACTCCTCTTTGTACAAAGTCTGCTTTTACACATTCTTCTCTCACACAGCATCAAAAATGCTAATAAATATATGCCAGAGAAATGCATGGTGCTATCAGATTTTTTTTTTCTCTATTTTGGCCCCTATTATGTGCATTTTGAGATGAAATTTGCAAGAACACCCACATTTTCTGGAGCCTAAGTTCCACGGAAAGTTCTTGGGGTGTAAGCTCCTTAAGCGTTTTGGTTTATTTTAAAAATCCAGTCCTTAATGCCTGGCAATCATTATCTATTATAGTCAGAACAAAATTGCCAGGTTGTTATTTTGGAAGAACAAAGGCAATTAGCTTCTCCATTCACAGTCAAGAGGAATCAGGTGTTGTTTTTAATGAATTCTCATTTCTGTCTTTGATGCTCTCCCATAGCATGGAAATATGGTATTAGGTGCAAATATTTGTCCCATACTGTGCAATAGATATCTAAGGCAATCTGGACATGAATCCAGCCTTTCCAGGGTTTCTGATACAGCCACATCCGCCAAATATACAGTCAGCCTTAATATTCTTGTCTCAAACAGGGTTTATCCTGCATGCAGAACCCCGGATGCTGCTTGCAGGACTCTCAGTGAAATGTGTATTTCACTGCAGTGACTCTTGCTCTCGACTCAGCCAATGATCCCGCCAGCTGCTCTTGGTCTGCTTGATGCAAAAGCTCTATTTTTTTAATAGAAGCAATGCTTGGGACTTTTCTTCATTGAAAATAATTTTTGTCAAGCAAATATTGTCATGAGATGTGACTCAGCCTGCGTGAGTTTCAAAAGAACATGTTGTGAGTTTTAAGGATCCTACAAAAGTATTCTGCAAAGGGTTAATGAAGAGCATATTGAAATGCTGCGACACAGGGAATGCTTGTTATTCTGCTCCACTTTCCATGCGATTGCGGTGCTTTTGGAAACATCAGTCCTTGTGTGTGCAAGAAGTTAGATGGGAAGATGGTATGGGAAAATGGTCACTACCATGCCTAGTGTAGCTATTGCTTTTATGTGCATGCCTGTGTTTAAAATATTGGGCAATTGTTGTACATCAAGAACAGGAAGCTTTTCTCCTGTCCATATGCTAGCAGCAGGCATGGTATTTTCCCGCACGGCAAATTGCTTGGCCTATAATCTAAGGAATTGAGAAGGTTTTGAATGTTCCATGCCAGTGAACTGGCAGGATTTGTGCAGGCTGAGGTCATTCTCCTCCTTATTTTGCTTCTATTCCATGATACATCCATTCAAAGTAGATTTCTGATCGTGCATCTTTGTTCTGGGACTTGTCACATTTGCCGGTGCTGATCCCTTACTTGTGTTAATGTTGAGACAATGTATGTTAAGATAACTGGGCAGATGTGTCCCAGTAATTGGTGGAATAATCTCAGAAGTTTAGAAAATTTTCTGAAAATTTCTGAAAAACTACTTCTAATGATAAAAAGTTACTCAGGTCTATTTTCAAAAAGTGGAAACCAGAAAACTATTTAGCCTTATTTTGCAGAGCCTTTGACTAAGGGGAACCTTTAGTCAGCCACAAAGATTCACTCAAGTATTTCTAATTCACCAGACGATGCTAAGAATTTTATTTCTATAAATTTTTAAATACTTCAGCTTTTTAGGAGTCTCTGTAAATGTGATGTACAAGTTTATCATTTCTGAGACATCATTTTGGGGATATTTTGAAATTTGAAAAAAAAAAAAGCATTTGCCACTTTCTGAGTGTTTTTACCCATGCTTACAACAGCCTGCATGTTTCACTGAACACCAACACACCAGACTAAATGTATCTGCCTCTGCCCAATGTGTCCGTCCTGCACAGGGTGATGTGGTTGCTACACAAGTGGAGTTGGAGCTGAAACAGCTGTGAAACAGGAGAGACCCGAGGCTGGGTGAGTGGCAGGATCACTTTTAGCCCATCTTGTTCGTTGACCTGATGGATGAGAGCCCAGAAAGACAGAAGATGATTAATATTAAAATAACTACAAACTCTCACCAAAATTGCACTCATTCTTTGCTCAGGGTGCTTAAGCGTAACACTGCTGACCCTTTTCTCTTGGGAGCGTGACCAGGAGTGAGACAGAGCTCATAAGCTTCTCGTAATGGCCACGCTGTAACTGTCCCTTGGAACTGCTTTTTATTAGTGACCTGGGGCTTTCAAAAGCAAATCGAGCACTTGAGCCTGTGCCCCGATGGAGTCCCCTGGCTGTAGCCTCCCTAATTCTTACGGCTGCTCTTGCAGAGATGTGAAGTCGATGCAAATCTGGCACATAAGTCCTTGCAGAGATCTGCCCTGCAAACGCTCCAGGGCTGCGGTGGATTACGGGGACGCACGGACCGCCCTGCCCTCCCCACCCACGCAATGTGGAGCACTGTTAATTTTAAGCTCTCCTTTTGAATCCCGCAGCAACTCGTTCCTTGGCTAATTTAGTTCTCAGCTTTTTCTTATCCTGGCAGTTTCCATCCTTCCCGTATCACCATTGCTGTAATATTGTATAAAAACAGGAAAAACAACCACTCCAGAAGCTGCAGATTTCTGAATCTGCATTTGGATTCATGTCTTACTTAGAATTCCAGCACAGCCCCAAAAATGTATTAAAAAAAAAAAATACATTTTTCTTGAAGAGCTAAGCAAGCTGCGCGTGATTATAATGGAATGACTAACTATTGTAATTGGCTATTGTATCACATTGTATGGCTTTAATTTAAGACAACAAGCAGCAATTTGATAACGCACAGGCTGTTATTGCTTTTGAAACACTTTCATGCCTAGAGGCGTAAGTAAATATCTTTAAATTATTGCGGGTTTCTTCTTCCACAATACCTGCAATAAAATATGGAGCAGAAGCAGAGGGATTTTTAAAATAACGTGGGACGCAGGGCTTGATCAGGGAAAGATGTCAGGGAGATGCAAAAGGCCAAACCCGTAGCTGGGTCAGCTAGAGCTCATGTAGTCACACACGTGATAGTCCTTCAAACCCAAGCAATGGGCCGTCTTTGCAGAAAAGCTGCTCGAGGTTGCTTCCAAAAAGTAAACCATTCTGAGGTTTACTCCCTGCCGTCATTTTCCCCACTAACCTGAATCCTCAGGTTCATGTTCAGCTCCGGGCACAGGCACCTGAGCCAGCCTGTGGGCAGGGATTGCCTTTGACCGTCTCCGTTAAAAGCTGCTGGATGCCGTGGAATTTTGCCTGGTGCCCAAAGGCCATCCCAAAGGATGGCAGCACATGTGGCATCTCATGTGGTGTAGAAAAGCGCTGACCTGTACCAGCCTGGCTCTCCCTTTCTGTTGTATGAAAAGGTCTGCAGAACCTACACGGTGCAGAGGAGGGACGGGGCAGAAATCTAAAATATTTCCCGGCACCCTCCCTGCATCCTTCCTTGCCCCCCACTGCGGTCCTGCCTCCGCTGCTCCCTCTGATAGGATCTGCGGCTCTAAGTCATGCATTGGGTGATAAAGCTTGGAATAAATAAATGAGTCCCCGCGTTGCTTAAATTAATGATGCTGTTGATGCTGCCAAGCCAAGGTAAACCAGGGAGGCTCACCCGTCCTGCACGGGAACTCGCGTCGCGCTTCTTAGGACTATGAGCTGGAAAATTAATGTGCGATTTTACAGCCTGCTTTTGTGCTTGCAAGTGGAGGGCTGTGACATGCTTCTCTGAAATACATATTTTTAAAATCGTGCTTTGAAAATATCAATATCTACATGAGAAGTTTTTATGTTGTATTAATGACTTTTGCAGTACACTTTATTTAAGTGAATAGATCATTTTTACAGAATGATATGATATTTTGTAATGTCACATTTAGGCAAAAACTCCCCCAAAGCATCTTGAGAGCAGCATGAAAAATGTTATTACCCTATAAGCTATAGACATGTGCATCTCATAAGTCTACCTTTCAGGTTGTTTTTGGTACCCTGATGGGCTACAGCAGCTTTTTATCTCTTTCTCAGTCTCATTCTACCGTAATTTTAATTGAGAACAGTAAATTATCATGGTAATTTGGGACATTTTGGGATAGAGGTTTACAAATAGCAGGAGGCGATCAACATCATTTGTTACTCACTGCTGGGAAAGAGGCCTATGAAGATGATGGCATTAGGGAATCTGAAGAAAAGCAAATTATACGTTGCAAGTGAATTAAAACGTGAAAGCTAGAAAAAAAGTGTAGAAAGACAACTGCTTTTTCCAAGAAAGGGAAATACAACACAGGCACATAAAGCAGAGAGAAAAATAAGCAAGGTCCGAGAGCTTCTCCATCCTCCACTGATTACCAGTGTTTTTCTTCTAATATGTTGGCTTGCTGCATGATTTCTTTTCTTCCACCAGTGATTATTTTGGTGCCTATTGTGCCTAAAGCCAGAGGTGTTCTTCTCTCTTAAGTGAGAAAAAATTCAGTCTTCGTCCTCAATGTTTCTGATGTTGGCGTCGCTCTGTGGATTTCTAATGTGACCGGTATACCCTGCAAAAATACCCACAGTCTATGGGTATTTTATGAAAGAGGGGCCCAAAAGCATGTTGCTAATAACTGCTACGCTGTTATTCCACTGTCTGTTAATGTTTCCACCTGATTTTTGTTTTTATTTTTTCTATTGTGGAGTAAAAGGGGATTTAAGGTTTTTGTCATTCCCCATGAGCTTTTGAATAATAGTTATGTTGGGTTTGTTTGTCATTCTTCTTGTAGATATTGTGCATTGTTTTTAGGGAAATCTTTTTCTTCTGCATCTTTTCCATCCTTCCCAAATATCAAGTTTGGAGTCGCGACCTCCAAGTCCTTGCACGAGCACAACTGATTTTACTCTGCTGAACTAAACCAGCACCAGGCTGGGGGTGGAACACAGAAAGAAGGAAACTTAACTGCTTTTTTGCATTGATTCTGGCTTGATTAAACCATAAAAGAAAGTGGTTGCCCCAACAGTGGAAGCGTGTCGGGAGCGGAGGGGGAGCTATTCCGAAGGCGCAGGGTGTTTGTCACACTTCAAAAAGCAACAGCAAATACTTCTGCACTTTTGTTGCTAGAGGTTTTGCTTTATTAACACGTACTTCAGCACGGAATCTAAGCAGAGAGGAGCTTTACTGCTCTTCTCTGGCTACTCTTTTCCATGCTAAACAAGGTCCGAGCTGCCATCAAGGCTGCTAGGAGCACTTTTGCTGTCTGCCTTCGCTGCTTGCGGAGGGCAGCAGCTGTGAGTCTCTCCTCTGGGTGGCTGTGCCGCCGCGCTGCATCCCGTCCCGTTAATCCGAGGTTCTCAGAAGTCTTTATAGTCTTCCTCCTCAGGGTCAATGGCATAGATCCCTTTTGTGTGACTTTTTATTGATGTAAATAGAGACTTGTAAGTAGCACCTGCATTTATCTAATCCTTGACTACGAAAGGATTGTCTTGCCTGCTTTTGTGAACTCAGCACATGCCTGATGCTTCAGATGGCTGAAAGCCCCTCATAAACATCAAGTGGGAATTGCCTCCCTGTTTTAAGCTTGTCCTTAATTTGCTGTCCTGGGTACCTGTGAATACAAATAGGCAATTAGGCAGTCTGGTGCTTATTGCACGCACACTGGTCTCTAATTTCATGCAAATAGTTAAACCTGCATGGAAAGTTTAAGCAAGCAGGAGTAGGGCCTATTTTTATATGGTGTGATCTGTGATTGATTTAAAAAAAAAAAAAAAAAGAGGAAAGAAAGAAGAATATTCCCAGTGTGGGGACTGGATTACTTTAAATCTCTTTTAGGGCATTTTTGAATACTTACAAAACAAATTTTTAGCACATCAGCCACAAAAATGAAATAATAATTAAAAAAAAAATAAAAAAAAAAAGGAAGAAGAGAGAAAAACTGAAAGGAGGCTGTACAGCATGTCCTGGTCCTGTGGAATTCAATGTACTTTGGAGCCATCTTTTGCCTTTGTTACTTAGGAATTTGTTCATTTTTAAGACAAGTTTGTTCGTATCCCATTTGATCTCACATTAGTAAGATGACTCATCTTCTGGAGAATTCCAGAGTAAATGATAAACTTGGGTAAGTCTGAAAGCTATAAATACGTACACACAGCATACACACATCAGGTTTCCTACTGCTAAAGCACATCCTCCGAGTGAAGTTCAGTAGCTTTATACAAATGCTTGCAGAAATTGTCCAAAGCAAGGGAAAATATCATTATTCTTCTGAAAAATGTGAAGCCTGCTGGTATGTAGGCAGATACCTCTTTTGTTGAAAACCAACCAACCGAGTGCAAAAATAGATAAATAAAACAGATGTCCCTAGAAAATTAAAAGTTTTCACTTGAGATGGTTGATTTGCAAGGGGAAGGGGTTGTTTTTTTCATCAGTCCTTCAGTGCAAGGGCTCCCCACTTAAATGATGAGGGCTTAAGTGTGACCGGGGACTAGGTCTTGTCCAAAGTGGGTCAGGGGAAGGAACTCAGCTTTATTGTCTGCCTGCAACCCCTCTTGCTCTTTTAGACTAGGAGAGACTGGTGAGAAACACCAGCTTGTGGCCCAGCAAATACAATTACTGTGCACTGTGTCTTCATTTGGATGCCACGCTCAGTTAATAACCAGATCTCTGCCATGCTTCTTTATTGCTTGGTCTGAAGGAGAAAGTAATTAAACTTAATAGGTATTGCCCTTGCTTTAAGGCCACCATACATTTAAAGTTCCCAGCAAAAGTAATTAATACTAATAGAAGTCATGAGTTCTAAACAAAGACATTTGTATGCAAAGTAATCTACAACATGTACTTTTTGGAGTAAATTATTTATGTTCTTATACATCCATAACAGCATAAACTTCCTTTTTCTCAGTATATGAAATGCATTCTCCCAGAATTGAAATTTGCAATGAATTTTCTTCTTTTTCACATCTCTGAAAGCCTCTTCTCCCACAGGGTTTCTTAAGAAAAGCTATTTCCTCAGCTATAAATGTGATTGTTTTTAATACTAACATCTTTTAATTTGAATGCAAGCAAGAATTTAAAATAGGTATTTCTGTGTTGTACATTCTAATAACGCTGGGTAAGCACTGGGCATAGCTAATTGACCATATGGCTCTTTGATATTCGTAGAGGGGAGAGATCTGTGTTAGCATTAGAAATATGATGGTGTCAACATCTTAACACGGCATTAATATCAACTGAACAGTAGCATGAGTTTAGCTGGCTGAACTAGGTGTATGATCTCTGAATCATGATAGACAAGATTTTGCTTAGAATTAGTGTCTGCTTTTCCCAACATAAACAATTTTCTACTTACCTGCCAGTCAGGCTTGGCTTGGTGGGCTTCTTCATGGGAGCAGATCAATTTCTGCATCGAACTAAGGCAGAAATTGCTTCTAATTGTTTTCTGGGGGAGCCATTAGACCATCTGTGTAAAGCCTAGTCCTATGCAGCCTTGGCATATTTTCCCTGAATAACCCATTTCAATGCTTTAGTGACCCAATTATTTTAGTTTCCAAAAAATGATCGAGTAACTTCAACTCTGCAACTTCCCAAGCACAAAAACTAAGTACTTAAATGTATTCGTTCTGTTCTTGGAATGACGTCAAAATACCAGTCTATCCTGCGCAGAATTCCCTCTGCAGCCAGGCGCTGCTAGTGCTAAAAAGGAAGAGAGAAACAGCACATGGAAGTCAAAGCATGCGGTGAAAATCCTTCTCTGCAACTTTGAAACGTGGCTTAAAAAGTGTAGGTGGCAAGAAGCCAAACACCTGCTTTAATCAGAGTTGCAGAATCATAATTTGAGGTTAAATTTGTCCAACTGCTAACCATTACATAGTCATAATACCTTTTTCTTAATGTCAGAAGTTCACTAACATCACATATCTCCATCCATGTATGTCTACAAACTACTGCACATTTGCCCTTGGACAAATGGAAGTGAGTTGAGCTCCACAAACTTTACATTAAATAAGGCTTTTTCTTTCTAAGCACTATTTAAGATCTTCTGGGTCATTCCTGTGATCTCTTTGCAACAGTTCTATATCCTTCTTGAAGTGTGGACCAAGAAATTAGACAGTATTTACCAGCAGTTCTGCTAATGCTGCTTTAGGAGGCAACATTAGTAGTATGTGGTGCTTCCCATCCGATGCATCCAAGGACTGCATTAGATCCTTCTCTGTTCTTTCGCAATCAGCAAGGTATATTTGGAGTGCCACAGCCCACAGGGAGGGAGGTAATGGGAGAAATCAAGATTTACAGGGAAGTGAGTATGAGAAATGAAGCTCCTGTGGGAGAAAACGCAGCGACAACTACCCTTAAAGTTATTTTAGGTAATATGTTCTCTTTGTGCAGGTATTGACAAAAAGGCCACTTAAAATTACCAGGCATCAAGAAGGTCACTGAAGGGAAGCAAAGATCTATTGATTTCTTGTTTTACGAATACGCTATTTATCCTATTTAGCAGTTGCAGTTTTGCCGCAGTATCTTTTGTGAGGACAATTATTATATCAGTGGGCTGAATTAAATGGCCAGGAAAATCCTACTGCAGTTTGTATGAGGAGAGGGCAAGAGAGAAGACGTAATCCCGTGGCTGATGAAGCGTCTCCCCTTGGCTGCACGGAAGCGATCCATGAGCAGCAAGCTGGTGCTGGGCATGGTTGTCCCTCGTGGGCATGAGACAGGCTCCGTGCGAAGGCTCCTACGCTCTTGGGAGCAACGTTTACTCATTTGAACGTGCTCTTGCATGCCTGTGTGTGTACACGCCCTGTCTGTGCGTCTGTGAGAAGAAAGAACGAGACTTTTAAGAAATATTCTGTCCAACAGGACAAGACTTTATCTTTGCTTTTTGCCTTTAAAAAAAAACTATATAAATTTATATATAAAAATACATATTAAATGTATAAATAAATATTTTTATATATTTATTTAATATATATATTTATATAAAATACACCAGTGGAGTCTATGCTGCTTCTCCTCTTCCATCTCCTTTCTCCCATACCGTTGAAATTCAGTTTAGATCTTTGCAGTATGTTTTGAATTCCTTGCTCCTGTCATTTTGAAGTCAATGATGATCTCCTGTGCCACTAGTTTTGTCTTTTGAACACTGAAATAGGCAGAATGAAGATTTAATATGCCTTCTTGTTTCTCTTTCGGTATTGAGCAAGCAGATGGAATCAAAACAGCATCTTCACTGTCACTATTCAATGAAATTCATAAAGGAAATTCCCAGAGGCTGCTCTAAGCACAGTCCTATGGAAAACTCTCTAAATCCATTTCCACAGATTACAGAATTTGATAAAAAAAAAAAAACATGTGTCAGTGAGGTTGTACTCAGAAATTATTTCCTTCATGCTTCTCTTGCTTCGCATTCTTTCTGAGCAATGGAGATTGAAAGGATCTTGAACTTCTGGTTACCACGCTGCCAGGATATACATAAGCCTGAAAATGGAGAGTCTTGGATGCGATCTTGATTTGTTTGGGAGGCAAAAGGTCTCAAGAGACAGTAAATGAAACATGAACCTCATTCTCCTGGAGCCAACACCCGGACTCGGCTCCATCGCTGCCGCTGCGCTCCCTAACCCCCTCTGACTCCGTGCCAATCTGCTTCCAGTTGCTCCCTTGCAATTTGTTTTCTCTTTGCATGATGAGTAGCTCTTGAGTTCCTGAGTAACAGTCTAATCTTATTCCTTTCATTTCTAAAGACTCGTCTCTTGATTAAGTTGCTAATTGGCTTTAATCATTTAGACCTTTATTGTGACTCTGTTCCTGACACAGGGAATCTGCTTTGTTGCCTGTTCTTCTCCACTTTCATCCTCCTTTGGTGTCTCCAGAGCTCTGCTCTGCTTCCCTCACTTCTTATCAAAGCCTGAAAACTTTTGACCCTACTTTTATTCTCTACTGGTATTTCACTTAATGAAGTTGTTATATATTTCTGTACCCTTTTCAATCAAGATTCTCAGGACTTTGTGAGTATCAATTAATTTTCAAACACCTCTGTATTACCATGCATATTCTACACATGGGTAAACTTGGTCACAGAAAAGTTAGACAGTTTGCCCAACATCGTGCCTGGCTTAAAAAGCAGCTTCAGCATCAGTGCTGCTGAGCAGCTCCTGTTCCTGCACACTTCATTTGTAGCTGCAAGCAGTAAAAATAAAAATAGGGTAGTTATAATTCCCAGGCACTCATCCATTTCTTAAACCGATGTGAATGAAGCATCTATGGTGGCCTGTGCATTTTCAAAATACACAGCATACTGCTAAACCGAGTACTTCAAAAAATGAGCTAAAGAGTGCAGAATAATATTTAATCTCTTTAGATAAGTATTAGTGTCCCAGGCGCCTAGTGACATAAACACTGAACATCAGGAAAGCAACTCCTACCATATCATTTTGGTCTCTTCCACTCTACCTTGTTCAAAGTAACTTCAATGATGTAACATGACTGAGCTGAAATTTGCCACTTCAGTTCCAAATCCTTTAATGGCTTTTTCATGTGACCAGCGCTGCAGGGGTCTTGTTTTGATGTTCAACAAGAAGTGCACATAAATGTAAATGTCTTGCTCTTGACTCTTACTTATTCTTTTAAATCGAATTCATGAGTTTTCATGTCAATACAAATTAGATAAATAGCTGGAAGAACTTGTTGGCCTGTTTCTGACTTTTTTTTTCTTTTTTTTTCTTTTTTTTTTTTTTTTTTAAGGTTGCTGGACGTGATTATGCCTTAGTTGACAAGGGGGAGAGAAAGAAAAAAAATCCATCACAATTATGCACATTTTGCTGCAAGGTTTGAAAGGGCAATTCAGAAATCAAATGGTAAAGTAGTTAAGCAGATATATTAAAAATGGCAAGGAAACAAAATCTGTGCTTTTAAACTGTCAAGCAAGTGCTTATGCACTTGCTCTATGTATGTCATCAAATTAAACAGGAAAAGGATCTCCATCTCCTATAAAGCTCAGCTAATACCCAGAGATGGTCATGAGGGAAGTTCTTGGCCTTCAATGCACGAAGGGCCAGAGTGGATCGCATACAGGTATGGGTAGGTAAGAGCAAAAGGTTTGAGCAGAAGTCAGCTATTCTCCGGCTGCCTCCCTCCTTGAATGCAATTAATGGTTAGTTGTGGCAGGTCGGTGTCCCGGAGAAGATGAATGTTGAGCTGATGGTGCAGGACAAGTAGGAGCAGAAAGGAGAGTACGTTTAGTGATTCTGGGTCCTGTGGACAAGCAGAGTTGATCTTTCGCTGTTAAAAATGAAAAATGGGGCCATCCAGCTCTCTTCTCACACCTGCTGATAACTACTTATTTGCAAATAGTCAACACTTGCCTATTAAAAAGTAATATGCAGCAAAACTTGTCCCAGTGTGGCACTCGGATAATGAGCTCACTCACCGGAGGCTTCATGTTGTGGTCAGGGAAAACGCTCCTCAATTAGGACTCTTATGCAGGAGAAGGAAGTTCATGAAAATTAATTTGTCTCTCTGATTGTAACCCCTTCTGACCGTTTACGGTGCATGACACTCTGCTACTGGCGGCAGATTTTTCTCTTGGGGTTTCTCTAGCTCCTTCGGTGGAGCTTCTACCCAGATTTCAAAGCTTGTTTTCAAGTCCTGAGTAGGAGGGTGGCAGTATCTGAGCCAAAGCCTATGCTTGGAATCACTAAATGGAAAAGACATGTGCCTATTCATGCATATTTGATACATCACTTCTAAAAATAAAAGGGCTGTTTTATCTAAGAACAGCGCGTTTTCCAGGAGAAGTTAGACATAAATCAGAGGACACTCCTGTTTCTAGCCATCTTCATCAACCCTTGACCTCAAGGAACATTTCCTAAGCAGTAGCTATTGCAAGGAGACCACTGAAGTTTGGAGAGCTGAGATCCTCACCTATTTGCGTATTTTTCCGTGATGTCTCAGGATGTTGGGGGGGATAAGTGTGACAGGGCTGGAGGGTGTTGCAAGCCCTATAAAATAAAGTTTAAGCACCCAACAGAGTCTTTGAAAATAAACATGAAAGACCTACTTTTCCCTCTGCGTTTTTGAGAATTGGTCTGGTAGCAGCCCCTATGAGATAAAGTTTCTTTGACTGGTTTTAAGCGTTTGTCTTTCAGAGCTTAAAAAAATAAAAAATGGCAGGGGGCACCTCAACTGTGCTGACAGTCAGGGTGAGATGGATGCTTCATGTCTGCAGGTTGTGGTGCTGCCCCACTGAAAGTCATTGCTGAGCTACAGGATATGCAATAATTAAAAGAATTTATCTCCTCTTCCTGGGATCCTGCCTACTATGGCAGAAAAACATCCTTAATAAAATGATCCAAATGCAATGGGAAGGAAAGGGAAAGCTTTATGTGTTCAGTACTGCTCCACAGAGCAAGGGATTGCTCTTTTTCTGGGTGAAAGTGAACCTTGCTTGTTTGAACTTCGGAAGCTCGGGTTAAAACTCTGCATTAAAACGGTTGATAAAGCATCCTGAATTAATGCCAGGTCCAGCCCTTTTGCTGTGTAGGACCCTGTGTGTCACCACGAGCTTTTTATTTTGTTTTTTCTTCTCTCTGCGTGCGTGTGCACCTCTGTAGCTTGCTTGTAATTGCTGGGAGCGGCTCCATCTCTCGCCGTTTTCCTCCAACTCACAGGTGTCTTGCAGTCCATTTCAGCCCCTCTGCTGTCCAGTTCTACCCCTCGTGGAAGAACTGATAGTGTTCGTTCATCTGTCATGCACTGCTATCAGGAAATGTGTATTTTCAAAGCGTGGCTCCTGCTCTCTCAATTAAAACGCCCAGACACAAGGACTTCTGTGCATTAAGAGGAAAAGAGGAGAAGACAGTAGCAGTGTCCTCTTCCCCCCATGCTACTCCTCAATTTCCTCTGCTTGCACAGAAGCAAAGGACTGATCTGACAGTGTGTGCACAGACTGTGAATCCAGATATTTTTCTGTAATAGCAGCTTTATTTATTATTATTATTACTGTTATCACCACTGGGTACCTCCTTTGTCTGAAGTCTCTCTGAGCCTCTCCGTTCTTAGCTGGTTCTACTGCAGTTTTGTATAACCCAGAAGGGAAAGGTGGTTTATGGGGGCTGGCTAGTGCTGCAGAGTTGAGCAAGTGCAATTCAGAAATGACTGGTGTGCAGTTTAGAAGGTTGCTAGACAGGGCTGTAAATTATGTCATGTGTGGTTCATCAATTATAGAGATAAAACTGTGAAGGAGAGTGGTTTGTCAGAAAAGATAAGAAAAGAGGGGCTGAACCTAGATATATGTTCTATGCTGATGATCTGGTCGTTTTTAGAAGTGAGAAGAGTCACTTGTGGAAGCCACTTAATAAATTTAATGACTATTGGAAGGGACAGGATTAAAAAAAAAGGAGCTGGGGATAAAATGTTGAATATACCTGCAAATGAAAATGCAAAAGAAAAGGAAAAAAAAAGTAATGATTGCAGATGTAGCCTGGAAATAAAGCACAGCTTGCAAAGGAAAGGCTGCCCCTTCTGCTGGCAAGGGGCCCTTCCTGGGTATCCAGACAAGCTTGGGCTGGATGTACCACTATTTCCTCCCTTCTAAGGGGTTCCCTTTACCCTGTCACCCCATCACAGCAGCTGTCCTGTGACAAGCAGGTAGAAGTCCCTTTCCTCAAAGGCAGCTTTGCACGAGGTGAGAAACATCCCCCCTGTTCTGACTCCTGCCCTGCTGGCATTTTTCTAGAGCAGAAGATTAAATGACTTTCTCTAAGTCAATGACAGAAAGTCCTCTGAGCTGCATTAGGGAAGAGCCACGTGTAGGGGACAGTGACAAGTACAGCTTCTCTTCAGTTAGGTGCTTTATGGCTTTCTGCAAGGGGAAGGTCCTTGGGGAGAAGTGAAAAGGAGACCTTACCTGGAAACAAAAACAAGGACAGAGAGGAAGAGAAGGGGAAGGCTGAAATGTGCAGTTGTCCTTTTCATTTTAATAGGCCACCCATCTGATAATTCAGCTGTCTCGTTTCTACATGCAATTAAATTTAATACTCCATGGGTGGAACCGGTGGGTTGTCTCCTCAGGCTCAAGTGCGTCCTTAGCATTAAAATAAACCCACCTAATTTCTAAAGCAGCCGTGATGACAGATGCACATTGCTTGGTGGGTTTGATTTAACAAAAGGTGACAATATTCGAATTTGCCGAAGGTTGGAAAATTGGAGGTTGCAACTCTGTTCCACCTCGGGCCAACAGGTTCCCTGCGTCCCCAACAGCGAAGGGCTCTGAGAGCCACCCAACCTGCCTCTCCTGTCACGAAATACCCAGTTCTCCACTCATGCTGGTTATTTTTGGAGCTCATGAAGGTCACCTGGCAGGTCCATGCATTTAGGATGGATGTCAGCGGGTCGCGTGCTCGCGAGGAGGACCGTGGTGCTCCGAAAGAGATGCCGAGGTGTTCGCCGAACTCGTGGAGATGCAAGAAGCATTGCTAGCCAGCACGGCCCAGGGAAGAATTCAACGGGCAGGTTTTTCATTAACAGCGTATGTGTTTGACAAAATTCACCTCGGTATAAATGTGCCCGGTTCCGCCGAAATTGTATCAAGTTACCTCTGCAGTCAATTTGGTCCATTATTTGATTTAAAAAGTTGTATCAAGACAGTATTTTTTTTTAATTAAAACCGATCATTTTCCCTTTTCCCTACCTTTCTGCTGGCAGGAGACTCTCGCACAGCAAAGTTTACCTTTCATTTGCTCCAGTGTAATAACCCAGTGGGTCTGCAGAGAAATACCTTGTTTCTTATGCAATGTCAACACCTACTTCCATTTACTCTTATTCTTCAGAAAACACAGCGTGAATCCCAGATGCTGAAATGTGCTGCTGTCCTTGACCCACTCAAGTGCTATGAGAAAGTAATTAAAGGAAACAAATTGATGAGGATTTAGAGCTGGCAAAACATGCACCTTTTCCCTTTCCTTTCCTGATGCCTCTAACGCGCCGCAGGCAGAGTGAGGTTAAAAGGTTCTCTGTGGGGTCACAGAGCCTATATTGGTATTTCCTGAATGCCTGAGGTCTGAATAATTTTTGGAATGCTTAGATTTTATTTTTCACATTTACATTTTTATGGTTTTCATCAAATATTGAGGTCCAATTACCGAAAACAGAAACCAAAACAGACCTCTGAGATTTCCTCTGTTCCTAAACAATTTCCCCTGATGGGTGAGGAGATAGGCAAGGTTAAATGGGAAGATCTCATCTAACAAATTTTTATCTAAGATGTTTATGAAAAGAATCTACTAGCAAGTTATTTTCATTCCAAGCTCTATCTTCAGATAAAAATCCACTATATTTTGTGAGGAATATATTAAAGTCCTGAGGTATATTTCAGATATTTGAGTAATTCAAGCACTGATGTACACTAGAGCTGATATTTCCCTGATATAACAACACAGACATTAACCTCTTAATTTTAAATGATTTAATCCCCTGTGTTAATATAATGGTGAATTTCTAAAAGTGGAAAACATGATATTTGTCACAGGAGACACGCTCTGTTTTCCCTCCCTTTCTTGCCCTTATAGCAAAGTGAGACTCGCACAGGCTGGTTTGCTGCTTAGTGTTAGTTGTCCTCACATACAGGGAGAGCAGTTGCTCGACATCAACCCGTTCTGCTAAGCTTTGAAATTGCCGTATGCTTATTTACTTTATGAGATCAGGGAGATTTACCGAATGCAGGAAACACATTAAACCCCATTTCCCCCGAGGCCTTCACTTCACGAGTTCCCCTCAAAATATCTGGAAAAGCTCCTAATAAGTCTTCTATGTATCTAAAGTCTTCTTTATATGTACATATTTATATCTAATTGGAGCCCGTCTCAACCTACAGTTGCTTGCATGGTGGGAGGACATGGAGGTGGGTGGGAGCTGAGATATGAAGGGGTTTTGCCACGTGAGGGAAGGGGAGAAGGATGGAGACCCTAAGTTGTAAATATTTTGAGTAGAAAATAAATACTGCAAAGGTGTCAGGTATTAAAATGCTTTATTGCTATTAAAAAGACCCCGGGCATACCTGTAGAGCAGCTAACGATTATAGATAAATGATAAGTGTTCAAAGTGACGCATGCAAATCAAAGTTTTAAGGTCTGAGAGCATGAAGGAAAGCCATTAGTATCTAAATGCCTGAGCGAGGCACGTTTGTGCACCTTGCTCTCAGACTTGCTGCGTTTGCTTTTGCCAGGGGTGTTTAAAGACGGTGCCAGGGGCAGCTTCTCCAAAGCTTCTCCCTAAATCGGCACAAGGAGAAGGGCGAGACCCCAGAGCCTCCCCAAAGCTGCTCCATCCACGGTCACCTCTGCACGGCTCGGGGCTGAGTCTAAAGCAACTCTTAGGAGCTTTATAATGTATAATTTATGTTTTTAATACAACTTAAAAGCTGACATGGTGCTGCCACTGAAGTCTGGTGTTGAAACGTCCCCCGAGCGCCCAAGCAGTTAACTTTGAAGGAAATGTGTGTCACGGAGAAGTACCGAGTTGCGTCAATGCAATTCCCAGGTCATTGGATTTCTCCTGCTTTGACCAAAGTGGCGCAGAGTGTGTTTTTAGGATTTTCTGCAGTTCATTTGTTCATTAGTTTATTTTGGATTCTAGCCCACAGAACTCCCCCCGGACCAGGAGCGCGGGCTGCACAGCTCTTTGTGGGGACATCGTGCTCTTTGAGGGCAGGTAAAATGAAGCTGTTAATCACATGCCATAAGACACATCAGTAAATGTAACACTTAATATGCATATTGCCCTACACAATTACGTAGGATATTGTATGTGTTTAAAGACCCTCATAAAATCAGTGGAGGAGGATTTTACTTTATGATGCTGGAACATAGTCAAGTAAAAGACTTTGTCCTGAAACCCCGAGCGGGCCGTAGATCTAGCCCAGTAAACTTCCTTCACGAGCAGCAACTTCCCCTTTCGTAGGAATTATTTTCCCTTTTCCATGGCCCTGTGGCTCTGGCTGCAAAGGAACAGGGCTTCTCCCTCTTCTAAATACAATTTAAGTGGTTGCTTCAGGCATGGTACTTTTAAAGAAGTGCTCATCTTTAAAGCAGACGCACACATTTATCTATCTCCTCTTTCTTCCCATCTGGCTCTCTATTTCTGAGCCCTCATCTGAGTGGATCAAGGATGGTGAAGAATGTCTGTTTTATGGGGCCTGTAAGGGATGTGACATGTATAAATGGACATTTGAAAGCCAGATGAGATTTTCATCTCCTCCTTGCACTCACCGTCTTTCTCTCTCCTCTCTTTCCCTTGCACAGCACAGAAATATATTAGAAAAATGAAAAACATCCATTCATCTTGACCCTGTGTAACCTGCCTGGATATCCCCTATTACTATAGGAAATATAAACATATGAGGAAGCAAAAACCTGCAGAGAATGTGGCTGTTTCCCATGGGCATGGCTCACGTGAGCAGCCCCGACGGGAGTCTGAGCCTGGGGTGTGCGGGGTGCGCTCTTATTGCTGCTTTCCAAGTCAATTGAAAAATGAAAGAGCACTAACTCAGACTAAGTCATCTTTATTGTTTTGTGGGGTTTTTTTCCCTTCTTTTTTACCCAAAATAAGGCAGGCTTTTGAAAGAAAGAGCAGCTTGGATTAAGCATTAAGGAAGAAGGCATTTAAATCTGCCTTTGCTTTACTGCTTTGGTGAGTCCAAAGTACCCGACATTTACACTCCCGTGGCTGGGAGAATGCCTCCTTACAGCTCTTCTTTTCCTTTCTTGCCTAAATCTCTAATGCTGGGAACATTATGGTACATAATTTAATTTTCCATTACCTTTATGGTCACGGTAAAGGAACAATTAATTCTCCACAGTGGCAGTTCTGTGGCATTTTGGCAGTAGCTCAGTGAAGCGACCTTGGGGTTCACAGGTAAGATAAGAGAAGTGATCAGAGGGTTTGACAGTAAGATCTTTGTGAATTTTGCAGGATGTCCTTGTTGTTAAGGTCAGACCTGATAAAAAGAGAGGCTCTTCTAATCAAGGTCTTGGAGATTAGCAGGGAGCCATGCCACTAAGTATTAAAACCCCTTCATAGTTTGCACATGGGGTTTTGTAAGAGAGCCTAGAGTGAAGCTTGTCACCTTTGAATCTCAAAATTATTTTTCATTTTGATCATGCTTTGAGGTCAGAGCTAGGGGACATTACAATCCATGGCATGGCCTCAGCCTGGATTGAATCCTATGTGACAAATGTAGCGACCGGAGCTTCTGAAAGGATGATTTAATAGAGCAGACCTTGGATTAGGATTTGTAGATTAAATTTTTAGCTCAGCCAAATGTCTTGTGCTCAGTAAGTCTGTTCCCTATTTGGTAAAATAGGATGGATATTCCCATTTGTCAAGGATGGTATTATAAGAACAAAATCCAATAATAACTGTGAGACTCTCAGACAGTGCTGGTATGAAGTGCCTGACTATTTCTGCAAAGGGTTGCAGTGGTTTGGGCTCTCTGTGAGAGTGGTCACCTTTTGCTGTTTGGTTTCCTTTGCTTTAATTTCACCCTATGCAAAGAAAAGGAAGGTTTGAAGAATGTCCCAGGCAGGAAAACAGTAGAAATATTGCCTGTTTTTCTTCCTCACCTTTGCCTTTTTTGATTCTCTTTTTGCTGGTGACTTAGCATATGTGTACGTTCAGGTTTTACTGGGCATTTGCACAAAACAGCGATGTGACAGGATGGAGAAAAGAAGGAGGAATTACTGACTGCTGATGTAGTGACTCAGGGAGGATCCTGCTATTATCATGGTAATGTTCATCTACATTGAAAGAAAAACTTTCCAGGTGCAATTTTTTATTTATTTTTTCTTTTTTTATTTTTTTCTTTCCTGAGTATCTCAATTTTCATACATTTGCATAAATCCAAACAGTTGAATTTAAAAGACCTCCTAAAAACTGAAGTTCCCATTCCAAAAGTAAAGCTTTTAACCATCTTGGTTGTTGGGAAAAGCTCCAAACCAAGTAAATATTTACCGAAGTCTCTGAGTCACAAAGATAAAAAATAACCCAGAATTGAATATTTTAAGTCAGTCTCATGATTTTTTGACTCAGGCCTGTGATTTAGGAAGGGAGGTGGGAGGGAGTCGACTCCGAACATTTTCACTTCTGATGTTGTCAGTATTGGCAGATTGTGAAAATATTTTTTTCTAGGTGATAAAATATGTCATGAATGGGATTTGTGGACAGTGGACCTGAGCTTCCAGCCTGTTAGTGCAGCAGAAATACTCAATTCTTTAATTCTCTATGTGCTGCCAAAGTACGTGGCACTGACTGAAATCTGGGCACCCATAGACCCCCATTGTATAGAAAGAGCAAAGTACCTGGGCCAGGTAACGCCAGCGGCTCCGAGGGTGAAGTCCGTCTCATACGAGGGCTTATGTAACGTCTTTCCTTAAACATTCTTGAGTGACCTTGTAAATGAGGTTTCCTGCTCTTCGGGCTCTCCTGCTTGTTTGGTGGAGTGTTGGTGATGGGTTTTGGCATGGCCATTATGGGAGGGGTTGTCCCCGACGTCTGCCCGCCGCTCTCTGGCAGGAAGAGGACTTCTTTATGAAGAGAACTTCCCTGTGGGGTCTGAGGTCTCTGCTGTAATGTTCTGGAATCATTTTATTGCAACTGAAAGAAGGCAAAGGTGGAACCTAGGTCACTCAGAGGGTTCTGCTCCATTTAGGAGCAGGGTGGAGCATCCCACGACTCGGACGGACGACTCGGACGTGGCGGCCCATTTGCACTCGCAGTTCAACTGGAATTGCAGGCCAGATTTTTGCCTGGGTTTTATAGTTCACTGGCCAAGGACTTTGTGGTTCATTAAATCTTCGACTTGTGCAGATCCGCTTATGCTTTCCCATGAGGACTTTTTGTTTAAGGGCCTGACTAAATCAGCTGAACAAATTGGTGGTAGAGGCAAGCAGAGACCTCTATTTTAACAATGACTTTTTATATATACACTCTTAGGGACAGTGCTGACCTCGGAGAAAAGTTATGGGCCTTGTACAAATAGTCTAGTCTGGTCAATGCCCATCTTGACTTTCTGGAAGTTGCTGTTCATTGTGATGACCCTGCAAGGCAAAAACCCACTAGAATAAAAACAAAATCTTCAATCTCGTTCAGGTTGCCCGCTAAAGATGACTGCTGTATCAGGAACTACTTCTGTTAGTAACTGGGGTCAGTTTTACCTTGTGCCCCAACGACGAGGGCCTTCGGCAGCGCGAGTGCCACGTGCGAAGCATCGCTGGTCGCAGCTGGCAGGAGGCTGCTAGGTATTTCATAGCTTCAGCAAACGCATCGGGAATTTAGAGGAGAATCCACCCCCTCCCCATCTTTTTTTAACTCCTAGTAGTTTCCTGCTAATAAGATCTTTTGTAGCTAATTAGTTTTAGTAATGAGCGCCGTCCCTTAATTTTTACAGGTAATTAATAGGTCAGAAAAGGTGCTCCTTCAAACTGGGTGTTTCGGCTGAAGTGTAATAAGGCAGAAATTGTTTAACCTGGATGATTCGGTGGTGCAAAAAGCAACAGGAGAACAGCTAGTGGAAGCAGCACCAGCCTGAGACTCCATCAGAGCCAGGCAGGGAAAGCCCGGGTCCGGTGGCTTGTTCCTTGTTTGCTGCATCTTTGAAATTTGCGGAAAATTTTTTTGGGAAAAAAAACAAAAACAAAAACACAAACACACAAAAATGTTTGTATTGTCCTGAGGTTTCCCCTGGGATGGAAAGTGGTTTGGAAATCCTAGCAGATGTGTGTCCTGGGTCCGATGGCTCCTTTTCCCAGCCATCGGTAATGAAGTTAGTGGCTCCCGAGCCTCCTTGGTGAGATGATGCAACTTCAATACGAGTGAGATGATCCGATACTTCTGAGCACCTTCCTCTTTCTTCTCTGCTGTTTCAAACCCAGGCCACTTATCCCCTATTTTTTCCTGTTTCTATGGTAATGTTTGAACATCTCAGTGTAGCGTGGCCGGTTGTGCTTCCCTTCTTCTCTGAGCAGTCCAAAGTTTTTTGCCATGGAAACCAATCAGCATTGCTAAAATGCTTTTTTTCTTTTTTTTTTAAATACATTATTTTCACTTTGTTTTCCATGCAAGGACATACATTTGTAACACCATTTTCTAACAGATAGCTTTCCACATCCCACTGCTTAACTTTTAAAACTTTGTTGGAGCTAAATACCAGCCACATGGAGAGCGGGGACTTGAAAGTGTTTTTGCAATGTCTGTTAGAATCTGCACCCCATGAAGAGTCCTGCAGAGGAATGCTAGAGAGCCTGGAAACTCCCGCTTTGCACACCTGATTTGGCGTAGCTCAGGTAGGCTGTGAAAACACGACACAAAGCTAAAAAGCAGGTGCAGCTGCTACAGGCCTTGCAAGTTCACAAGAAAGAGTGTCTTAAAATATAATCAGTTGAGGAGGGGAAAAGGAATGGCAGCAGATTCCCGGTTACTGCAAATCCTGCTGGTAGCATGAAAGCCCCCGGAGCGGGCAAGCTACGGCACAGACCCTCTGAAGAGCCCATCAGTCGGGTAGCAACTTAATTTCATTTTGGAGCCTGGCTTTGGCACTGAGGCACGTATCCCCAGGTGGTTCCTATCAGAACTTGGTCTGAAGATATTTGGGGTTGGTTTTGTTTGCTTTGTGGATAAATGACTTCTGCTTTACCCCCTCCCTTCTTCCCCCAAACCAAGTAACTGTAGGAACCTTAAAGGATTTATTCAGTGGCTTTATGCTATGCAAACTTAGTTATATACCAAAGAAATTTTGGCCCCTGAACAAGCACAACTCCAAGCCAAAGAAAATAAAACATGCCCTGAGGAGCTGGTGGTAGCCAGGAAATGTGTGTTTGCCTGTCGGAAAGCAGGTGTAGATGGCAGCGTTTGACACAGATCTTCCATATAAAGTAATTGCATTTCTTGAATCAATACAAAGCTACGAGGAGCCCAGGATTTAAAAGAAAAGGTAGATTGTTTTGTGAATGGAAATTCAATGTACTTTTGTTTATGTAGTTATGTCTGTTCTAATCAAGATGTTAATAAAAATAGCAGTGGACTAGTGAAAAATGCAGAGAACTCTTGAGGGACAGGAGGGCCGGTAACCTCAGGCCTCCAGGGAACATCACTGCCAGTTGGTGTTCAGATGAATACAGATCTCCAGCAAAAAAAGCAAGTACAAATTCAGACCATGATGACACCTTATTAAAACTCAGAAATTTCTAGATTGAAGAAAGACAAAGCCAAAAAAAGCTACGGTCTGTAAACACCATTGCTCCAGGGAAGTCTGAATGTCACCACATCGGTGATCAGCAGTGTTCCTCAAGCACGAGTGAAGCGGTTGGTGCCACATCTTGCCGTGAAAAGGCAGGTTTCTGCCTCTGCACGCTCTCCAGGAGCAGACTGTGGGCTGTGACTTGGGGATAACCCCAGAGCCAGGTTTCCCTGTGCTGATCCAAGCCTGGGAAAAGCGCAATTTGCAAACGTTGCAGTTAAAGAAGCCGTTTGGAAGTGATGGAAGAGACCTGCCTGGCGCAGCCCCACGCCCGCACTTCATTTCCAAGAGTAATGATGCCGTCCTCTCCTCAACTGATGCAGCTCAGCACTACTGCCAACATGAGTTAATTCCAGATTTGAAGGACTGCCCTAACCAGGCAAGATGGAAGATTCCTGCAGAATGTCAATTGCTTTTAAATCAAGGGAGTTGTGTTTGCAAGAAAATCTGTTTTAATGACTGGCGTCAACTAACATATGGGCCCAAATTGGTCGGTAAGAGGCAGGCAAGCTTCTTCTGGGAATGTTCTGCGAAGCTACTAATTGTTGATGAGGAGAAATCGCGGATCTTTTGATTAAAGTGATTAAAGCAAAGAGAGTGATTAAAGTAATTTTCTGATAAAGAAATTACCCATTTGATAGGAGTGCTTCTCACTTTGTCCCACTGCTGCGATTACTCGAAGTGCAACTGTTTATTGCACTGACAGGGCATTTGGTGCTTTCTGGGTCACTTGACCCCATATTCCCTGTAACCCAGCAAGGGCTGTAATCACAGGGCCGCAGCGCGTTTGTGCTCCCCTTTCTTCGTCTGTCTTCCTCCCCTTGTTCTCCTACTTCTTCCAAACTCTCTTGTTTTCATTATAATGCAAATTAAAAACAAATTCTGGGACTTTGAAATAATTTTATGAAATGAATCTCTGCTTTCCAGCCAGCCTTAATCACAGCCCTGAATTGGACTGTTTCTGTAGTTTTCTTTGGGGTGGATTCGGCTGCTCTCCAAGGCCCCTTTTTGCCCGTCTGTCTCTGCAAAGAGCCCTCCGAGCACCAGGAGTTTCAAACGCTATTTGCACTTGCTGAGAGACTAGAGCGTTCAAAAGGCTTTAGCAGTCTTATCCGATTCCTCTGCTGTTGAATTATTTGCCCTTGATTTACAAACATTTACTATAGACCCTCATTAAAAATATACAAAACTTGTTGGCTTTTCTCCAGGGACTTTGCTCACTAGAAGTACTTGAAGTTTCATGCAGAATAGCTCTATGTTTTTCTCTTCTGTCCTTCTTTAAGTTCAGCCCTTATCTGCAGTTCTGCCATTATTCAAGTTGTGTCAGCTGCTGACACCACAATTTTCCCAAGCTAAAGACGACACAAAGTGGCTTCCGCTTCCCTTTCCAGTGCCACCATTTAAATGTATAATTAAGTAGAGCTAAAACTGAAAGTTATTTCTGAAAAGCAGAAGCGTGTTGGCAGGAAACGTGGCAGAAAGGAGCCACTCAGCCCCGAGGTTCCTTCCAGTCATAGAGTGGCAGTTTCAACAGCAAACTTAATCCATGTTTAATCCAGTCATCCCAAACTAAGTATTTCTTTTGATGTTTAAAGAGGAAAAAGTGTCATTTTCTCTAATTCTTTTTGTCAGGGAAATGCATCATCTGGAGATGAAGGTCTGCGTGTGTCAGAAGGCCTCCGTCACCTATTACTGTAGCACTTCACGTCCTTCCTCTGCGGCCACCTTTTCTTGCCCTTCTCCTTGTGTCAATGCAGCACTGAAAGAAGTTGCTTTGACAGGTCTCTGGTAAATTGGCATCTGGCTGACACTTGTAAAACTCCTTAGAAATTATTATATTCCCAAAATACTGATGTTTGCCTCAGCTTTGGGAATTTAACTCTTTGTAATGCCGCGGCTGCCAGTTGCGGCTCCCTCCGTCTCTGCGGAATCCTCTCTGCATCCACTGAGTTTCTCTGGAAATTCACATCTCAACGCAACCTGTAGCCATAAGCAACAATGATACATACTTACAGGTGACAATTCTCTGGTGTTCTTTTAGAAAAAGAGGATTTCTTTGGCAACACCTTGCTTAAACCATCTTTGTTTTACTGTTCTCATGTTTTTTTCTTTTTTTTAATGCTTTGTGTTTTGCCTTTTCATTCTGTAGCACATTGTCTCCTTCATTAGATGGAAAGAGAAAGAAGTGAGATATTCCCTGAGAGTTCTCCAGCACATTTCAGCTGCCGATCTGTTCATTAAATCCATGTTTAATGGATTCCCCTGCTTTCTGCAGGACACCTAACCTACCTGTTCACAGCAAATGCAAAGCAGAAATAGTTGAACGTGTAGTATGGAAGCGCTGATAGAGCACACGTTATTAGGTCTGTCGTTCTCTGTTTTGCTGGATTATATGCTGTAGCAGCCAGCACGTCGATGCCATTTGTGATACCTCCAGGTAAGCTGTGCAAAGGGAGCTTGTAGGAATGATGCCAGGTTCTTCATCAGCTGCTCTTCGTTAGTCAGCCCTGTTGTCTTTCCCTCGCTGTCGTGGTCACCCAAAGGACACCGAGAGAGCTGCGATGCTGCTTTGTGGTCACACAAGGTTAGTTTTTTCTCCCCAAAATAGTAGATGGGGAAAAGAATCTCTGGTAACTGCTAGTTCTGTTACAGATATAGAGGTAAGGTAAACAGAAAGCCAAAATAGCGTGCTGTTTTATTTACAACCAAGCCTTTTGTTTCTCAAAAATCCATAAGCTAATTCTTAGAAGTTTGTTAAGTTTTGTTGTCATTACGCTTGCATAATTGCACGAGTAAAAGTGAACCCCATATCTACCACAGTTAGCTAAACCAGCCATGTGTTCACGTCATTAATATGTTTTGACCTTAAGCTGCAGCCTGGGTTTTGTTATTTAGAGGCATGTCAGTACAGTGACATTTAGATTTGACTCGTTTTGGCCACCTCTCGCTCTTTATTGATCAAACCTGCTCTACTGTGGATAGGTTAGTCTCCTAAACTATATATTGTGTTATTACCAGTGATAAGAGATCATCCGTTGGTGCTATTACTGATATACATCTTTTGCCCATTAAGATGCAAATTTTAAGGTGTGCAGCAGATAGAAATCTCTGCACCTTAAAGCTTTGAAAAGGCTGGCTAATTATGACTCCAACTATTTTTCAGATAAGTGAGCAGTAAGTCATTATAAAATTCGTAATGTGAATCCTTTTATTTCCCCTGTCCCCTGACTATTGAGCTGCAGATAATCTCATAAGGCAGTCTCTTGTTTCCTGAATTAGTGCCCAAGACTTTATTCATTACTTTAAATTTGAAAGCAAACAGAGCTAAGAAAACCAACCCATAGCGCCTATTATTTGTCTCAAGCTACATAAATGCATGCAGGCAAACTATGTATAATTTATGTCAAGAAAACCAAGGCTTTTTTTATTAGGTATTTATCGGATGTCTGCTGGGTTTTTTGGAAATGTTTTTTGGGTAGTCCTCTTTCTGATATCTTATACCTTAGGGCTCAGCAAGAACCTAGAGACCTGTGCCATTAAATACGGCTCCGTGACCTGGACTCAGTAGTTGTAAACTCTCATGTTGGCTTTGGAGATAAAAATGTGCTTGATGAGTTGAGTGTTGAGCTTGTGTCTGTGAAAAGACAGACCCGACTTCTTTGTTGGCAGAGTTGTGGCCTCCAAGGACAGAACCTATCGGACACTGCGTGTTACACTTCTAAATCAGGACACGGTAGTCTCACAGGCTGCAAACGTCCTCTAGAGATTCCTGCCTTGAGCACATAACTAGGTTGAGTTATTACATCAGTGCCTTGGAACAGATTTTTTTTTTAAGGAAGAATTTGCCAGGATCGTTTGTGTGATGGCATGTATGGGTGGTTGAGCCTGAGTGTCAGTCGTTGCATGTGCGAACATTCAGTGAGCAAAGTGTACCAGAGGTCTAATTCTCTGAATTTACTTTCCTACTGAAGTATCTCTTGGCCTGGCTGGTCTGGTGTTTTTTAGTCATTCCTTTCTGAACATGGGTGGCTCAATTTTATTGCAGTTTACAACCTGTGGTTGCTGGGATTAAACAGATAACCGAAAAATCTCATCTTCTACTTTGCAACTTAAGTTCTTCTGATTTAATGAGACATCTATGTTTTTTTCTCTATTCTCAGATTTCAACTCTTTGGCCAAAAGATTAGCTGTACATATGTTAAGCTAGAAATAAGCCCTAGGCAATTGCTTTGTAATAAGCAGGTCTCAATATTTGTTCCAAACTGAAGTGAAAACTTTCCTTTGAGTTAAAGTTTAGCTAACTTTTCGCCATGTCAATTTTTCTTTGCCTCTATTTGAAGATTCTGCCACCAGCTGGTTTCTGAGCCCTAACCAAGATCTTGGAAAGCTGAGTGCAGCATTAAAGGAAGAACAGAGAACACGGCACTGCAGCAAGCTGAACGGGAAGGGCTACGTCCAAAGACTTAGTTACAAAAACGCCAGCTTACCGTGTACTCGTATACTTTGTGTTAGTCATGTGTAGAGCCATCAGCAGGAAAGAGCTGGAGAAAGACTCATCACGGATACCCTGTGAGTAGGGTACAAGTAGGGAGAAACTTGTAAGTGAAAATGACTTCTTGTTGCCATTCCTGCCGAGTTTGGGGGCAGTGGGCCCAGGTCCAGAGCTCCTTTCTCCAGCTGGGCAAGATGCCACCATCTGCAGCAGTGCCTCCCACGAAGGCAGCATGCCTTGTCCTCCCCTTCATCCCATCTGTGGTGCAGCAAAATCCAGCACCTTCTCTCTCCCCTTTCCCCATATATCGTCTTTTTTGAGAGAAAATGTTTCCCGACTGGCAGTTTCTGCTGCTGTCAGGATTCAGTGGGAGCCAGAAGGTGGGAGGTGAGCTCTCCTTGGTGCAAAATGCTTGAATTCATCTCTGAGAGCAAATCTAGTTTCGTGATGTTGGAAGATGATATTTTAGCTCTTTTGAGGCAGGGATACATGAGACTTTCGGTGTTGAAAATATGTTCTGATATTGAGGCATATTCTGTATGTAATTGGACAACTGCTGCTCTCTCTGCAGCTGCTGCTGGAGACCTTGCAAGTAGAGAACTGAGCACATTTATGCGAGATCCCCTCTACGTACCGAGCTGCTGGCCCTCCCGCAGGACCACAGGTCCCATATCAAGCCATGGGGGGTGGCTCATTTACTGGCTTCAGAAAGCTCTGTGTCCAGCAGCAGAACAGAAATCTTGGCGCTGGGGGGAAATAAATGTCTTCGCAGACTGAAGAACTGAAGGCAAAATCCAGAGCTCAGCCCCCTTCCGTGTGCATCGGTTCCAAGGTAGACCCTTGTGTGTCACTTCCCAAAACATGGTGTCACTTGGACCTGCTGCATGGGGCAGCACTGTGGCCCATCCGGGGCCAAGATTTGTCCCTCTGCCACAAGGGTGGTTTCTGAGCAAAGGATCCCCCTCTGCCCTTCCACCGCGGGAGCGTTTGATGCTCCGATTTGGGCAGCCTGGACTGAATCCTCCTTTCTCAGACAAGACTTGGGCATGGGTTCAGTGGGGGCACCTGTGGCATTTCTCTTTGTGTTAGGCTACAGTGAAAGAGAGACAGCATAATGCAGCCAAAATTGGCTTTTTCTGCCCCTGGCCACTTCAGATCAATGAGAAGATCTATGGCAACCCTCAGCCTGCAGAAAATAAAGAAAAACAAAGAGGAAAAAGAAAGAAAACTCTCCTCTTGAGTGATCCTTTAAACCCCTCTGACAGCCCTGAAAATAGAATTTTACCTTCTCCTCCGTGAGTCCTGCCCAGGCTGTTTATTTTTTCCTGTGGACTTGTCTTCCCTGAGTTTCCACGCAGAGTTAATTGCCTGATTGCCACCGTGTAGTTAGTTAAGGCAGTGGTGACACGAGCCGGGTGCATGGGGGTCTCTCCAGGCTCATCCCTGCTGCGAGTAATGGGCTAAAATGTTAATCCCCATAGAGGAGGCTGAGTTTAAAAGTGTGCAGAAGCTGCGTGCAGCACGAGCAATGGACAACAGAGGAGCATCTTCAAATTAAAACTGCGAGTTTAACTGTATCTTAGCAGAAAGCAATTACCCAGGCTGAGAGCTGACCCAGCCACCAGGATTAATATACCATCACTGGTGAAGAAAATGGCTTTGGATATTTAGATTTCATAAGCAGATAGAGCCCTGGCTTTATATCTCTACAGAAAGAGACAAACAGTAAATAGCAATAGGTCTGGGATAGGCCTATTACAGAAAACTATTAAAATGTCATCCTTTGTATGGGTAGTGCCACGTTCCCCATCCCCTCCCTGGTTTCACTGCACCTTTGCATGCACAGCTGTGATATTTGCATGCGTAATATAAAACATCTTGCCCAGAGGCCATTTCTTTCTCTTCCGTAATTTGTTACATCTGCATAATATTATATGTTTTTATTCAATCTTTTACATATAAATGAGTTTTATTGAATAAATGTTGCTATTGTCCATCCTCCACACCATATTTTAGCTCTGCGACTCCAGTGCGTTTATGATTCCTCTTCGATTCCATTGCAGTAACAAGTGTGTTTATTGCTTTTTAAATCTCCTGCACTGACACCGGGTAAAATTAAGGACGGGGCTGCATTCTTTATAGTTTCAAAGTGTTTTAAAATTTCACATTTCCATAACCTTGGTGGCTCAGCATCGCAAATCCCACACAAGGCACCGGGGCGAGCTGGGCTGGAGGCTGTGGGCAATCTTTTGCAGGTGTTACCTGCAACATCTGGGCTCTGCTCAGCTCTAATGAGGAGGTCCACAGGACGGGATGAGGGTTTTCATCTATTTTTGTTGTTCCTGTTTTATAACCCGCTGTCTGTGTGCCAGTACAAGCCTGTGTAAATCCTCACTGGGATTTGGTGGAGGTGTGTGCCTAGCTATATTTGAAGATTTTCTGAGTAAGCCAACTTTTTTTTCCTCTTTTTTTCTTTTATCACTTGGGTAAGTGTTTCGTGTTTGTGTATAAGTGAAACATTAAAACCGAGCAATGCAGCGGATTTGAATAGTCTTGTCAGCGGCTGCTGTTGACAGAAGCTAATTACGCAGCCAGTCTGCCTGCTAATGCGTGCACAAATAGTGCAGCTCTAACAGGAGACCTCTGCAAACATAAGAAATAAAATGAAAAATCCACAGGTGCTAATCCTCCTCTTCCGTAAGTCAACAGGAGACTTGCCGTTGGGTTCAGCGGCTGCGCGTTGTGCGTCGGTGTAGGACGTGGGCAGCAGGTCATGGGCAACGACAGGGTTTGGCCGGTCCCGTTGGGCTTGAGATGCTTGGGAAGGTCAAATTCAGTATCAGGCTAGGGGCGAGGGAAGTATCTTTTGGAAAGGACAAGTATGGCACAAGTTTCAGCTGTGCTATGTTGAAGGCCATCCAACTTCACAGACTCTGTTCTGGTTCTTTGCACGTTCAAGTTTTAGTATAAAGTTAATCAAAACATGATTTTTGGGGTGGATTTCCCAATGCGGAAGGGAGTTTTAAAATAAGACTAGTGACTAAAATTACATATACACATTTATGCATGTTGTGTGCCTACCCTGAGCTAGAACATGGGGCTCTGGAATAACCAAAATGTTACTCGATAAGGAAAACCAGAGTCCTAGCTAAATGCAAGGCTTTCAGAGAGGTTTTTTTCATGAATTTAAGTAACATCGGGGTTTTTGATTTTGGTCTAATAACTAGCAATGTTTCAACCCATCGACTGCCGTTCTTGAAACCAGAGTAACTCTTTGGCTTATGAAAAGATTCTTGTGATTATTTGGCTCCACTTTGGGTAGTTTTCTCTCCTCTCTTCCAACTGCAGGAACTATCTTTCCCATTAAAGGTAGTTCTTGAACTCTTCTTTTACAGTGTAGCCTTTGCTACAAAGCCTTTCATTATGGGGTCAAGGGAGAGGACATCAGATAAAAAATGAATCGCAGCCCCTGCATTTTGGGGCAATTCAGCGTATTAAGGAAATAGAAATTTCCATGGGAGTGAAATGGCAACTAAATACCTGTTGGCACTAATGGGAAGACTCCCACAGTCTCAAACGGCACGAGATGCTGGCTGTAACTCAACAGCAACAAAACTATTGCCGCTGTTTCAGAGGTTACCGGCAGGTTAGTTCATTACCAGCACGGCAATACGGAGATATCGGCGGGCAAAGGGTAAGTTTCAGGGGGAGATGAAATAGCAGAGCGAGCTGGTCCCTGTCCCTTGGGCAGGAAGGAGTGAGCAAAACATGGGACTGGATCCCTGACGGTGCCGCTCTGCTCAGGAGGCCCAAAACGTTCCCTTCAGCACCCAGGCTGGGGCAGCAGTGCCCGGAGCAGCCGCCGGGCAGGCAGGGCTGCCTCTGCCCTCCGGGTTGAAGGCCACTTTAACCAATCTCTGAAATTTGGGAGATGCTGAATTTGTTTTGATGTTTGATTTTTTTCTTGCCTGTAGCAAATGATGCGAGTTTAGCTTCAAAAATGAAACTGCTATATTATGCAGTTATAGGATGGACTTTGGGCTTAAAAATGAAACAAACTGTGTCTAAAAGCTTTTTGAAACCAGCCAATATGCATGATGATGTGCTCTTCTTTTATCCCCCTTTCCTTGCTGTATTATCTGCATTCCTTCCAGTAGGCGCTACGTGTTGCGGCTAACATCTGACCCACGTTTCATGCTTCCTATCGTGCCGTAGTTCAGAAAGTTGTTGCATGACGTGTGGCGTGCTCAGCTCGAGCGTGTCTCCACTTCGGAAGCAGCCGCTGCCGCCTGCTCCGAACCCACGTCCGCGGCCGAGCGTTTCATGCCCGTAAACGTGATGATGTTTGATGCGGTCCCTGCTCAGTCTGTGATCTTGACTGCTCCCCTGCTGCTGCTTTTGGTGTCTTTCCTAGAGAAGAAGGAATGACTAGAGCTCACAGAGAGGTATTGCAGCCAGCCGTGAGAGATGCAGCCGCAAGCAGGGACTGCAGCTGCTTAGCAGGATGCTCTGCGCACTGTGGGTGCAACCATAGTTTGGGGCAGGCAAACAATGCTAGACAAAATACTGCAGGGGTCAGGCCTAATTAAGTTGTTGGTGTTGGATGCTGGACTAATTGCACGGGGAAAGGGAGCTTTGCAACAGACGAGCCGCCGCGATGCCCGCGGCTCGGCGGGGAAGGAGAGGCGATGCTTCGCTCCCGCGCCGCCGTCCCGCTCCGCACACCATCCCACCCTCCGAGCAGCAAGGGGAAGAGCCAGGGCCCTTCGCAAGCGCTTGGGGCCACCCAAGGTAATTGAGCGGTGGCTTTGCTCTGGGCAGGCTGTGGTCTGCTTGTGGGTGTTCTGCAAGGGAGGAGCGAGGCCAGATTTGTCAGCTGCCTCGTTCGTGGTGAATAATTCACTCTGCTCCAGTTCTGCAGCGTGGGCGCCCTGCAGCCGCTCTGCCTCGAGATGAGACCGGCCGCCTCTCGCGCTTCCCGAGCGGAGCAAACACGGCAGGCGTGGAAGTGCTCTGGGAAGTGCCCCTGCTAGCAGGTGTTCCTGCGGTGTACAGAAGCCATTTACATTTCAGTGATGTTGCTCACGTGAACAAATGCACAAAACACCCTCCTCGGAGACGCAACGGCAGTTTTCTGACCTGCAGCACCTAATACCTGCTGCTCTTCTTGCTGCATTAGTTGTCAGCTTGCAAGGGATGGATGAGGAGGTCTAAGCTGGTCTGAATTAACCCAAGGAGCAGAGAGCCAAGGGTAGAATTAAGGGCCCTCTAGCAGACAGGTCCCAGCTATAGTCCTGCAACCAGTCCTATGACCTTCTGCTGTGTGAATTTACCAGTTCCACCCTTAAAAGCTACGTGTCATTAAATGAGTTTCTCATCAGTCACCTTCACAAATGAATAGCGATCACTTGAGAGAGAGCGGTTTTGTGTGAGCCTTGCTCCCAGGCAGTCGTACAGAATGATCACTTCTGAAAAGCCATTTTACAGGGAACTCGTAAAATTCTAATGACGTTTCATGTAAGCCAACAAGTCTCTCCTCAAACCAGTTGAATTTTGCAGTTACTGAATAAGTTATTTGAACTCTCTGTGCTTCAGAGAGCCCTGGTAGGCAAGGCAGCTATGTACAAATGGAGAGTAGGACATTGTGTCCTGGTTTCATAGAGGCAGTCCATGTTTTTTAATGCGCTGTCCCTCTTGGTTTTCATCAGGGCATTCAAATGACCCAATTTTCTCCTGCTTTGCTGTTGTCTTCCCCCCAGCCTATAGGTATTGGTGATATTTAAAGTCATCCTGCTTTGGAAAATGTCAACAGCTAAGAAGACAGGACAGGTAGTGGAAATTGCTAATGGAGAAATGCAGCCAGAAGGGTTTTCCGGGTGGTGGTGCCTATTCCCCTATGGAGCTGCTTTGCTTTCCCGGTGCTGCTCATGGCATTCCAGGAGACACAGCACTGCAGTGCATCAACAGGCAAACGGATTCGGGAGAGGGGGGCTGAGAAAAGGACTCGGAGAAGAGCAGAGCTTGTCATTACCACATCTTTGGGCCTTCTCCAAGACAGAAAAAAGCCCTGGTACTAGTTCTGCATAATAAATACGCTATAATCAGAACCTATTATAATCTAGTTCTGCTTGAAATTCAAGTACTTTGGACTGGAGTTCATTTTATACGTGCCTCCAAACAAAGTTAATGTGTTCCCTGCTTCCCCCACCCCCTTAGTCTATATGGTATCTTAATGAATAACAGGCTTAATCACTCTGGTATCAAGATAGCCTTTTTACAGCCATGCAAATGTTCTTTGGTTTATAATTTGTACATGCTTTACTCATCTATTATCATTGTTCTTTCTAAATGAGAAAATGCAAATGTTACACCAAGGGCCCCATCTTTATAGCTTACTGAATATAATTCCTGACAGCAACACGAAGCTGTTTAGCATAATTTTCCTGTTAATAAACTGCCAATTACAGTAATTTCGGTTTAGCTTCCACAGACCAAAAGGTATATAGTGGTTTCCAGCCCCCCCTCCCAACTAACATCTCAATTTGTTATTTTGCTATGTCTGTCACAATAGGAAAAATGCACATAGTTGCTTGGAGATAACCGAGTGCAGTTGCCTTGTGCCATTCAGAAACTTTGCCCATCTGAGACGCAAACGCCATTGGGGCAGTTGTGGGTCTGCACCCCTCATTGTGCAGATCCCGGGCACATGGCCACCCCTTAGAGCAGCATCAGGTGCCTGTATTAAATGGGAAGGAGAGGGGGCTTGAAAAACTGCCTAATTAAAACCCTTTGTCAAAGCTGCTTGGAAACACCTGCAAGCTACAAGGAACCATTTTCCTCCTGGCTTCTGGTTGTTCCTCCCCAGTTCAGGTGGCCACATGGAGCTTTGGCGAAGGCCTTGGAGAAAGCTGCAAGAGAGGGGAAAAAAGAATAGTTAAGGAAATGTTTATAGATGCTGGAAAGGATTCAGAAGTTTTATCTTTAGAAGTGATTATGTTTTGAACAGCCCTTCGTGTACTGTGTTTTCTGCTCAGATCTCTTCTCAACCTTTCTTACTGAAGGGAATTTGCATGAAAAGAGGATCTTTGTTTGTCAGGGTTTATCTGATCCTCCTGCTTATTTCCTGCTCCGTGTGCTCCTGCAGGGATCCTTCCCTGTGACAGTGCAGCCATCGCAGGGGCAGCGCAGCCGGCCTTGGAGTGCGGAATAAGCAGAAAATGAAGGTACCACTTCCAGTGCAAATGTGCCCGGGGGTAAACGCTGGGAATGGGAAGGCTTTGGCCTTGATGAGAAGCTAAGGATAATAACTCCAGTAACCTAGAAGTAATAAAAAGAGATTAAAGCGTGCCCTGAAAGAAGAGGTAATGACTGAGAGCAGCGGCCAGCGGGGCAGGACAGCACGAACTGTGCATGGGGCTCCATCCTGGACTGCTGGTACCTGGCCCAGCCTGGGGTAAGTCTTTATCTTTAAAGCAGATGGCATGGTTTCTTTTATTTTTATCCTTTTTTTCTCTTTTAATTTATCTAATACTTTGCTTTTTTTCTGTTCTAATCCCAAGAAAAGTTGTTCTTTTCCTGGAAGTGCTGAAGTGCATTCAACAGGTCCAGACCGCAGCGTTTCACTAGACAGAGGAGGGGGCAGAGGAGGTTCTGGGCATCTGGCTGTGACATTTGGGTTTGGGTTTTAAACCTCCTTAAAACAGCAAAACATGTGGATGTGTCCGAGTGTGGTGTTTATTCTTCACTGAGAGTAGGCCTTAAAACAGGAAATCTTCCCCAGTTTTTCAATCACGCCTTTCAGTAACGGGGTTGATTTTTCCTCTCGTGTTCTACGGCAGCCGTGCGGTACGTGGATCATCCACAGGAAAAGCAGCACAGGGGCACAAAGGGGTTTTCCTCAGGTAATTACATCTCCGGAAAATCCCCCCTTTGGGGGATATGCCACCTTTCAGGAGCAGCGTGCGATCCTTTGCAGGGGTGAGCTGCTCGGCCTTGCCTTGGCCCCCGTTGATGTGGGAAGGCAGAGACAGCCTGCAAGCAATGAGACCCCCACCATAATATCTATTAGACATTCAGGAATCAGCTTTGGCAGAAGAATTTTCACTGCGTGTATAAATACTCAAGCTTAAAGATTGTTCTTTTTTCTTAAACACCTGGAGCAGGCTTTTTCAAAAGACTCAGCGTTGGTGTCACTGGCCCAGGTAATGGAAATAAATTGACTTTGGGGGAAGAGCATTCAGGTCAATGCGAGGCAGCAACGTGAACGCTGCTTTCTCGCTGGCCGCGCTTGCAGCCCTAGCACGAAGGCAAGCGTAGGGACGTTGCCACATCTCCCTCACCCATCACCCTCTCAGGTGCCTCCCCCTGGACCTCTGCTTTCAATTGCTTGGAGAAGTGCTCCGAGGGAGCGTGTTTGGGGAGTGCGTTAGAGCAGGACAGGTCGTGGTGCAGGCTCCACACGGCTGATTTTTGCCAGGGCGGGTTGGGCAGGCGCAACCCCTCAGGCAAGGGCTCGATGAGAGAGGTGCCTCCAGCGCTTTGAGAGCTGAACTGAAGCAACGTTATTGAAGTTATTAAACTTTAAGAAGGTGCGAGTGTATGTGCTATCTAGTTACTTTTTGATAAGTATATGCTATTAATAGCACTTTAAAAGAAAACAACTGAAGAGCTGCAGTATAGATAATAGTCAAGAGTATCTTGAAGAATATGACATTATGACATATGGGGCAGTTTGGAATTGATACATTCATTTTAATCATATAGCTCGGTTTGCATTAATGAGGGAGAAGTGGGTGAATCCCATAGAAAGAAAAGAGAATATATCCCTAAGAGGCATATGTGGTGGTTATGTACTGAAAGCACTGAAAATACCTGACAACTGAATTGATCAGACAGCCCTTTCAGTACACAGGGCAGTGCAGCGATGCACCCTACAGCACGACAGTGCCATTTGTGCCTCAGGATGCGCAAATTCCCAAATAAATCTGAAAAGTGAATAATTGTATTTCTTCCAAGCCAGACCCCTGTATGTGCGTGCTGGGCAGTGTTTGGGGTGCATATGCATCATACGCAGGCTTGCAACAACATTAGGTTTTTCATACCCTTGACTTGCTCTTTTGGAGCTGAGTGACGCAACTCCATCATATCACCTTTCAGCTGCCTTTAGTATTGTATTTTTTATTTATAGTCTAGAGATTTAGGGTGTGATAGGATTTCCATGCTGGCCTCTAAGCTGGCAAGCGCTCCTCCTTTTTAGCTGACCCGTGTTCCCTCCAGTAGCTGTATCAGCCAGGAGTCCCCGATCTGCTGCCCCTCTCCCCAGCACGTGGATGTGCTGCCGACGTCCCTTGGACATCCCCTTATTCTTATGTGAGTCATCAAACTGCCCAGAGCCGATCCAACATGACGAGCTGGGAGGAGCATCGCTAGGATGCCTACTGATGCTTGCAATTATAATTAGGGAGTGTGCTAACCCTCCTATTAGCCTAATTAATGTGAAGTCTTGATTAAACAGAAAACTGCATTTCCCCCAGCTGATGGTACTGGAAGATTGGTTTAGTTTGAAGCAGGAGGCATAAGGAGTGTGGACTGGTGAACGGGAGCCACTGGAGATGTGGTCATGTGCACCTTGAGGGGTTTGGAGGGACCAAAGAAGGCCCCAGATGAAGACATGTTATAAAACAGCAGCATTTTTAATCAAACACGTAAGGCCACGGTGCAGAAGATGCCTGATACCCAAAGCAGAGCGTGGGGCTCTGTGCCAAAGGCAGCCCATGTCCCCAGCCCGGGCACAGCCTTCTTGTACGGCACCATCGGCACCAACCAGCAATGTAGGGCATGCCCATCCCTCCAAGTGCACAAGGTTGTTGTAAACCCAGGAGCAGCAAAACCTCCCCTAAAATGCGGTTTGCCATGTCAGGGCACCAGCATAGGCAGTGGCTGTGGATCTTGGGCCCCTGGAAGATCTCTGAGTCTCCAGCTACATGGGCAGCTTCAGCAGAACATCTACCCTCTGCCCGCAAATCATGTGGTTGCATCAGGAATGGAGCTCCTAAATGCAAAAGGACTCCATGTTGACCTTAACTCTAGAAGCCCTGTTAATGCTGGGGAAGCATATACTGGAGACGATATACAGAGGCAGGGTGGGACACGTTTTATTTATGCACAGAGCAAAGCTCTGTAGTATAATCAAAGGCAAACAAAGCACTATCATATAATCAGAGGGCAAAAAAGAGCTTTAAGTAGCTGCCATGGAGCTACAGTGATAGCTACTGGATAGCACTTAGTCCCATTATTATTTATGTGATATTTGAAGCCACAATGATATTAAAGTCACCCTCACTAACTATATAACACTCTGTATCCTGACAGCACTCCATAAACATTAATGAATTAAGCTGAAGTAAACATTTGTCTAATATCAACCTTTCCTCAACCTATCTCCAAATGGAGATTAAAGGCAAGGAGAGGCACGTTGCAATTGGAGCAGGCACAACCCTCATGGCCAGTCCAGAACTTGAGGGGGGCAAAAACCTTCATCTTCTCTTTGCTGCAGACCCAATGAAGAAGGGTGAACGAGCTGATTCTATGGCCTGAGCCCCATCCTTGGGGCAATATACTGATATGGGGGAAGGAGAAAGTCAAGATGAAAATACAGCCCCAAAGGGGCTGATTTGGAGGGTAGAGGCATCGAGAAGTTCTGTGCTCATCAGCTGAAAAGCAAGAGAAAGCTGCACACCAGGCAAGTTCCCAGGGCAGCTTCTTACTGCAGCTTTGTCAACATCCAGCGGATGCAACCTCCAAGGTTGCCCTGGTGCAAAAATACCTGCAAGCCAGGAATGAGACTGTGACAGGGAAAATAGCAAAGTAAAGTGGTGACAGGCTGCACATACAGTGTGTGCTGAAACATTTTCTTGAGACATGTATGAGGAACTGGGGCAGACTGGGGACAGGATGTGTGCTTTTGGCCCAAGCTGCTTCCTGGGACGAGCTCTCGCTCCTTGCAGGACACTCGCAGGCAGTGCTGGGCACAGGCGCACGAGTCGCTCCTGACTGCGAGCGAAGGAGCTGCTGCCAGAGCTGACTTTAGAACAAGGGGCAAAGCACTTAACAGGCCGTTTTTTAAAAGAGTCCTTCGCACAAAATTGCTCTGATTTTGCCTGTCTGAGTTTTGGAGCAGCAAAACTCAAGTATCTGAGTTGTTTTGCTGAATTCCCAGAACCTCAGAAATGCTGACTTAATTCCCCCAAATGTTCAGACAAGATGCTTGCATCCAGCCTTGATGATCCCTTCAGGAACGCTGGCCGAGCCGGGCGGTAACGTCCAGTAAATCCTCGTTATCCGGGCTTGCTTTGCCAAGAAGCCTGAATATCATATTTAAATCACTGTGGTTACATCTCTCATATTGGCTGCTGTGAAAATCAAATGTTTCCATTCAGCATTTGGTGTATATTATAGGTAGCTCTGAGATGTCCCAAAAATACCTTTAATATTATTAGCAAGTTGCAGGCTCTTGAAGGGTTGTGGTGATGAAGAGCAGAGGCCATTGGAAGGTAACATTTCAAACTGGAAATGTTACGGCGATTGGAGGGTAATTGCAATACCCTTTATTTACGAAGGTCTGTCTTGGAAACTCTCCTTTAGTGAGTGCTGAGTTTGATTAACAGCTTTCTTCCTCTCTTGCATCAGGGCAGAGACAAATTCAAAGAGCAAAAGGAGAAAAAGAGCAAAGGAGGGTGGAAAAAATAAGGGTGACGTTTCCTGGAAAGCCCTGCTCGTGGGGGAGCTGTGGGTGGAACGTTGCTGCGTTTTGGAGGGGAGAATTGACGACACCTCGTGCGATTTTTATCGCGACCTGTTTTCTTGTGATAAAGTCTGCGATGCTGCGGTGTGCGATGCTGCGACGTGCATCGCCCTGCTTGCGTGAGAGGGCAAGTTAGAGGGCCTTTTTTGGAGAGTTCAGTAGCTTAGGTACTTACTGCGACAGTCTGGATGCATATTAGACAGTACCTTTCCAAACAGTCTTCGAAACTATTACCATTTCCCATCACCTGTACGTGCAGGCCAGTTAATTTGTTTTCAGTGAAGATTTGTATGAGTGAATTATTCACCCATCTGCAATATTTATCTTTAAAATGACTAGACAATTCAGCCCCATGCGGAGATGCGCCTCCGTGCGCATTCATAAATCCACGCTGGCTGGCAGGACATTTTCTGCAGGGCCTGATGATCTATTTTTTCTCTCTTTTCTCCTCTCCCAGGGCTAGCCAGGGCCTCCTCTCTTTGACATGAACGGCAAGCGAACAACTTGTATATTTTACTACCTCCTGGTTTGAATGTAAAGCTCCTGCAATGCACCGCGCAGCCGCCACTCGCCAGGCTAGCTGCATTCTCAGCGATTATAGGACAGCAAAAGCAATTTTGTATGAATTTTTTCCTCACGCACAGCAGACATAATGAGCAGAAGGGATTATGTGATGAGCTGAAATTACTGAGCTAAATGAGGAATTGCAGATGCAAACTGCGAGTCTTTGGCGCTTTGGTATTAGCAGCCAGTTCTGAGCCTGCTGGCAGAGGACTCGTTTTGGTGGATTTTCTTTTTGTTTATGGGACACTTGGAGCTCCTGAACTCTGGGGCCGTGCAATGAGCTGTGCACGCAGAGCGCCATAAAACTGCCAGTGTAGGCAACTGAAACCTTGGTCAACCCAGTTCCTACTTAGGTCAACAGATAACTGGGAATTTCCATCATCCTTTTTCATTGTTCATCTAAACCGAATCCGTGGCCCCGGAATTTGTCCTCGCTGCGTTAGTGACTCGTGTGGGACCCGAAGGAGTCGGAGAGGATGCCGGTTTGTAGAAAGAGGTGAGTTTGCAAATATGAGTAAGACCTTTAAGTCCCAGAGAGAAATGGGGTCTGGAACAGTTTATTTCACTGACTTTTCTGATGACCTGTGTCTAAAGGCCTCTCTGCTCTGAGGGCTGGCATCTCTAGACGTTTCCAAGTTCTGCCCCTGCACTGTGTTAAAGGGACTCAGCTATTAACAGGTGACGCCTGACTCCATTCGAAGTACCTGAGATTGAACGTAAGGGGCTCGTTTGCTCCTTACTTTGATGGCCAGTGCTTTTCCTAGAGGAGAGGAGGAGGAGTATTAGTAGCACTTGAGAGTTGCTTAAGCTAATGATTCAGAAAATTGTTCCAACCGCTTTATCTCAAAAGAGTGTAGGTTTTAAAGAACATATAGAATCTTACTTAAATGACATTCCTCAGTGGTTATTACGAAGCTATTCTTTGTCAGGGAAGATCCATTATGATGAGTGTAAGGGCCTCCATCTTAGGAGGCTGGAGATTTGGGGCTTGATCTTGGCTTGTTTAAAGTGGGGCAATTCCATTCCACTGAGTAGTAATTTCCATAACTTTAGGCTGTAATCCTGAATATACACATCTTTGAAGAGCAAATTTGCCAAAGTAATTACTTAAGAATGTGAATTCTTTGCACCGATCAACAACTGCCAAAGTGTTAGGGTCTAAGTAGCGTACTGAGATGTGCTGTGTGAGTGACAGCTGTTACTAAATGTTAAAGTCTCACTTTCTTATGACGCTGTTTTGTGGCATGCTGCCGAACTAGGCCTGTTCATTTGGAATTTACCTCTCAAGAATGTTTTTTTCTCTTCTGGAAAGGGTTGAAGAAAATGCAAAAAGAAAAGCACAGAACTCTACTACTAGGAAGTTTTCTTCATCGAAAAGGAAAGCAGGTATTTGCCCAGGCTTTAAATTATTGTGAAGTGACTCACAAATCTTACCTTGCGAGTGAAGTGGTTCAGTACATTAAAGTACCTCTTGAAGAAAGCAGCTAAAATATTGTAGCCAATTTTTACTGATTTTTAGGATTTAAGTTCCGCTAATGCATGTGTATCCTTTGTTCGTGTCTACATGAGTGATTTACACTTCAACTTTAGTACCTGAAAGTGAGAATAATCAGGCTGCAGTGCTGGTCATGTAGGAGAAATGAGCACATCCTCTGCACCCTGGCTAAATACCCCAAAGATGACCTGGGAGAGAGTAGAGACGTCTTAGTCAGCAAATATTTCCTGCACCGACAAAGCAAAGAGTCCAAATCAAAGTTTCCAAGGTGAACAAGACACCGGCTTCCTCACCGGTGCCATTTCTGTACCCGCGCTGCAGCGTGCACCGCTCCACGCCGTCCTGATCAGAACAGTAACTAATGGAGCGGTGTGACAGCACTAACGGGGAGACCCGACTTTTAGTTGGTTGGAAAAATTAACTTTGCATTTTCCTGCAGTCCTAAAGATTTTGTTGTAATTTTCCATTTCTGCTTAGGATTATTGGCATTTTGTGCAGCAGTTTCAGCTCTAATTTGTCAATAGCTCAAGCGTGAGGGGTGGCGTCGCTTTGGCACTGGTTATAGAAGTCTCTTGGTGCTTACCAGAAATATCAGTTACATGAACAGCTTTTCCACTGTTGACTGTTATAGGAGAAAGAAGGAGCAAGCTGAGAATAACTTCAGAGCATAAATTCTCGGTATGTCTGCTCTTCCTTGCCGGGGCCTGTTCTCGTTACTCCGGTTGGCAGAAAGCTCTTGCTCCATGGTTCTCGTGTAAGGTTGAAATGCAAGTTCGATTAGGAAGCAATTAAAATGTGGAGCCCTGTGACCGCTCGGTTATTTGTTTGTCAGAATAGGAGTTTTTCGGCATGGTGCCGTGTTCCTGCCGCACTGAGCTGTCAGCTCCCTGATTTGCTTGGCTTTCCTGAGCATTCCCCATCGGGCAGCCTCCCCTCGTGTCCATCACCCCGTCTGCTTTCCTGCCCTGATTTCCTTCCCAGATCAGAATGGTGGAGAAGCTTCACCTGAGCTCACGGTTCCTGCCTCCCACAGCCTTATTGAACTTTAACCAGCTGCTGTCACTGCTCCAGCCTCATCTGCTGGCAGGTTCCTCATCTGATGGATTATTTCACTAGCCTTGTGTTTTAACAGCCTTATCAAAGTCCGTGTAAATCATATCTCCAATCTTGCTCCTGTTCTCTCTCTCTGTCCCTTTCTCAGAGATATGAATCAAACATTAATATTGATCAGCATTTAATGCCAGACAAAAAGGAAAATTTGCTTTCATGTACTATGAAGTATTAATAAAACATTAATGAGGGCAAAGGAGAAGGCTGCAAACATATCAGCCAGCTCATCTGCTCCTTCCCCTTCCCTCTGGGGCTAAGATGTGTCTGTGTTATGCCAAGATCTGGACTTTCGGAGGCACAGCAAGGGTCCCATAAGCAGCTCCTCACTATTCTGCTGTTAGCTCAGGAGGAGAAACGTGGATCCAAATACAGAGAAAAGAAACACCACGTTAAATGTAGACATGTTTGGAGAGTTTGGAAATAAGCATTGCTGATACACAGAGCAATACTTTGATTTATAACAACCGTGGCAGGGACGTACCCAGAGTGTTCGCTCTCTGCTGCATAGAGGTAAGCAGCAATAAGGAAAGAAAACAAAAGGGAAATAAAAGATACAAAATGAAAGAGGACTGCAGGATGAGAAGGACAGAGGATCCAAGGAGGAATAAAAACACAAGCGTCATAGAGGTAGCATCTGTAAAGCAGCAGGAAGCTGGAGGACCATGTCCATAATAAAATTAGGGCACTTGGTGCAGGCTGCGGCGCTGCCGCGCGGGAAGAAGCGGCTCCGTGGGATGCACTTCTGGCCCCGCGAGCTCGGTGCCGTCCTCGGCTGCCCCGCGCTTTGATGTGGGTGCAGGGGCCGGCAGGAGGGAAGGGGCTCTCGTCTGAGAGCAATCATCAACTAATAGCGGAGCATAAAAAACACAACAAATAAGGCTAAAAAGGTCCTGCGAGCCACCTGATGCGGAGCTCTGTCATTATACTTCAAACATCAGGTCTTGCTAGGGAAAGGAACCCTTCTTGCTCCAGGTTGGTGTTTTATCTTGACTTTGAAGCTGCCTCAGTGTTTACCGGTATCCGCTGATCGTTTGATCTCTGAGTTAAGTGTAGGCCCGGCCAGATTTATGAGCAGCGGAATGAAAGAGAAGCAGAGTTATATTTCTACCACACTATAGAGTAACTAGGTGTGCTGCAGTCTTCTAAATCATTATTGCTTATTAGGAAAACTTTCATTTTCTCTGCTCCTGGATGGCACTTTGTTTTAATTTTCTTCTTTAAGGATCCTTTCCATCAATGACCGGCAGCCTGTGTAAGCAGGAATATAAAGCAATTGACGCAAAATCAATATTAATTTGCCTTTTTTTTCCTCCTTTTGTAACAGATATTTATCAGGATGTTATGACCTGGCAGACAGGAGCCTTTGAGCTTCCAAATGCTGGATGCTGAAGTGGGGGGACAGGTCGCTCCAGCCCCGGAGCCACCAGCACTCAATGAGCCCGAGCAGAGCCGTGTAGGTCATGGTGCTGTTGTGTCCTTGCTATGTCACACCGTTAAATCTCAGTTTTGTATCATTGCCTTCAATCAAAACCAGTTGCTGCCGTTATTTCTGAGCTCAGACAAACCAGCCTAAACTGCACAGCAGTTTTATACAAATCCATTGGAGAATTCTACGGTTTTGTCAGAGATTTGGCTGGTGCGAGTCATGTCTGGTTTTGTGTTTGTTCGTTTTAGGGTGGGATGAAAGGAGGGGGTTTATATAGATGGGTATATAAAAACAAGGCTAAAGCAGAGTTTGTCACTTGTGAATGTAGGGTCAAGACTGTTTTCTCCAGCCGTGACAGCAGAGGTTTTGAAGCAAGTTTTAAAGAAAGGTGAAGCAGATGCTGCTGAGGTTTTGTCCAAGGTTTCCCCCATGCATAGGGAAAGGCATTCCAGGGATGCTAGGGAGAAAAGTCGGCTACAGGGCACTCAGGGCAGATCAGTCTGACAGTGGAGTCACCTTGAGATGCTCTCCCAGTTAGCTATGCTGAGGGCGAAGTTACGAAGAGTTTTATATTTAAAGACAAGTATGGGATGTTTAATGCAGATGTGAAGTGGGCAACACTGGAAGGACTCAAGGAGGACCTTGGCCTGCAAAGAGCAGTGAGCCAAGGTGACTTCAGGGGCAGCATCCTGGGAGACCGAAGTGAAATAAAACTGCAGTGCAGATGGCCAGAAAAAAAAGTTGTCTCGTCACGTATTGGCACTAATCTAAACATCATTCATGTCAACGGAGGCTGGAGCTTAGGAGATTGGGTCCTGTTTCTGACTCAGCAGCTCCTATTTAGCCATGTGCGAGCTACTTTATTGTGCTGGACCTCAGTTTCCCTTTTTTGAGGAATACATCATTCGCCCTCACTTGATAGCACATTTTGCAGCCTATTTCATAAAAGTGCTAAAGGGAAATTTAGTTGACTTGTAGTTCCCCAAAAAAGCTCTTCCAGTAGCTATAATCAGCAATGACAGAGGCCCCAGACCAGAGCTGAGCATCCATCTCACTGCTATGATGAGAGAGGCGAACTGAAATGGGCTGTGCAAGGGACCCGCTCTGTGTCCTGCATCCTGAGCTGTTGATGGGCATGGAGATTATAGTTCCCAGGACTATTCATCTGGCACCTTTCACCAGATATCTACAAAAAGGAAGGGAATTGATGAATCATCAGTCTCAGGTGCTTGTTAAATGTTCGTGTTACAGACCGTTTCCAATGGTCCGTAGCTTTAGCCTGCTAAGAGTAATTCTGTTCATCCCTCTGGCTGCTCAGCAGATGAGCAAAATGACTGACAGCAGAAATATTCCAAAACAGGGGATATTAAGCAAGCACACCGATGACTGATGTGTGCTGCTCTCCCAATGGAGTTATCACTCATGTGGTTTAAGTAGAGCTCAGTGTCACTTGTGCCCTTGAGGGTTTCTCTGCACCTTTGCAGAGCGGCGTGCACCTCGCTTGGAGTTTTGCAAAGCCGGGCACGGCTGCGTCTCCATCAGGACCGCCAGCATCGCGTGGGACTTTGCCAGGGACAGCAAATGCCACGCGTGTCCTGGGACCTGTGGCAGTTCTCTGCTGATTTCTTGATCAAATCTAAGGTCCTGATGTCAAGCTGTAAAGTCCTGCCTAGCTTGGGGCTGCCCTACCTGCCCATGCCACCTTCTCCCGCTGAAACAGCTGCTTTTGCAAAGGGGAACCCGCTTGATCTCCCACACTAAGGCAGTGATAGTGACCGGGCAGCACCGTTAGCTCTGGAATGGGGCAACGCGTACATCAAAGCCAGTAAGTAGAGGAGTTCGTGTAGTTTCTAGTTGGAAATGGTGTGATGGAACGACTTCATTACCATATTTATATTTTCCTAATTGAGATCGTTTGCAAGACTATGATTGATTTCAGTGTAATAGGATCAAGCTCTGTTTGATCTTAAGGCTTTTTCAACATGAAGATGAAATGAAAGGTGAGATCTAGAAAAGATCATGAAACTCATTGCCTAAATTTAGTATCCCAACGCATTTTTGCTTAATGGAACTTTCTTACTGTAATACCCTGTGACGTGTTTCCTTGAAGCCAGCCATGTACTTATAACACGCCATGGGAGCAGAAAATGAACACCAAGGGCTTCTCAGACCAGGCCAGCCATGTGCTAAGCAAAGCAGCAGTGATATATAGGGAAATGACTCGTGGCAGGGTGTGAAAGGAAGAAATAGGCCTCCTGCGTACATTATAATATTGGCTTCAATCATATTAGCACCTGGTCTCAGAAATCAACTAAAATCTTGAGGTAATATTGCCTTCTCTTGTGAGTGCTGATTTTAGTCACAGGCTATTCTGAGTGGCAAGTTTTAGAAAAACACGTAGAATTCCTTATTTAGGGATCATCTTTTGTAGGAAATAGCCAAGAAAAAGGAACTGATCTTCACTGTAACATGTTACGTCTGACATGGAGATCTGGAAAGGATTGTTTTGAATTTTTTCCTTGCCCTACTGTATGTGCTAGAGACTAGTGGGTAAGTCTTGCTGGCTCAAGGTGCTGCTGACAAGATTGAAGGTGTATTAGGAAAACTGCTTTCTCCTCGGCATGAAATTATTCCAACACTTGCTATGGAAATGTATTCCAGTAATCTACTGCCACTTCATTTGCAGTGCACAGAACTGGAGATTGCTTTAGGAAAAAAATAACATCTGCAGTAATGTTGTGTAAAATCATCAAAAAACTGCTAGCTTTATCCAGCATTCTGAAAAGTGAATTGCAGTAATTAATGGATTTAAACTTTTTTTTTATTTTTACACACATCCATATTATTATTCTACCCATTTCACAGATGCAAACATCAGAGCTCAGGTGAAAGAAAGGCTTCTTAAGACATCCTGTTTTCCGTTGTCTGCTGGTGCACCTGGTTTGCACTGCCGATCCGCACAGGCAGCGCTGAGCCCAGCTGCCTCCCAGACACCCGGCCATGCCATGAGCTCCCTCCGCGAGAAGAGGCCGTTGCAACAAACGGGCTTGTATAGGAGACTGGGGACATGCAATTTGATTTAGTGCCGCGTTTGGGCTGTTCCATCCAGCTACACCAGGTAGCTGCTGCTAGCGGTTATTGCCGAAGAGGTTTGTTTCAGGGACGGAGAGTGATGAATGAAAAAACTGAATAGGAAAAGTTAGTGGAACTATGCTGAAAAGCCTCACTGAAGGCTCTTTTATTCAATATTGGTCTTATTCATAGCTGCAGTAAGCATGATAATTGCTGGAAAGATAGGTAGCATTCATTTTTCGGGAGCCATTGGCCAAGGTTGGCAAATGGTCCATCCAGGGCATCAATTGCCACCTGCTCCGGCCCCGGTGTCACTGCAAGGACCGTGCGCAGGACTTTGGTAGCCTCACGTGGCGCTTTCCCCGCCGAGCCTGAACCTGCTTCCAGGGTGGCTACCAAAGTTAAAAATGCCTTGGCATAAAACCGCCAAGCTTTATCCTCCCCGTAAATTTGTCCAAGGACTAGGAGTGTTTTAAGGCACATCAACCTAAAGAAGTTTTAGAGTGTGCTGGGAAAGAACTATAGTGCTGCAATTTACAGCCGGGAACATTCACCTGGACAATAAGAGGCCTGGTGCATTGAGCTGAAAAATATGCTGCAGTGTATAGTATTGGCTTGTTTGTAATAAAACACTAGCCTAGTACATTTTATTGGTTTTACTGCCATTTATTGTTTTGTTTTCAGAAATACAGTATGTAAGCAAAACCAATAAAATAGTTTATTACGTAGTAATTGTTCAAGAAATGAAAGACCTTCCCAAAGATGTACCATCTGGTCTCTTAAAAAAGACTCAGTGGGCTTCACCTATTAGGAGGCAAACTGGAGGGGATGGTGGAACAGCATCCCGAATTTGCTGCCTTGGGGCTGCACGGAGAGGGTTTCGCACGCCCGCAGGCAGTTGCCCATGCTCTTTATGTGAGTCCGGGTGATCCGAGCAGGAAAAGCAGAAGCAGGAGATTTATTACTGGTCATCCATCCAGCTCTGATTAAAAGAGTTCAGCCTACCCAGTGAAAGAGCAAGAGATTAAGAGGGTATCTCTGTGCACAGATGCAAGGTAAGTAGCAATTTGACTAGCAGGAATTACGTTCAGGTTGGCAGTTGTGGATCTCCTATCTCCTCTTTTGGGATTTTTTCTCTCAAAATATTAGATATGTTTGCTTAAATTCAAGGCAGGTCTATGCAAAACCTATGGACTCAGCTGTTCTTTCTGGGCAGTCTGACCCAGTCAAACACCTGAGAAAGATTAAAATCATGTCAGTGTAGACAGATTCTCCACAGTCCTTACCTGGCTCTTCCCTGGTTGGACTATCATCCATGAAAGGAATACTTCTCCCCAAGGGATATGTTTGGGACGCTAAACTCCTTCCCTGTATGTACAGTTTCCTACCTTTCACTATGACCCAACCACCGTGCTTGGAATATAATCAGTTCCAGCTGCAGCATCTCGAACCGCTTGCTGCATCCAGCGTCCTGTTTAGCCTTTCTGTTCAGCCTTCTGCAATGGAGCAGCTCTTTGCAGCACACCCGGTACAGCTTCTTCCTTACACTGCAGCAACCAATTCCAGGCTATTATTGCACTGCTTAATGAGCCCGTTCAGGCTGTTTTGGAAGAGTAGTCCTTAGCTCTGCGTCTCACCCCAGGGATTTAAATAGGCTCGTATATCAAGGCCAAGCCTTGATAATTCCTTTATTTCTGGTGGCATTCTAAATCACATGGAAACCAGGAGCTTCTTCCGAGCAGGAAAATGACTTTAAATGACTTCCTGTCACTAGGCAGCCTCTATCGCTGACCAGAGTGCTTCAAATTCATCTTCTTAACTTGGGCAGTCGATTGAATTTAATGAATTAGGCTGGGACAAACAAATCACTACTTCAACGTCACCAGTTATATTTGACATCGGAGGTTTTGCTTGCAACGAGGTGTTTTAGGAAGGAGGGGCTGGTTTTCTGTTTTCTTTGATTTTACATAGTTTACAAGCCCATATGCAATTCCACGGTATTATCTCATACTGCGTCTCTGAGAGCTGTCTTGCTGAATTCATGTGGCCCTAGACTCTGGTTTCTTTTTCCTGCCTTGAGTTTCTTGAGCCTGCCTGTTAAGGACTCATGTGTGTTCAGAGGGAGCGAAACACTTTAAATTGTTCCAAACAAGAGGAGAACTTCTCTTTTGTAGAAATAATCTGCATTACATCAATAATGAGCAATTATAACAAGCTGGTAGCATTGCAATATTGTTTTGTTCTGCAGATGTCAGTTCAAACTTCTGAGAGTTCCTTTGTCTACCACTCAGATCATCCTACCGAATTGACAGATTTCATAACCTCTTCCCTCTTCAAACAGTTTTTCCTTGAACTCGACTATTCTGCAAAGTAATTGTTAGTAGCACTTCTGAACTCCAGGTACTTTCAGTTGAATCTCTAGCATTGTGAAGCTATTTGTTTCCAAAATGTGAAATTCTCTTGACCCTTCTTGGGTGCCCTAAGAAGATTATAGAAGGATTTCTTTGTAAATATTATTGTATAAATAGAAGCTTATCAGAAAGGCAGGAGATGATGTTATAGCTCTGCTGTTAAAGACATTTTCATGCGGCTCAGAACTTTCCTTGTAGAAGTGCTGGAAGACGTGCCTGGGGGATGAAACAGTCTTCTAGGAAAACCACAGTGGATTTGTGTCATTGTTTCTGCCCCCTGACTAAGTTTGAGGTAAAGATTTCCGTTTTGGTTCTAGATTTCTCCATTCTAAAGCATACAAAAATTGAAGATTTTCAAAATGGCTTATTATGAAGTGTTGAACTTAAAAATCACAGTGCTCCAATAGTTCTTCTTAAGCCAGTAAAGTTCAGAGGATTGAATGCATGCCAAAGCCTAACTACAAATATTGGTTTGCTCACTTCATATCGGTAGAAGATCTTTGCCCCCACTTAGAAGTGTCTGCCGTCAGGAGTGGCTAAGCCACTTGTTTTGCTCATTGTCATGGATTTAATCTCTCCGTCTGCAGAACCGGGATAATAGCGCGTCTCAGAAGCAAACACAGATTAGACAGAGGTTGGGGAATGGGGATCAGCCCTTAGTTCCCGTGTCCTGCTCCACAGCCGTGGTGTCGGGGCCTCTTTGCAGCACTGGCCAAGAGCTCTCATGGTGCACAAAATTCACGACTAAGGACTGAAAATCTCTTAAATACTTTCAGGCCCTGAGTCCCAGGCAGAGACAGGTGGTCTGGCACAGGGTGAAGTGCCAAGGGAGCTCAACCATGGCAGGAGACTCCTGGAGAGTGGGGCGGGTGGGTGGAAGCTCTGTTTGTGCTTCCTTCTCCTTGCTCTGTGAGGACCCTTGGAGATTGGAGCTTGGCAGGGAGGAACGCAGTGTCCGTCCTCGTTCCTATGTGCTTCCTTTGGCATTCGCTGTCAGCCGCTGCCAGACACGGCAAACTGGAGAGGACTTGGCTTTGTTCTGACCTCCTATGGAGGTTCCTCCTGGTGCTACCATGATTGCGATGGGGAACGCAGCTGGTCATGGACTTTCCTGGCACCGTGGTTTGGAAGATTGCTCTGAGCACTGGAAATCTGACCACTTGCCTTGGCAAGATCCTGAGCTCTGTGCACAACTTCACTACTGTGGTCATTTTGGTGTTGGGGTCTCCAAAATGGGCAGATGAAAGAGTCTCCCTATGAGCCCTGGAGTACGTGGAGGAGCAAGTTAGAGAGCCTAGTCCTGCACCACAGGGGCCAGTAACCACGGCTGATTTCTGAAGCTCATGATCCCTACGATGCCATCCTAGCTCGCCATCAGTCTTGCACCCCACCTGCCAAGTGCTCTAAGCCTAGCAGGCTGCCGCACGCTATCCCTCGGCAGCCTTGTTTTGCCGTCCACAATTCCTCTGCTTTTAGCTGTTTCCTCTTGGCTAGCAAAACGCTGCTCAGAACGGCCACGCGTCCCTGCGGCGCTCACCACGTGAGCGCCCAGCGGCGAACGCACCCAGCTGCGCTCGCGTTTCTGGGGCTGGCTCTTCAACTCAAGTACGTCTTTGGTCTTTCTTTGTATTCAAGTTGATTGAGAGGGTTTAACTATATACAATATTCAAATTGCTTTTATGCATGAAGAGATTTTCAAGAAATCAATGCACTCTTTGAGTGAAATAATTAATACATGAACTGACTGCCCTTTAAAGATAGTAGTAATGTTCTTCACTAAGACCAATGCACTAATACTGTGTTCCATAATGTACTTTTTAAAAGTTAAAATTCTTCATCGTTGGTATTTGAGTAGGACACAGAATTAAGTAAGCTGAGCTGTATTTATTACCAGAAAACTGATTATTATTACTGACCAATCTGCTCTTTAATGATTCAGCGGGCATGTTGGTTTTTATAGTAATGAATACGGGGCTCTTAATCAGGTGATCTGACAAGTGTGCAATTTTCCTGGAAAATTATGCCAGACTGAAAGTGGTTTTGTGAAGAATAAGGAAGGGAAAAGAACCTATAAAATGCTGCCATTCAAGGAGGGACGAGACAGCAGGAGCTGAAGGTACAACATTGCAATTATTTGTTTCTAACATCTGTATGCAGATACCGCTCAACGTTTGCAGGTGATTTGGGGCTTCTGTTGAGCCCAATTCAAGGCAAAGCTAAAGTTTAATTAAAGCTTAATTTTGTTACACCAGAGATGAACAGGAGCAGAAGTGTGAGGCCGTTCACAAGCAGCATAGTAGGGTTGGTGCTCTGAAAGTCCTCTTAAAAATCCGGTGGCTGCAGTCCCCTTGCTGGGCTATGGTCAGATGTTTAGCCTCTTTTATTTGAAAACTGAATATTTATTTCCATTTTTAGGACATATTTCTCATTCTTGCATTACTCATTCTTTTCCCTAAGGCATCTTGCTCTTTCTACCAAAGCGATCTACAGGTGAACAACCTGGAGTGTTATGGTAGGTCGAGAAAAAACGATCATTTCCATGGCTACCCAGCAACCATTAATTGCTATAATAGACCCTTTTATTCAGCTAGCAGCACTTAGATTTGCAAAGTACAGTGAAGACCCCATGATAGAACCGTTAACTACAAAGAAAAGTTTTCAAAGCACAACTGAAACACGGAACATAGTATGGGAGCTGCTTAGCTTCCATGAGAATGGTACCTACACTGTTCTCAACCATCCGCACTTTCCACAGGGAATGCGAGCCACACAAATATCTTGTTAGAATGTATTAATTCCCCACATTTTCCTGGTTACCAGCTCTGCATGAAAAGGATTTTTAGACCTCCGGTTCCAATTCTTGCGGAGCCTTGTTATTTTTTTACTACTTTCCTGCAAAATTTCTAGATTATCAGCATAGTGTTACCAAACAACAAACCACTGTTTCTGGCTACCCTCTCTACTAGTTCCCAATTTGTCACTACAGGAGAGTTGTTCCATTGAGGCCTTGCCAAACAACAAATGTCTAAAACTGCGACACTGGAAAGAATGATAGCGGATCTTCCTAATAAATAATGCAAAGCGTGAGCTCATTTGGCCTACTCTAGGTGATGATTAATTTTAAATCTCCCCCCCACCCCAGGCTAAAACCGATCTAACTATAGGTAACATGCATTTTTAAAATATTTTATAGCATTAAAGGTACTTTCAGATTGTTAAGTGTGTTCCGTGAGCAAATCATTTTGACAGATGTTTGGTTTTGCTGGGCCAATTCTTGTTGTTTCTTACAAAGAAGCAAATTGCAGGATTGCAGCTGGTCTGCAGCCATCAAAGGGGACTAGGGCAGCATTATTTAATCTGCTTTAGAGAAATGCTTAGGGAAGAATCACTCTGAAGGGGCCTGCGCCAGCTCTTGGTCAAGTCAGGCAACACATAACAAATATTGCAATGGGAAGAAACTGTCTGAGCTGTAAACACGGGAAATGTTTTACAAAGGGCTAGTGAACTGTGGCAGGGCTGTCACAGGCTTCCTTGTACTTACTTGGAGGTGCTTTATGGTGTGATTTGCACCGCTGTTTAGAAAGCAGCAGTTTCTCAGCCTATGGGCTGCATCTCCCTGAACACCAGTGGCCGTAAGTGTTGGAAGCTTGGAGGAGAAGTCAAGTTGCTTTTGCCTAGGATAGGTAGTGTGTGCAAAGCATGTATTTATTTTTTGATCAGAATTATTTTTTAATTGGGGTACTTTAACATTTGAAGACACTGTTTCGTCATTCTTTAAAAACTCCATAGTTTGACATGGATCGAAACCAAAATACAGTTGTAATGCCTACCCTGTACCTCTTTTGTCTTTTTAGAGTGTGAGCTCATCAGAGCATAGGGCATCTACCATCCTGAATTTACGTAGTTCTTGGTATAACACAGGCAATTTTTTTGATAATTCCTCAAGTTTTAACATAATGAAAATTATCAATAACTTTAATGCCAATTGGAGTTTTCTCTTGGTGGGATGGAGATTAGACTGAACATTTCTGAGCTATTTATTGATGAAAACATCAGTGGCCAACTTAAATATAAGCTTATGCTCTCTACACCAAATTTCATACCACCAGGTGCATTTCAAGACAAATTTAAAAAAAAAAAAAAAAAGTAATTTTTATCATTGTGGAACAAAAGTACTAAAGCATCTCATGATTGTAATAGAGTGACAAGATGTTCTTCGGTGATCTCCCAGTTTTGGAAAGGAAATACAAGACAGTTTGACTTGTCTAGTGCTCATTTCAGGCATTCAATCTAAACAGTCATTTCTGAGTTTTAAAGAAGACAATGCAGAACACCATACAATCACTGACAACAGCTTCTGATGACAAAGAGCCAGCAGACAGGGAATCCTTTCAGTTTAACAGCGTAGATAAAAGGACATTTTTATATTTCAGATGATACTCAAGGCTCAGGTGCTGCAGACAATACAGAAATAACACAGTGCTGCTTCTCTCCAATGCACTTTTACTTCTTGAGTCGAGGTTAGTTCACCCATATTGATTCACTGCCAGTGCTTATTCTCTATCAACTTCATACACCCTTTTTTTGTATGAGGTCAGTGCTCAGTATAGAAATAATACTAAACCTAGGAGAAAAAAAAGTAAGGATAGTTGTGAGACTAGAGCTGAAATTGCCTCCTTGCGCCATTTAGTCCTTTAAGAATAAGAAAGCTGAGCTCTTTCATGCCTTGTTCTGTTGTCTGTCATATTTGATGCCTCTTTTTTTCCAAAGCAACTAAAGAAAAAATACTTTTTGCTTTGAAATTATTGTCAAAAATTCTGCATGTGGGCTGGGGGAGAGGAGAAAATGAAGAGAAGGAGAAAGAAGCATATGCATAACCTGCTCCTTCAATGTAATAGGCAGCTAGGGCTTCCGATGTCTTTATATACAATTTCCATTGACTTCAGTGGAAATTGTCTTGAAACATATATTTGGATACCTGAGGCTTAGGAAGTTTAAGCCAATAAAGACGGCCTCTCCATGCAAGACCCTTGGTGCCTTGGGCTCAACTGTGCGCAACACAGGGTGCCCCAGTGCTGTGGATTAAAACTGGTGCAAAGCCCACGGGCAGCTCTTGGCTTTGGCTTCAGGGAGTTCAACTTTGGTCTCCCTCGAGTCACCCGGAATCCTGGGAGAGAACAGACACAGCCTGATATACATTGTACATTCTTATTATTCAAATACTATAGGGGACGCGGGACAAAAGCTGCAGTATTAATTCTGATCCTACTCCAGAATTTGAGAAACACTAGAATGTAGTCCTTAAAGTAGCTCCCTAGTGAGTTGCATATCTAGCTGCTTGCCACGTTGAGTCCCTTGCAAATAAATTATTGGGATCATTCTATAGCTCTCCTCACTTGCCTGAATTGCATATCACAGCTTTTTGTATAATTTTCATGTTTCAGATTTAAATGATGCAATGTGGTTATTGCACTCTTGGAAATATAGGGCATAAATCAGTAAATGTGTTTGTACAGAACAAAACATTGTCCTTGAATGTATACATACATTACTCACAAATAGAAGTCAATGCCATTTTTGCTCATCTAAGGACAGAATTTGTCCCGTGTGCCAACTGGAAAAACTGAGCTGACAAAGAAAAGATGGAACTTTCACAGGGAGCAGAGAGCTGATATCCTGTGCCATAAAAATCAAATGTGAAAAAGTTCATAATTTAAAGCAGCCTCAGGTCATAATAAATAATTTAGACCTCAATTATGTGCATTTTCTCCTTAACATAGAACTATCTCCCTGGTTTTTTTTTTCTTTTTTTTTGTAAAAATCAATCCATAGATCCTTATCACATATGTGCGTATATGTATTATGTATAAAAGAAATCATGCCATAGTGATAATTTACTTAACTTCGATCCTTCATGATTTGCTCTTTCTGCATGAGGGGTTGTCTTGTTGAATTCTTTGCGCTATATGCTATACCATACCTTAAACAGTAGAATAAGGGTTTTCAAGTGTGCCTCCATTGGATTTACTCCCATATTCTGTATGTGTAGTAAAGAGGTATGAAGCAATGCCAAGATGAGATTTAACTGAAACGATGAAGCTGAGTGTGTCGTTTGCCAGTAGCCTTAATTCACCCTCACTTTCTCTTGCCAGGATTGTTACTAAAAGGAAATGATTGCTTCTTAATTATTCATTATTTAAGTTTAATAACTGATTATTACTGCTTAATGATATGAAAACTTTTAGCTGTGGTTGATCAGAGAAATCATTTTGCATCTCAGGTTTCTGAATGGATACATTTGCAAACCTTTTTCCTGGCGCATTTATTATCCTCCTTTCATCAACATGCATTTCTGCATCCTCCAAGTTCCTTTTCTCCAAACATGTCACTTATTTTTTGGGGAAAAACCAATGAACTTTGCTCACATATGAGAAAAATAATTCTAAAATTGCAATGATGCTCTTTATTGCTTCTTCACTTTTATTTGGAATCAAAAACTATGCATTGAATTAGGTAGCAGCAGCTGTAGTGAAGAGTCTTTGCCATCCAGTTGATGCAGAGGAGCTTTGTGTTGATTCAACTTGGCCTGATCCATCCCATCAAAGCTGATCTGTTTAACGGCAGCACGCAAATGAACTTTGGGGTTTGAGCACATGGCTTGTATTTGTGTTGAGTGAACGGACGTTTGACTAAATGTCTGCATCTGAAATTTTTAAAGATGTGCACATATTACAATTTTCGCCTGGGCAATGTTGGGGATGTCGGTAATGGGTCCCATCTGCCTCTGTCTTTCATTTCCATTCACTTTGCTCAGAAGAGGCATTTTGTTATCTGAAGAACGTCATCGTCAGCACATCTGCCTCCCAAGCGGCTGCGACGTGGAGGGCGCGAGCTCCCAGGACCTGCCTGCTCGTCTGCATCCTTGACTATTGCTTGTGGCTTCATCTTTCAATTATGATTGTTTATGCTTTTTATGGCTCTGTGAGTGATTTTCCCCAGTGCCAGCCAAATCATTTAAATGGTGTTTTTACAATAAAAAACAGTCAATGTATAACATTTTCTTTTTCCAATCCTGGAAAACTCCGGTCTGTGGAACAAAACAAATACATTAGCTGGCCAGCAGCATTATATCAGAGCGTGGGCAGAATTTGCTCCTGTGGAGAGGCTCTAGCAATCAGATTTGTGAGCTCTTACACAGGAGGGTTATAGTGCCCATAGATTTGCTCCTGGTTTTTTTTCCCCTTCCCACCTCAGCTTCTCTCTGATCTAGGTAGGCAGGACTGACTTCCAGCAGTCCATGGTGCCTCGGGGACTGCCAGTGGACTTGTTAAATTGTGATAATAATTTGGGGGCTATTGGCCACACATTTGTTATGAAATGAAGTAACTCTCTTCACATGAGCTGTCAGAGAGAAATTACTTTTAGTTGCAATCAATCTAAATTCCAACTGGAGACTTCAAGGTGAAGGCTGCGAACTTTGGTACCTATTAAATGCCCATGAAGCCATCCAGGCTTTTTCATTTTGGGGAACAGTATTTCTGCATTCCTCTGCTGCAGAAAGTATTGTTTATATGCCATAACTCCACAGCATTAAATGCAGTAAATCCTGTATTTCAGGAAATGACCTCCGTCAAAGTTGAAAATTAAGTTCTTCAGGCCAAATTCTGATCTGTGTCCCTCTTCTGCTCACAGTAATAAATGCTTTAAATAAACTCTGGAGAAAATTTCTGGCCCCGTGGCAGTAAAACCCAAAACTGATCCAAAAAAATATATATTTATAACATTTCATTGGGTTCAGAATTTCCTCTATTCTTCTCATACAACTGTTTAGGTTCTATCAAGCAAAAAGCAATCTCCTGTTACGGTCATTCTAGCATATGCACCTTTAAACCGCTAGTTTTGTGATCTTTAAAGACATCTTTTGGAAGGAGTTTGAATAATAGGAAGTGAGTATCCATAAGCCTTATGCAGTTACATAAATGCGAATCTGCACAGTCCTTTGCATTTGAATATTTCTCCTCAATACCTTTTGCTTACACTTCATTTTTAATCGAGAGAATTGAATGTAACCCAAAACAAGACCTTTCCCTAATGCTGAATTTAATGACCCTTTTAATACCAGTACAGTTGGGCTGCTTCTGTCTATCTGCTGTTCCCTCTTTGCTTTGGAGCATTAAACGCGCTGCAAAAATGACTTTTTGGTATGGTCCACAAATTATCCAAAAGGCACACGGAAGCCGTATACTCATCCAGCATGAAATCAAAAACTAATCAATGCAGATTATGTTAGATTAGCTAAGCAAGTAAACAATTAGCAAAGTTAATGTTAGCTGCCCTGTCCTTCAGCATTAAGCAGTTAAGGAATTTGTCTTCCCAGACATGTTTAGTTCCAGTTCATGTCGGTGACATTACAGGTTATTGGAGGATTTTTTCCAACTAGCAGTTCCTTTTGGGATGTTATTTTTATTTATTCCTGTCATTTTTCCTCCCATGCAAGTCCTAAACAAAAGTGTATGGAAATGCTGGCAAGAAGAGGAGGGTTAGGGGTCTGAGGAGACGTGACAACGTGACACAGCAGAGCAGAAGGCGCCAGTGAAGAGTTTGTCTTCTCAGCAGAAAATTCAGAAGGTCAAACGCAATTTTGTTAGCAGGAATTGCGGGTGTCTTCCCTCTTTACAAGACGGATCGTGCTTCTGGCTTTGCTGAATCACTGTTTGTTGTGTGTTTTTGTTGTTGTTGTTATGGAAGCTTATTAATGATGCTGAGAGGTGACTTGCAAGCGCCCATCACCGCTGCTTCCCGTCCCTTGCCTCGGCTTGTGCGGCCCGGGATCTGCTCCGGCGAGCAGCCCGTTTGACATCTGAGCCTCATCCCAGCGCCATGTGCTTATTCCCTTCAGATTTAACTTTAAATGATCCTTACAGAATGAATTTTTTAGCAAGGCGGTGCAATCTGTCTGTGAAATCCTGACAACAGGGTCCGTGGTGGAAACGGAAACTTCTAAAACTTGCGATTTGGAACAGCGCGAGCGCCGCGCGGTGCCGCCGGCTTGGGCTGTCCGGGCTCCTCTAGGTGACCGCGCAGGTCTGTGCGCTGCGATTCACTTACACAATGCAGTGCACGACGAGGGTAAAGGAAACAAAGGCCGATCAGTAATCAAGGCATTGTGGTTAAAAGAATTAACGGCTCCCCATACAAAATTGGATCTCTAGGTCTTTGCTCATCCGAACTGGTTCAAAGCTATCCGAGGTCATAAAAGACTTCGCTAAAATAAAAGACCTATCCAAGCTAATAAAAAACTTGACAGAGTTACTGTGTGTCATTTTCCAGGGAGCTGTAACTGCTGCCTTATAGCCACTTCATTGAGAACTAAGTAGGGAGCCCAAAGCCGGGCGAAGCTTTGGAAGAAAAATGAACCGCGCCTGGATCAGATACAACCCCCAAAGTGCTGTGTTAAGGTTAAAACCATTCCGGGAGCTGAATGCCTTTGCGGCATAGAAGAGGATGCGACAATGAGTTTCATTTAAAGACTGAATTCATTTGCCACCGGGAACAATGAGGTTTTGCTTTTTTAATCAAAACGCAGACAAGTAATTTCTTAGGCAAGCAAAGCTCTGAATTATGTTACGGGAGATACAATCGTGAGTAAACAGTCTTTGCTGTAATGCAGCTATAAAATATAATATACATATACATGAAATAAAGGAGTGATTGAACTTGTCATTTAATTGTATTATCAGATTTGTAGCTTGTGAAAATGTCAGGGAAAATAACACAGTATGCAGGATGGGTCAATTTATTAATTGTGGTAATTCTTAAGCCAATTCCGGCTTGTGCTATTGTATTTCTTATTCATAAGCGTTCACTCAGTAGCTTGGATAAATAATATCCAGCCAGCAGGTTAGTTTTCGAAATCTTTCCATTTTGATTGCTTTGTGGTTGTCTTTTAGGATCGGTGACTGGATCATCCAACATTTGCAAAGCTTTTTCTGAATGTCAGTAACTTCCCAAGTAATGGGATAAAAGGGTTAATCTATTTTCTTGTGAATATATGTCTAATTCTTGCTCACTTTCCCGTTCTCCAAACCAGTTCTATTATAGCTTGCTTCAAATTGAATCACATAAAAACTGTACTCTGGCTAGACCGGTCAAGCTGCTGACCAAATCTTGATCTATTTATTCATTTTTACTCAAATAAAACTTGGGAGCTTTAGCTGAGTGAGAATTCAGAACTCCAGTCTATTAAGAGAGGAAAAAATAGCAGTTAGAGAAGAAGTCTGGGGTTACTCAGAGTGAAATGATCTGTCAATATGTGCTTGAAGTCTAAGTAATTGTCCCTGTTTTGAAGAGCTAAGGCGCAAAGACCAGGAGGTTTCTACGGATGCGAGGAGGATGCTCCGCTCCCTGATTATGGCAGGATTTGCCCAAATTGGCAAAAGCACCACCCTGGGCAGAGCTGCACACACTCTCCAGCGGGCTTTTCCAAACTAGAGCTTCAAGGGAGGCTTTAGAGCTCAGGAGAAGTAGCTGGATTTTCAAAATATTTCGGGACCAAGGGTGCTTTCAGTAATCCCGTCACTTCTTCAAGTGAATGACAGCGGAACGAGGGAGCTAAGCTGACATAAGCCCTTCCCGGCTTCCCAGGAGAGCAGCCTCTGAGCAGAGCTATCGTTGCATCCGCCAAAGCTCCCATAGCCCTGGGCGGAGGAAATAACCTCTTGAATCAGCTAAAAGCAAAGTTTGGGGAAGGGCAGCACATGGAAAAGGGGGATATTCAGGCATTTCTGACTAGGAGACTTGAAGGATTTTCCCTCTCTGTAGGAGATTTTATTTCAAGTTTCACAGCTTGGAGGATCAGGGTCCTGCTGTGACTTTGGGGTCTCAAGAAGAGCAGATGCCTCCAAGCTTGGGGTGTGTTTCCTCTTTATGCTCTGGGCACCTTTTTTTTGGTTTAAATCTATTCTTATTCAAGGAAATATGTTTGTATGTGGATCAGGAAGCCTAAAAGAAGCCCTCTCCTTGTTTGCAGTTTTCAATCTGTGGCTTGAGGTAGGGAGGGAATATTTTAATGCACCTACGAGATTGTACCCGGGTGCCCCTGGGGAGACGAAAAGATTGCAAAATCTTCATTAAGGCCATGTGAGAGGCAAAAAAACATAGGGAAAAAGAAATGAAAAGGAGACAGCTCTTCGTATAATTCATAGACCAGAATATATTGTTTTGAATATTAATGGTGGGGCTCATCCCCTAAGATCTGAACGCACTGGCAATGAGGAGTTTTGTAGAGGTTCCCAGACATTCGGGAATTAGGCAATACACGGAGAAGGTGAGATGAGAACTGGAACTAGGGGTGTCCCCATTCTCTAATTCTTCCTGCTTTAAATGCACCAAGAAAAGAAAAAGAAAGAAAGTGTGAGCCCCTGCTCCAGCGTCGAAGTGCCCCAGGGTGATTATTTTTGCATTTTATCTAAGCAGAACTTCCCCAGTCACAGCTGGTGGCAGTGGCCCCGTCCTTTGCAGGTGCCTCCTCTGAGCCCTCCCGCTCGGCAGCGGAGCTGTCCCCTCCTGAGCCTTCCCTTCTTGAGGCTCAACAAGCTCATTTAGATAAGGCTCTGCTCCTTCATCTGCAGAGCTACAGCATAGCGAGTGTCATTAGTGCAGTGTAATTACAGAGAAGTTTATTTTCGCTTCACTCATTGCGATGCTTTCCCTGTCCCTGGGTTATAGCTATTCAAGATAGGAAGGTTTAATCCTGCCAAGGTGCCGGCTGATGACTCGGGTAAGTACTCGGGGTCGCCCTGGGCTTTGCAGTTCTGATAGGGATGTCTGTGCTGTGATAGGGATGTCTGTGCTGCACTGCAAACTAGCTCGCGCGCTGCAGCTGCCGTTCGCCTTGCAGCACAGAGGCACCCGCTGCAACGCTGCCCATAGCCCTGCACAGCCAGCAGCAGGTCCCGCTAACCTGGGCACGGATATTGCTCTTGGCTCCAGCATTTCTTTATGTTCTGCATGTTTTCTGTAGAACCTGAGAGCCACTCAAACGATCGAGTGACCGATCTGAAGCTCCAGCTCAGGGATTTGGTTGGTTTGAGTAATTGTGCTACTTGCACCGATTTTACTCTCTCCTCCAGGTCACTATCTATTATTTTCAGAATGGAAAATTCAAAGATCAGAAAGCACCTAATAGCTGGAGAGAGACAACACCTTATAAAAATGTTATTGCTATCGACTTTGTGGAAGATTTGATTACAAGGAATTGGCAGGGAAATGATTTAATACTAAACATTGATGACTGTAATATCTAAGAGGTATCTGGGACAGTAAGAGACAAGAAAACGTGTGTTTCCTCTTACTCTGCGATAGAATGCTGCTATTGGTGGCACTGCAAAGAGCGAGAGGCTTCTCATAACCACGCAATAGTGACCGAAATGGTTTGTGTTTTAAGAGTTATGGCACAAATTTGACCTAACAAGCAATAAATGTATAAGGAAACGTAATTCCATAAGCAACTGAAACAAATATGAGATTATTTTTTTCTTCCTTAAAACACTTCATCAAGATCTGTTTCAAGTGAACGGCCATAAATAAAGAAAAACAGCTCCAATTCCAAGTCTGCATGAGGTCCCCAGGCAGATCAGCTGAAGCCATTGAACACGTTGCCCTCTTACCCGCGTTCGCTGGTGCCTTCCGCATGAGGAATTCCTACCCTGGCCTCGAACGCTGCTCCCAAGCGCCTCCGTCAAGCTCGACTGTTGCCTCCCTCTCTAAGGCGCAGCGGTACCGAGCGCTGCCCCACTTGCGGCAGTTTATCGCGACGGAGAGCCTAGAGAGGACACCTCAGCAGCAGCGCACAAAAACAAGGATCATTTCCAGTGTTTCCGTACGTCGATAGCCAGTTAAGCCGGTACGGATGGGCTCTAGCTGGCTGCTGACGGGCTGGCCGTGAGATCCGGCTGCCAGGAGGGACCGTGGTTGCAGGGATGGAGTAGCCGGCCTTTTAATTTTAAGGTATTACCAAAATCACACCTTTCACCACTAAAAATTGTAAATGATCCAGGTGCCACTCCAGTTAGTGAAAATGTCTTTATTTTGCGTGTTTTCTGCAGAACCTGAGAGCCACTCAGTCAATGGAGTGACCGGCCTGAAGCTCCGGCTCACAGATTTGGTTGGTTTGGTTTATTTCACAAACCGCCTTTGAAGGCTTCTCTTGAGCATCTGGGAGAGGAGCCCAGCAAAAGCTCTGAGATAGGAAAACTAAGAAAAATGGGTGCCATTCCCAAAGCCACCGGGTCAGTCTCTGGGATCAATCCGTGTGCACCGACAGCTCCGTACGTCCGAGCCCTGTGTTTTGGAAAGTTTCCATATTCCAAACGTTGTCCATCAGCTGCCGGTCCCATCCTGAACACCTGGGCCACCAGGGCAGCCGGAGGGACGGTCCCCGTGCTGCTGGGCGCGTGTGTGGCTATGGACACGAGCGCATTAAACGGGAGCGGGAATAAATGGCAATTGAACCGGCACACGGGCGCGAGGCGGACGCCGTCTCCCAAGGTTTGAGGTGACTATTAAATTTGTTCCTCATTAATATGTGACCAAGAGGATAATGAAAAGCTGGCAGCTCCAAAGCTGACACGGGAAGTACGCGCCGTACAGTTGGCAGCGGGAATTTTATGCTCTGTCCAAGTGAAAAGTCTTGGCTAAACGTATGTAGGCAAAGCTACACGCGATCATCTTAATGAGCAATTAACAGACGGACTCCTAATAATTGAATCATGACTCTTGTCACATCTGTATTTGTTGAACACCCTGAGCTTGGGCTGGATTTGGTTCTGAGCTCCTGCTTTAATCAGGGCCAATTTAGGCTCCTGGTCTGAGTATCCGTGAGGGATGAGCCTGAATCCCACTCCCCCATTAGCACCGAGCGCCGTCTTGTCCACACACGCGACATCCTGGTGCCCGCAGGGTTTAATTCCTGCAATTAGGGAGCGGGGCTGGCCGGGGATGGGCGATTTGCTCCAGACCGAAGTACGGACTTTTTTCCAAGGTATATTACCGCATCATTCCTTTTCTGGTGGAAAGCAGAGTCTTGTTTACACCCATTGCTCTGTTTGAGGGAAAACAACCCAGATCTCTTGCTCTTCAAAGCCCTGGGTGGCAGGGATTTTTTTTCAGGACATTTTGGGCAATTTGGGCCAGACTCCCACAGGAGAAGCCGCTCGGGGCCGGGAACGCAGGTCCTTTCCTGCCCTTAGGGACACGGGCTCGTGCTGCAGACACCAGTTCTCCCCCTCAGCAAGGCGAACTCTCGGAAGCCGCATGTTGGGACGCGGACAGATCCCAATTTTTTAATTTTCTTTATTTATTTCCTTTTAAACCTCAGACCTTGCAGGCTGGCGGGAAGGGCTGCTCGGGGGCTGCTCGAGGACACCACGAGCTGCCCCCTGCCC
>VZSV01000078.1:1375656-1554306 GCA_013398735.1 Nothocercus julius
GCGCCGCCGCTCCCGCCGCGGCCCCTGGGTGGCGCCCTGGTGGCACCGCGGAGCCGTCGGGGGTCCCCGCGGCTGCCGTTAATTAGTGCTCCTAATGAAGTCCCGCGCTCCCGTCACCCTGGAAAGGGGGCGCCTCCCGGTGCTTAATGTGCCCGAACTCCGCGGTTTTTTGTCCGAGGTGCGGGGGGTATCGGACGGTGCCGCGTGGAAAAGTTACTGCGGGATGGGCCGTTTTTTTCCGTTAATTTCGGTGTCTTTTATGGCGCTCTGCAGGGAGTTGGGGCTCCCGGGGCTGCTTTGGAGGCCCCGGTGGGCCGTTGGGGCAGGGAGAAGGGGCAGCCCGTGCCCGTGGGTCTCTTTGCGGGGGTCCGCGGGGTCCCCGTGACAACCTGCCCGACCTCCCGCGCCGGAGTTGAGCATCTCCCGAGCGCGGGGCTTGTTGGAAACCCTGCGAACCGCTGCCAGAGTTCATTTTTTGTAGTTAGGGAAGAAAAATCAGCCGCGATGCCAGCTGCGTTTAGCAAATTATTTAACCCCCCCCCACGGTCCCCGGGGTTGCAGTCGTGGTGTTTCCGTGTTGCGGAGGGCGAAGTTGTGGCACTGCCGTGTCAGTCCATCCTCGGCGCGTGTTCTGCGAGCGCTTTGAAGTGATTCGGTCCTTCCTGCCCTTGGGGGGCCCTTGGGGGGCCCGTGGGGCTGGCTCCCCCCTTCCCAAGGTGAGCGGTGCTGAGCTCCGTGTCCTGGGCTTGCGATGCTGCCCTGGGGGGGAACCGCAGGCTCCAGCCTCCCGGGGGGGCTGTACACCGTCTTTCTCAATATTAGAGCCAAAGTTGTTCTGGAAGCGATTCCAGAGCCGGGGGAGATGCACCGCATGCTTGGTGATGCCTTAATCTCATGCTTGCTCTAAGAGGCAGGTTTGTTATGAACTATCTACATTGGCATCTCTTTTTGCATTATTTTTTTTGCGTTACATCTGCCTCTGCTTGTGGATATTGCAAAGGACAGGTGTGTGACAGGTTCTCCCCTCCTTGGATTTTTACATTTCTACTAATCCTTAGCCACACGTTCTGTTTGTTTTCCCTGTTATGTGCAGCATGGTTTTGTGCTGGCTCCCCGTATGTGCCCGTTGCTTCATTCAGGCAACGATGCCCATATTGGCTCGTGCCTCTGCCTCAAGTGAGGAAAACAAACGGTTAGTAAAACCTGCCAGAGTTAGCAGTGATGCTCCAAATGTCCTGCAATTGGTTTGAATCTCCCTGCTGACTTTGGTGAACTTTGCATTGCAATCCTGTGACCATATTATTATTCCTATATATTTATTTTATGCCACAACTGCAGACCAGGTCCTGAGATGAGCTGTGGCTGCAAAAGGTGCTTGGAGTGATGGCAATGCTCCTTTCTTTCGGTATTAACCCTTGTGTCCTACTTATGGTGCATCTTTGTGGCTTGCTTTAGGCTATTAACATATATTATGTATATTAACATACCCTCCTGATGCTCTGAGACTTGTTAGCACAGCCAGTCAGTGTGCAATAAACACCATTTCTAAATTGGGTGGAGAAAGATGTTTTATGAATTTGAATTAAGAACAACGAATGCTGTGAGCACGGGGAGGTTGCCTGTTCTGTTTCCTCAGTGTTGTGTGCAGCCTAATCCAAGCACCGTTATGTTTTCCAGTAGTTATTTACTGATCATACATGAAGGTGATTAGTCTGCGCTTTGTGCTCCGGGACTGTAATTTTGAACAGCAAATAAGTCTGAGGTCTCTAGAATTGCAAAATTTTTGGTGTGGGGATGCCAGCAAAGCATGCAGAGTAACCCTGTAAAAAAACATGAGGAAGGGTTGCTGTGCAGGGGCAGTTTGTAATGTGACATTGGACTTGTTGCCTATTGATACAGTAGTGCCTTTGGTTTATTAAACGTTTATTTGTAGCCCCAGTAATGTTACATTTGAGCTTTCTGACTGGAATTTAGCAAGCCTAATAAATCCTGATTTCATCCCAAGTGCTCTCAATTCACAGTGTTTATATTAGCACTGAGAAATAGCAATGACTTAACTCCACTGAGTGGCATGCAGAGACTATAAACTGCTTTTATGTTATTGACAGTGCCTTTGGGGCAGGCAAAATAGCTAAAGCCAACAGGTCAGCACTGGTGTCAATGGTCACAGCTCCAAAATGAGGTGTTGCTGCAGGCCTGTGTACACCCCCTAGCAAATACATGGTCTGAAAAGGCTGTAAAATGAGTCTTGTTGAGATAAGGTATATTGCTAGTGACTTTATACAGCTGGGCTTAATTTTGCCATTAGCAGGTAACTTGTCTTGTTAATGGACATTGCTCAAACCAAACAGTGGCCTCTTGCATGCTCTAGAAGCACCATCACTTGCTTCATTAAGTGATCCTTAGGTTTTAACATGAGTGTGTTAGTGCCTTGTTGCACTGCAGAGGAAGGTCAAAGCTTCCTTTAACTACACTGCAAAATCAGTGTTTGCCCTGGTTTTTGTGGGAAGTGACAGTGCAATCTGGTGTCCTGCTGCCAACAAGAGAAGATGGGGTGAAATATCCATCTCTTGGGTCCCATGGGACCTGTATTTGCAGAGCTCTTGTTGGGCTGTCCTGCAGATTCGCTGGGTTATGGGTGCGAGGCCAGGAAGGAGCCTTGTGCTGTCCTGCCTGGAGTGGGATCGAGTGACCCACATGGTGCTCTAAGATCTGGGATGGACCCAATTTGCTTGAGGCTGCAGAAGCTACTCCAGATGCGGCAGGTCCCTAGCTCTGCCAGGGCTGCGTAGACACAGGCTGGGAACAGTCCGAGGGCAAACACTTCATAAAATTATCAGAAAAAGGGAATTTAGTGCCCAGACACTGATGGGTGCAAAACAGGACATCAGTGTTTATGGCTTACGCCCCGCGAGCCTGCGGAGCTCCACGGGCAACTGCTAAGTATAGATATATGCTCTTGGCTGAAGCGTCTGCCATGCTAGTGGATCTCAGCTGTGTTTTGCTTTGAGATGATAATGTTTTATGACTGTTCTCTTGTTTCCAACAGACGTGAAATGATGAAATCGAGAAGCTTTTGGTTCTCTCTCGTATTGCTTGGGGTTTTCCCGTCGGTCATGAGGGGATGGATGGAATCGCACCGGAGCAGAAGGCTGTATTCGGATGCAGGGAGGTTGCAGCAAGAGGTACTGTAAATCAGCAGCTGCTGCAGCTACATCTCTTTTATTGCTTCTATTTTTATGCTGTGTTCCGGCTTTTCATATTGTGAAAAGAGAAAACAAGTGAGGGCTTATGTGTATTTGTATTAAACAATTGCTGAGGAGGCCAATGAAGAAATGGTAATGGTGTAGGAACCATGAAACAAGTTCTTGCACTTCGTTACTGTGTTGCTGTAGTTCTAACAATGAAATTTTATACCTGATAACTGTCAATGTGCAGCCTTTGCCTCCCAGGCTTTGCCACATGCTGCAGGGATGGGAACAACTAAAGCTGGTAAGGGGTCTTTGTCCTGGCTCACTGGGTTTTCAGCTGAAACCTGGAGAAGTCCTTTTGCTACTTAGCTAAAGGGAAGCCCTGACAGGGAGTGCTCTGCACATGCACATTCCCCTGCGCCCTCTTGATGCTCTGGTGTTGGACCACCAAGGTGCAGAGCAGTTTGGAAGGGAAGGGCATGAGCCGTGGGGAGGGATGGTGAATGTGGCAGAGCGAAGAGCAGCCCTGTGGTCAGCAGGGTGGCCTCCTGGCTCCTTAGTGCCTGATTGCAATGAGCTCCTGTGCAGCCAAGCCCTGTGTGTGGGGCAATGCGGGGCAGCTGAAGCTGCTGTCACGGCTGGAGATGCCGTGTTGGCTGGTGGTGCAGAGCCTGCAGAGGTCTGATCTGAACAGGGCATCTCAGGTTGGGGTGGCAGCTCTTCCAGCCGGGACTGCACGTGGGAGCCCTGGTCTCCTGTTCCAGAAAGTTGGAGGCATCAGATCAAAGCCAGAGAAAGATCCAGAGATGAATCTGTCAAGAGCAAAATGATGGATGCTGGAACAGCTTTAGCTCCCAATGATCGTACACTTGCTGTAAGGAGTTACCCAAATGCTTGAAAATGAGGGGCTAGTGGGAGGTGAGAGAAAAGGACTTTTCGGTATTTATATTTTTCCCTCGGTCATTTAAGTAGGGTGAACTCATAAGTGTCAGGTCAGTTATGATCACTTCATAGAATCATGCAGCAATTGCATCTATTTTTAAGTCTCAGGATATTGTCCTACTGGGAGAATCACATTTTTCCTAGTCCCCTCCCATCTACAAATACCCAGTTGTGTGCATTATTTTAATAGGATGATGTGAGACTGATTCTTAAAAAGGTTCTTCATTGCTTAGCAGGACTTGGAAGTTGTTTTCTGTGGAGTTGGTGCTGATTCTGATGCTCCTAATTGGGTCTCATGTGCTTTTTTTCAAGGTGGTATTTTTCTGTAAAGGCAACAAAATTGTTTCTTCCTGCCCAGCTCACTTTGCTGCTTTTTTGCTGCACGGAGCGATGTAATATGCTGGCACTGTAATGTTAAACTGTTGTGTTGCCCCAATCACTTTTGCCTTTTATTAGAAGCAGTATTTTGCATGCGTTATCATATACAAAGTATGCAGTTAAGCTTTAAGGGATGTAACTGTTGTAATCCAGATTTTTGAAAAAGTGGCTGTACAGGAAGCCACTTATGTTCCATATGTGCTTATATAGTCCAGAACCAGACAAATCTGAGTTCTGAGACTGGACTAGTTTTCAGGCAGGTTAGTGAAACTAAGGACTCTGGTGTTATTTTCAAAAAATGTTTACATTTCCTTTCAGTAAACAGCTTAGCCATTTTGCCTTTTTCAGAATAAACAGCTCTTAATTCTTTTCTAAACACTTTTTTCTTTTGAATTGCCATACACATCACATGCTGGAACTGTAGCTGTTCTTGGCTTTTGGAATCTGCAGTTTCTCACAGTTCATGGGCTTGGAACGGGCAACAGTTGGTTACTCTGACATGCTGCTCTTTATTCATGAGAAATGCTTTTAATTACCAAATACATGGTTTGATTAATGTGTAATTCCATTAACACATGTTTTAAACATCAAATCACAAACAGCCAAGCTCCTAAGCAATCACTAAATTACTTTGAAAATACATAAAGGGTTAATTTTCAGGTCAAATAATTTGAAGGATGCTCTCATCTAGAATTACTGCAAACTTCATCAAAGTGAATACTCAGGTATGGGTCAGCGACCTTGAGTAATATTTGTTCTGATCTAAACAGGAACAAGTTTACTGAATCAAAAACATTGCTTAATTTATGTTCAGATTGCTAAATTGATTCCTTCATGGTCTGTGGTAGAATTATTGCAGTTGTGCTTTGCATTTATAAAGCAAAAATAAGTCTTGAGGCCACACACTGCAATATAAAACTCTTCTGGATGAGAAATTAAATCTGTAACACGGTAATGTTGTGTTTTCCTGATGCTCAGCCTTCTGCCTGTCAGATTTGCAGGGTGCTTCTGAGAAGAGGTTTACTTTCTGAAATAGTTTTAGTCTTGATTAGCACAGTGATAAACATGCATATGTATGCAGGCTAAAATTCTGTGGGTGTATAAGGAAATAAAATGGAAAACATAATTAAAAGGGCAATGTAAGTATTTAATTGGAAAGCTGTGACTTGCCTGGTCCATGTTCATGTGGAAAACAGAGCAGTCATTTTTGATGTGAAGTTCTGTGGGGTAACTCTGGGGAGCACTGAAAAGCCCTTGTGAGTTCCTGGGTGCTGTGTGGACTTCCATGGAGTGGGAAAGCTCAGCTTTCTTGGGATAAGCCGTTGCGGGACATGGAGGACCAGTAACACTGCTCACCTGAGGTCCCTGCAAGGTCACCCGTGCTGGCAGCTTGGGCTGCTTTCCTAGCCTGCCGGAGTGTTCCCCAAGAGCATCTTTCAAAACATGGGAATTTGGCACCTGGCTGCTCTTTTCAGTTCTGCCTTCGGGCTGCCCTTATGTGTGTGCCCAAACCCAGAGTTTCTGCAGCAGTTGTTGCAGCTGGGGCCAGTTTTGCCGGGTGACACAGTGGGTCCTCATCCAGCTGCTGCCGGGAGCTGCAGGAATTAAATTCCGTGTTCTGCTTTGCGGGGCTCAGCTGGCAGGGAGCCTGCTGAGGATTGTTGGAGCTGGAGAGTGTGAAAGGGGAGGATAATCCTGTGTTGGTTCAGGTATGCTTGGTTTGCCTTAAATTGCTAGAGGAAATATTTGGATGTCACTGATAGCTCTAAGTTATTAGTCTGGGTGGTGAAACCACAGCTGCTGTGTGACTTTGTGGAAGTGCTAATCCCTCTCGCTTGGTTTTTGTGCTCAGCAATTTCTGCCACCCACCCTCCTATTGAAGAGCAGCGAGGTGCCCAAGCGAAGCGCTGTGCGTGGAGCATCCCATATCCGTGTGCCGGGCAGCTCCCAACAGCGTCACCTGCAAACCCGATGCACCCACGCGGCTCTTCCCCCCACGCCAGGTCTTGGTACCCCGTTGCCACTGGATTGCACCTCAAGTGTCCCCTCCAGCAAGGAGCAAGGACGTTGTCCCTGTGCCTGTCCTTGGTGTCTCATTTGGACTGCAACAGCCATGGCTGAAACATGAGTGAGAAGCTGAGCTAGTGTAGAACAATTCCTTCATCACTTGTATCCATGATTGTCTTTTGTCACCTTATGTCTTGGCTTATGCCTTGAATTCCAACACTAGCCTCTAAATATCCCTTGTAGCTATGCTAGTGCTCAAACTTGGCTTTACACTCAAGGTAGCAAGTGTGCTTTTTTTTTTTTTTTTTTTAAAAAAGGCGCTATAGCTTCCTGATGGGTGTTTGGAAGGCATGGGCTTTGCAGGATACCCCCACCTGCCTTGTCATGCAAGTACTCACTAATGAGCATCTGAACTGCTTAAAATCTCAAGGTAGGAAACACCTTGTCCTGCCCTGGGACTCTGGTAGCAGCCCTGCTTGGCTGGGTTTATCAATTATTGCAGAAACTGCTAATTACCTATGAGTTTTTAAATGTTGTTGCACTTAATGCTTCAGCAGAAGCCCCAGTTGCCTGTTTGGAGCCCCTGCCCGAGGGGAGCTCTGGGGAACAAGGGCCAGACCTGGAAAGGCTTTTTTGATAAAAGCTTTTGCTTTTAATTCAGAGGCAGACATAATTTTAGAGCATGAGCTCGGAATAGGACAGGCACAGTGTATCAATTTTATAGGCAGCTGAAAACCTAATATCCTGGTATTTATTTTAAGAGTTATTAGGAATGTGTTCTGTGCTGTGTGTATGTGCTCTTCCTCCTTGTAAGTCAGCTTGGAGAAGGGGAGAATCAGCCTTGAATTCAAATCTGTGCTGGGTTAGTCTGTTCCTGCTTTATTCCTTAGTGATGGAAAAGGGAGACAAAGCAAGACTTAAATTTCTATTTGTATTACTTTATGTACCAATAGCTCACTCCCTGTTACCTGCTTTTATGTGCTATCTCTGACAAGTTGTAATGCTTACTCTAGACAAGTCTAAAAATAGACATAGTTTTACATTTTTGGAGGAGAAACTTTTGCTCCAAAATCTGGTTATCAGTATATTTGTGGTTCGAGGTGCTGTGAAATCCTTTCCTAGTGCTTGGATGTACAAGTCAGGGGCCCTTTTGTCCCAAACTCTGTCTGCCCTCTGCCATGTCTCCAAAGGATTTAATAAAAGCGGTGTCTTATGGAATGCTGTTAGGCTTGCAACACCAGAACTCAGATGCTGATGATTTAGAGCCAGGCAGTTACTGTAGATTTGAATAAGAGCAAACTAAAATGTGCAGAATGACTGTTTCTACTATGCAACTGACTGGTTTAATAGTGAAAACATGGGCTGTGGGGGTGCGTGGTGACTGATTTGTAGGCTCAATTTAAAGAGGAAACCCAAGGTCTTGGAGAATGCAGCTGAACCCTCCTGCTGTGTCAAAGCGTCTTTGCAGGCTTGGGCGGCCTTGCCGAGGGCCTTGCTCTTGGTTGCTCTTGGCAGACCAAACACCTGCAGCTCCTGCGCCGCAGCCTCTTTGCGCGCGATGCCATCCAGGACCAAAGCAATGCCTTGTTTTTCCTTCCTCTTCCCATAGCGTGCTCTGCGTGGTACCTCCGAGCACCGCGTCCTCAGCTGCCTGCAGGTTTGGGGTGCCCGGCTTGGCGCTGGGCTGCGGCACAAACTGACCTGCGGGAATCAAAAAAATCATTTGGTTCTTGTTGTGTTGCAGTCGTGCAATGGGAAAAATCCTGTCTGGCTTGGAAAGTGCTGGTGTCTTCCTGAGGAAGAGGATAAGATCAGAGTAAAAAGTACATCTGTAAATACGACTGCCTTTGGTTAGCTTGTCTATGATGTGGTAGAGCACTAAATTTTCTGATACTGTTTTCAGAAGCCACTTAACCTTAAGAGAATAAGTATTGACAATTCTTTTTCCCCCCCTCATATGCAGTGCATAGCCCCTTCAAAAAAGGCTGTGGCAGCAGCTTCAGAAAAGGCAGCTCTGCTTAAAGAACATGCCACTATCCAGCAGGGGAATTTTTAGATATTCAGATTAGGAAGGCTGCATCTGCATACTTAGTTTCTAAAACAGGCTTCTGGTGAGCTTCCCTGTGGCAATGTAGAGATTTAGGGAGTTGTACCTAGGTTTATCATCTGAAGTCAGAAATGGTAGTGCGTAAAATCAGAGATGCAGCAATTACCTGAATTAGCTGCCGTATGGGTGAGCAGATGATGCAGTGGTTTGAAACGGGAGAGCCTTGATGCTGTTTATACCAGAACAAGCCCCAACTGGCAGCTTCTTTGCTGCTACCAGGCTTTTCATGCTTTTTGTCTTTGCCTCGCTCAAAGTGCATGTTCTCTGCCTCACTAGCATTTTCTTTTTGAAAATATATTGTGTTCATGGCTCTAAATAGAACATCCTGATCGCTAATCCAAACTGCGGATTAGTCCTACCCACTGCGAATGCTGTAGCCTGTGTGCAGAGCTCCTCACCTAGTGATCTGCTGGATGTTACCGCAATTTTCTTGACCCCTTGTTTACAGCAGGAGAGAAGTTTTGGGGATTATACCCTATTAATAGGAGCTATCACTTTGTTCGTTTGTTGGATGAGCTGGGGCTATATCCGTAGGAATTTAGGCTGATCCTGAGAGCACGTCCCAGGAGACTTGATGTATTCAGAGGTGACATCCAAATCAGAGCTGGACGTTGCACGAGCCGAGCTGTACGTGCTCTGTTCTGCCTGCAAGCACAGCCTGTTCCTTGGGAAGTATCCCATGGGATCGCGCTACGCTCCAGCAATACAGATAACTCTGGCTGGGGGTGTTTTACCTATTCTCTTGCATCTCTTCCACCTGCTGCATCACTTGGAGCCCCTACACTAACCTTTGCTTAGGATCATTAGAAAAGAAAAATCCCTCCCTGGGGCTGGATCTGTGTCAGTACTGAAGGGCAGGGGCTGGAAAACACAGCAAGGGTGGCCTATAAATTGCTGCATCTCAGCACTTTGGTGCCTCTTAGGCTGCTCAGAGGCTTCTTGCAGAGAGGCTGTGCTGGGGAGGAGGCGCCCGTGGGAGCTGCAGCCCAGCGAGGGCAAATCCTGCTGGCAGGAGCTCCCCCGACCCAAAAACTGTAGGAAGCTGGAGCAGGAGCTGCCGGGGAGAGCAAGGCAAAGCGGAGCAGCAGAGGCTTCCTCCCTGAAGCGGCACGTGATTCCTGCTCGTGGTGTCCAGCGTGCCCGAGTTACGAGCGCTGACCCTCTGGTTCCACTCAAAGATGACTGGGAAGCAGCAGCAGGCAGGAACTTGTCCTCCCTGATTTCAAATGTGGTGGTGGCTGCTTAATTACCAAGCTTGCGCAGTGTGCTCGTTTTTTATGTTAGAGTGGAGGAAGTGATGTGGCAGCATTAATGTCCTGGAAGAGCAGATGTGCAGGGAGGGGGGAAGAACAATTATTTATGGGGAAGATCAAGAAATGATCTTTTTCCTCCCAGCATTACAGAATTGTGTGTGTGCCTTGTGCATAACTTAGAAACTGAAGTAACATGAACAAATGTGATATGTGGCAGCATTAGACTCTGCATCTGACCTCCTTCCAGGGTTGTGTTTCAGGGCAGGGAGTCTTTTCCCATGATGAGTGTCCTGCTTCATCCTCAAACCTGGAACTCCCCAGGCCCGGTGGGATGGACACAACCCTTCAGCTCCAGCCCCGGATGGGGAGGATGGCCCAAACGCCAAAGCATCTGTGTTTTCAAACCATGGGCAATTTTAGTAGCAAGTTAAAACAATTTCATTTAAAAGGCTGTGCTGAGAGTGTATTTTACAGATATTCTGTACTTCAGTGTTTAGTCACAGTTACGGGATCTGGGTTAATAGATTGCTCATAGCCATATGCAGCAGCCTCTGCTGATGTCATTTTGTACGTTCTGCCAGCAGCTCCAAATTCTGGGAACCTAATGATATTTTTTTGTAACCTGCTGTAGACTGTTAATATTACCTGCCAAAAAGCTAGACTGTTATTTGGCTTGCCTGGAGGAGGGCTTCAGGGAGAGCTTGTTTCTGTGCCTGCATCCTGTCCCCAGGGTGTTTTAAAGCTCGTGGAGCCCCTGCTTCCTGCTGTGCTTCCCAGCGCACGCTCCTGAGCTGGCTTTGCTTTGAAACGACCTCTCCATGCTCGTGCTGCAACAATTACTTCTTGTTGTTAGAGGTTTTACCTGAATGTTCGATTTTTTTTTTTGCCTAGTCACTCCCGGGCTGCAGAGAAAAATGAGATGTTATTAATAGAGATCACCCTTGAGGGACTGGAATTAGACCTAGAGATCATGGCTAATGGTCCTGGCACTTTGGCTAGAGCTGTTCCTTGAGCTTGGAAGATCCTTGGCTCTCTTCCAAATCAGGAACTAATTAGTCTTTAATATGTTGGTTTTGCCAGTAACACAAAGCTAAGTAGCTTGCGTGTGTGTGGTCCTTTACCCCTGCCAACTTGGTGCCCAAATGGTCAACTGCTGATTACCCTGATTACCTTTGGGATGATAAAGCTAATCTCAGGTGACCTTAAGAGTTAAAAATGATATGTTTAGTGCAGTGGTTCTTTTCTTGTGTTTTCTTGGGTTTTACTTTTTTCAAGATGCTTAGATCCTGGACTGAATATACCAAGATAGCGAGTAAAAACAAAATCTGATCCCCAAAGCACCCCAGCAAAGCCTTTTGAAATCACAGGGAGGGAGGAGGATACTCAAATCAATGTGACTCTCATGGACCCTCTTTGCCTTGAAGCAGAGCTGAAGCCAAGTCTTCAGTTTTTCTTAAATGCTAAAAATGTCAGTGGTCAGTGAGGGGGTGAGTTGGAATTTGGGCCTGATTTCCGCACCCTTGAGCCTCTTTGGTTGAGGGAGGAAGCAGCACCCCTGGATGATGCCTGTTGGTGCAGGCATTGCTAATGACCATCAGTGAAACCATTGATACCACCTTGCCCCCATACGCTGAGACTGTGTTCCATCTGCGTATTGTAGACACACAATAAAGTGCTTTTATCCGCCCCATGACTGTTCCCATTGAGACGTGCTCCTTCGTTGCAGAAGTGCCCCGCTTGGCTACGGGACCGTGATTCCCCTTTAATCAGGAGGCTCCAATGCCAGCCGGCTCTTGTGGCTTGGCAGGACATCAAGACACCGTCTTCTGCAAGATGGACGTACCCTTCCTATGAGAGCAGGGAAGGGTTTTGTGCAAAAACCCTTTAAATTGTGTGTGGTTTGCCCAGCTGTCTGATGTGCAGCATCTCTGTGCAGCAGCTACAGGGAAAGCAGTGTGACTGCTAAGAGGGGGGGAAAATGAACTGTATTTCTGACCCTTTCTCCTTCCAAACCAGCTGGAAGTAGCAGTTCTACTTGATAACACTACATGTGCAGTCAGGTACTAACACTGGTTTTAGTAGTCCCTGGAAATGCAGTTTTTCAGTAGATGGGTGTCTTGCAAAAAGCAATACAGGAACAAGCAAGCTGCCTTGATTTCCACCTCAGCAATGGTTAAACACTTCAGTTATAGAGGGACATTTTATTCTGTATTCAGTTAACATTTCAAAGGAGGAAAATAGTTGCTAAAAGCAAGGCTGGACAAATAAAATAGCTGTATTAGCTAAATGGTGTTCAGGGTGATTTGTAGCCCATATGCAGGAAGAAGTTCCGTGGAGGCAGTGAGAAATCTGAAGCAAATTTCTCACTTCAAAACATGACTTATTCTAAGATCAAATTAGATTTTTAGTTAAAGGAATTTGCAGTCATTAAGTGGTGCCCAAGAAATAATTACTTATAACCATCTGCTTTATGGCTTCTGCTGAAAATTCTTCCTCGGGCTATGCATCTGAGGACTTTTGTGTCATTTTTATCAAAATACTTTGGGTCTTTACTAATAACATGATTAAAACACTGATTTTTACTTGCGAACAATACCTTACGCTTCATAAGGGGTTCTACTCCTTTTTGTCAAGAGATTTCCAAATTAACAGTGCTGCAGTGACACACTTGTGGCCCGTCTTGCTGATAATGCATCTTACTGGCCTATTCTGTCATTAGCAGAAGGGTTGTCTTGTATTCAGCATGCTTCAAAGAAAAATTTGTATCCGTTTCACTATTTTTGTTACAGAAAAGACGTATTATTGGCCACAGCATCTGAAATGTTGGATATTTTCTGTGCTCTCAGGCTCCAATGTCTTTTCTGTGGGTTTTCCTCATTCCATGTACATATCCAGAGTAGGATGTTTTAGGGGACCTCAAGTGTAGATGCTCTATCAGTTAATGAGAACTGATTTCTTGCAACCTGAGCTTTTTGTCCTCTTGTATTCCTATCAAGCCTTTCCTCTGAACCTTGCATCTGTTTTTTAGCTAGCTTGAATTCATCAGAGCATATAATTTTAAGGGAAACAGTAAAAAGGAAACTTTGAAGACCAGCCTTTGTTTTTCAGCATCTGTGTGCTCCTTGTCATGGAAACACCAAAAAGGTATTCAGTGCGAGTGAGCTGACGCTTAAATATTTTATGGCATGTGATTGTCTGTCTTTTGATCAATGTAATAGTTGTAATTAGGTTTAGTGTTTCTAAGCCCTTGAACTGCAAAGAATTCAAACAGCTTGTTAGAGCAGGAGACTCCAGGGGAGCTTTAAAAGTCCTCTTCCCTTTTGCACATTTTACATGTACATGGGCTTAATGATAGCAGCTTTAGCTGCATTTTTTTTATCCTGTGCCCCACCTCTCAGACTAATATTTGACAGGCTTGGAGGGATCCCTGGAGTATAACTGTCTACATATCTCGGAGCTTTGCCGCATAAAGAGAATAAATGCTTTGAAGTCTGTGCTAATCCTGACTGCCATTTTCCGTATTTCCCTTAGTTGCTGATGTAGCATCCTACAGGGGATAATATATTTTTTAAGAAATAGCCACCGTGACTTTTTTCACTACTCCTTGATGAGCTTAGGTCCAGGGACACCATACCAGCTGTTTGCATCCTTCAGTGAAATACCGGGGTCTTGACGTAGAGGGCTCGTGGGGCCCTTGCAGAAGAGGAGCTGTTTAAGCACAATGTACCCAAGTAGTGGTGGTGCGCAAAGGAGCTGTTGCTGTGGTCCAGAGGGCTGGACCAAAAGGTGTCTGTGGCTCTTTGGGCCTGAGGCCGGAGCATCCCCGGTGCTGGTGCCCGTCGGCTGCGGCTCCAGCGCCGCTGCCCGACATGTCCTGTGTGTTATAGTGCCTCTTTGAATAAAACATCTCACTTGGAATTAATTAATACTGCCTAATGCTTTCAGGGTGCAGGAGTTCATTGAGCAGGTGCTGTTGTTGCTTCCACAGGCTGATTTTCTTTTTTCCTTTTGTTTGCTTTTATGTTGGTTCACTTCAAAGCTCTGTATTTTCTCCTGTGCGCTCCTGTGGCAGCTCTCGATATTTTCTATTAACCTGGAGCAGGCCTTTCTGTACTACAGAGGGGGACTTTGAATGTCTTACGTTAGATACAGAGCCATACGTTTTACTTCCCTTTGTCTAAGCATTGTCTGCAGGGATGTATTTTATTTTTTAAAAATAGTACAAATAAAACCATGATGTGCATCAAGTAGGCCAAAAATGCAACTGTCTGGGGAGGCACCGAAGGGGAAGGAGCTTTCAAACCTGGGAGTGGGTTATGGAGTGAGAGCTGTTCTGGTGCGGCTGAAAAAGCAGCTGTCTCCTGGCCCAGGCTTGTTGCAAAGCAGCTGCTGTCGCGCTCTCCCTGTCCTGGCTGCAAGATACAACTTGAATAATGGAAATCACGTGCGTTTGCAATTAATTGATAAATAATTTTCCTGCTTGGAATAAAGTATGTCTCTTGAGTCCCCCCATTAATATAAGCACAGTGTTGTCTGAAAATGCAATATCCTTTCTGACTTTTAAAAAATTGCATTTCATAAAGTTTCTTTATTGGAGATGGTGGTGATGCTTCATGAGAAACGCTGCAAGTGATGGGGATGTGCAGAGGTTGAAATGAGCTGAGCAGGAGCAGCCCATTTATTTTAACTGAAACTGCAGGTGCTTGAGCAAGTCTCTGCTCAAATGCTAGTAGCTGCTTCCTTCCCCTAAGCCCCAACTCTTGGTGTAATAAAATAGCCCCGGGCCCCTGGCTGCTTCCTTGTATTGATGTAAAAAATACTACTTTAAAGACAGACAGTGTTCACTACCTTGTAACCTGCCACAGAATGGTGAATCATTGTGGGTGACGTACTGATCTATTAAATATTTGTGAAAAAGCTGAAATTGGATCCTTGCAATTTGTCCACGGAGATTGCGCAGAGCTTTGTAAATGCAACCGCAGCAGCTGGGGCTTTGGGGTTTGTGTTCATGTTGCCTTTCAACAGTTCTGATGTTCTTTTAAAAAAAAAAATTCTCCTTTTTCCTTTTAGGACTCCAGAAGACTTGAAGACACAAGAAGAAAAGGTAGGAAAAAATACCATTTACTTTCAATGTATTTATCCATATTGAGTGTTCTTGCAGTAATTTGTGGAAACAAGTCTGAGTTTAGAGCCTTGCAGGGGTGCACCACAAAGGTCTGGCTCTTCTGGAAGAACAGCAACGAGCCCAGCTGTGGGCACTGGCTTTTCCCAAACTGGTGTTGTGCTCGAGGTGCCTGGGAGAGCATTTGCCATGTGCTGGGGCAGCCCTTGAAGCTCTGAGACAGTTTTGTGAGCTGGAGGAGGCTTTGGAGCAGCTGGAGGGAGAGGAGCATCCTGCTAGGAAAACACATGGTCATGGGGGGAGGAAGGTGATGGTGTTGGGAGGAAGGACAGAAGGAAAGATGGGAATCCCACTCCTTCCATGTGTAGCCTTGAGGAGCTTTATTGTCCTAGGCAGCTGGGCAAGAAGTGGCCATCAAAGAGCTCATGCTGTTTATCATTAGTTTGGGGTTGGTTTGGGAGATATTTTTCGGCTCATGCAGCCCCTTGCCTGCTCTGTTTGATGGGTGGCACTTGGCTACTATGCTGTTAAATGGGGTATTCCCGGCTTTGTTCCGGATGCTTCTCCCATGGCTTTGGGCATGCCGTGTTTTGGAACGAGGTTGTAAATATCCTTGTTCTGGTGCACGTTGGGTCCAAGCATAGCTTGTCAAATGAGCAAGCCTGCTTTTTTAAATTATTATTGCTGTAGAGAGATATCTGCAGGTAGGAGCTCTGCAGGCTGGGGAGGCTGAGGCTGCAGGGAGACTTGAGCTGTTGCAATATGTGGCTATTGCTAAAGGTAGAGGACAGGTCAGCCAGTGTATTTGGTCAAACTTCTACTAATCCTTTTCTGAAAGAAGAAATCCAAAGGTAAGAGCTGTAGCAAACAAGCCTGTTTATTATCCCACATTCGTGGATGAATTTGGTTAAATGAGAGGGAAAACAAAAATGTAGTGAGAGGAGAGGCAATTCTAGCTCGCATTTTTCAGAGTATTATTTTCCTTTTGAATAATAGACTGAGTTCCTTAGGCTGAAGGCAGGTGCCCTTTTTCAAAGCAAACAGCTGTGATGGCTTGGGTCAGAGGGCCCAAATCCCACCTCTGTGGGAAGACCCGATTCCCTTCTGAATGCAAATGGAAAGGGCAGATATGGGGCAGATCAAAGCTGTGCTGAGTTTGATGCATCTGCCTTGCTTTTTCCTAGCTGAGCATCTAGCCCAAGCACTTAAAACTAACTTTTAATTTGTTTTTGTTGCTCACAATCACCTGCTCAACAAATGAGTGTCAAAGGATGCTTTTTAAAGCATTCAGGCACAAAATGATCAAGCTCATTGCTTCCACTCTGTTTGTCCAAATAATCTTATTAAATGAGATGTGGCTCCAGATTGATTCACAGACTGACATCAAACTGCTGTAAAGGCTTGAACTTTGACCACCTGTTTTGCATTAAAAGGTGGAAACCATTTGTTGAAGTATTGGAAGTTCTCTATTGTGGAAGTCATGTTTGAATTTATTTATGATATATGATGTTTCTCTCCTCTCCTCATAGCTGTATTGAGCTTATGCCTCACAGCCAGGATTAATAGCGCAGGGAACATGTTGAGCTTTTGTAAGTTTTATGGAAAATCTAGGAGGGTGCTTGAGTTGGCGATGGTAGAGCATAGTCTGCAGCTTAAGTAATATTTCATTACTTGCCACTTGACATCAATTCTTATGTCCTAGATGAAAAATTGACTCGTGCTTATAAAACTATAATGACCCTTAGAAATTCTATTCACTCCTTCCTTCCCCTCGCACATGTCAAATTTCCAGCTATCCATGGAAGATGAAAGGCACTCAAAACTCGTTGGGAATGGTAAGTTTCTGGCCTTAAACCCATCACAAATACAATGAAGTGATCAGATGTGATTACTCTTATCAGAAATCACCTAATTTCTTATTCCGCTATTTTTTCCCATTGCTAGAGTCCACAAAATTTGCTTTTCTTTCCCCCTGTGATCTAGCTGAAATCCACTCAAATCAGTAGCTCTGCCCATATGTCTCTTTAAAAACATTAAGTTTGGCAAGCTGAAGAGTGCTGAGCTGGTGGTTGTCTGCACGCTTGGACATCTGGTGTGTAATGTGCAACTGAAGTTCACGGGACAGATTACACATTACAAATACCTCTTCTGCAAGATCACAGGTAGCAGTAATTTCTTTCTGTTTGCTACACAAACTTTTTAACAAATACTTTTCCAGCCTTTGCTAAAGCAAAGGTTTGTGTGTCTCAATCTCAGCAGATTTGTTTTCATAGGGTTTTTTATTATCTGGATTCTTCAGGGCATATGTTGTCAGTGAATTGCAATCTGTTGCCTGGAGAAGGATATTTGGCTAGGTCAGAAACATAATCTAATGTTCAGCTCTTGTTTTTCCAAGTTCGAGAAACTGCAGTTCTTCAGCATTATTTGTATTCATCCCACTTGAACGTTATTCTACAAATACAAGATGCAGTGGTGGGTACCTAGTTTTTCAATGTTGGCTTGGGAATAGGTAGAAATAATGAAGATAAAGATCTTTTTTAGGAGCTGTCAAAGGCATTTTCAGTTAGCATTTTTTCTAGAGTCAGGCTAATCCAAGTGATGGGGGGATAACGTTAATCATGTTCTTACATATCTGTCCATTGTGACATTTAATTAAAATTTGACATATTTCTTGGTTTTATGTGACAAGAGCTAACAGAGGGAGTAAAAGCGGGAAGGGAGAGGAGCCCAACATCATCCAGCTCATTAGCTGATGTTAGGCACAGCAGTGAATTAAACAGTAAAATGGATGATACTGGATGACCTTCCTGTAGGTGTTTGCAGTGTGCACACGGATCTGGGACTCTGGACAAGGGTGAAGAGCTGCGGACAGGGTGGGCCCTGGATCACAGCTCATTTTCTGAAACAGTGGTGATTCCAGCGGGAGTGTTTGGCTTCCAAGTTGGTTTTATTTTTGATTTTTGAGTCAGATGCGGTACTTCTGAAAAGGCAAATCCAGTCATGGTTTAGCCCAGCTTTGCCAGTAACCATAGGAAACCCATTGTGAAAAGCATCCAGCTGCCTTAGAAAAACTGTTTACTGCTGGAAGTAAAAAGTTTTGCAGACTTAATGTTCTTGTAAGTGAATACATCAGTTTCTATACTTAAATACTTTGGGGTGTAAGGAAAGACTTCGGTTTGTGGCAAAATGGGCACAAACAATTAGTAAGTATACACAGAATTTGGGCTTTGGCAGAGCATCACATTGATGGACCCGAAGGAGCTGAAACAAACTACTTGAGCAGCAAGGAGCCAGGCAGCTGCTGCCAGCAGCAGGTATTAGAGAAGCTCATAGGCAAGCTCTCTATACACATACATATACACACACACACACACACACACACACACACACACACATATATGCACATGCCAGGCTTTGTCTCCCTGGATGGGCAGAAGAAGAATGAGGAGACAATAAGCCGAAAAGCTAAGAGACTGTGAAGATTTAGAAGGGGGTGGAAAAAAATGCCTATATATATGTTCCATACTGTCATCCTTCATAAATACACAACCCCCACGTGGAGTTTTGGGGCTGGATATATCTGAAGGCATCTGTATTTTTCCATCTGAAACCAGACTCAGCCGTGCTGCTTTGGCAGCTGAATAATCAGCTCATGCTGCTGGCTCCTTTGCTGTCATGACTTGTTGTCACATCACGCTGGCTGTTACGCAGCAAAAACACGAGATGCAGATTGAACAAGAAAGCAAACATGTTCCTTCTCCCTCGAGCTGCCTCCGTGTGCGCCGGATTGCTGAGATCTTCCTGCAGGGATGAAGAGCAAGGAGGCTCTTCAGGAACCCTCTGCTCAGGTGGGCTCGCACGTGGGGGTTGGCTTCAACCTCGTGACCAAAATACATGCCACCAAGGCAACATCATCAGCCAGGCTTTGCAGAGCAGCTAACACAAATCCGAGCTCACTGAACAGACTTTGGGCTTTAGGCTGTGCAAGAGTTTTAGGTCAAAAGCATACAAAAAAAATACCATCTCTTTGTACCCATTCATATATGAATTGTCTCAGTTGGGGAATTCCTGAGGAATAAGGAGTCTAAGATGATCCTGTGGTCCCTTTAGGAGAGACGCTCAAGTGGCAAAACAAAACAGTTCCTTACTGCAATATCCATCCTAATGTACAGTGATCAAACACAATATAGAGATGGTAAAATTGGAGAAGAAATAACGATGCCAGGGTGATTAAAAGAGCACGATTTAGGGGAAAGCAAAGCATGTGGCAAATGTTTTGTGGTTGTTGGTACTTTTTACCTCAAAATAGAAGCAAAGAGGAGCAGAACGTTTTCCAGGGTTGGCAGCAAGTCTGTGAAGAAAAATTGGGAAAAGGCTCTGTGGGAAATACCTGGAGCCAAAGCAAAGGTTGGAATATGCTGCAGGGCAGCAGCAGAAGGTGGAAGAATTAAAGGTTCAAACTCTTTGGGGTAGCAAAGCGGCGTGCGAAGGAGATGGATCTGAGACAGCGCGGAGCATTTGGACGCCGAGACCGTCGGCGTTCAAACGAAACACTGCGGCCGACGGAGCCGCCACTGCTGGGGACGGCCGCAGCCTGCGGAGCCTTGAATTCTGCTGCATCCCTTTCCAAGAGGTTTGTGCTCGGCAGCGTCTCGGTGTTTGCTAGCCGGGGCAGGCTGAGCGCGCTGCTCCCGCCGGCAGCTCGGCCCCGTGCTCGGTGCGTGCGGCCGGGTGCCAGAGCCCTCCGTGTCCCGCGCCGGCCCCCGCAGCGGGTGCAGCAGAACTGGCTGCTGGTGCTGCTTTTAAGACAACCTGTCTTTTAAGAGTAGGCAGTACCGGCTTTTGGATGAGCTGGTGGTCACCTGTGGCTCAAGCACCCTTGGCAGCCAGGCTGAAGTTCAGAGCAGGTTTGCACACGTGTTGGGGGCTGTTTTGGGGGCCCTGTGGCTTTTCTGATGAAATGCTTGTTTTCTTTCCACCCGTGGTCCTGTCACACGGGTCAGCGGTGGCGGCTGTGGAGCCTTGCTGGGGTTGAGGCTGTGCATTGCTGGAAGGGGCAGTCTCTGGAAACACCAAATTTCCAGAGCAGCAGTAAAACCACCTGCTTTGCAAGGGTTAAATGATAAACCAGCAACAGATACTTCTGATAATGCCAGTAGTGTGAGTATGCAAACACTGCAACAAGGCAGATTATCCAGCATGGCTCTGAATTCAGCCAAGTAAATAACTCAGGCTTCAAGCCGTGGTAGCTTAGGGGCCACTCAGTCTTTTGGGTCATGACTTTTAAATGCCCTGCTAATCTATTCGATATATAAATGCGTGGTATATTTTTCATTACGGACTTGTGTTAGGGTTCAGCATGCTATTTCCTCCATAACTGAACCATAAGGCAGAGTGATTAGGTTAATATTTTCTGAGCTTCAACTCATTGCCTGAATAAGAAAGAAAATAAGGCAGAAATGACCCTCTTTTTGTGCATTTTAGTGGGCTGGTTATAACCAGGTGGCCACAGCCTGTGATAAATATGTATATATTTAATGCAGCTTGGACCAGCAGTGTGTAATTTTTGCTTTTTTGGGTTGAAGTGATTGCAGAGTAGGAATTCCTAGTCCCAGGCCCAAAGTGAAGCGCTGGGATTTGCAGCAGGGTTGGCCCCTGTGCTGTGCTCCCCTCTTCTCTTCAAGGTGCCCAACTAAATGAGCCCGTTACCATCATCCACCACAGTCAGGTCCTGCAAAATCCTGTAGGATCCATAAAATGAACCAGTGCCATTCCTGCATTTCTGTGGTTGCCAATTTCAATTATTTTTTTTCAGTTTATTTCAGTTATTTTTCAGGGATTTCCTCTTTGTAAATGTTCCTTTTGGATTTGGCATTTTTAAACAAGATTTCTACTTGTTAATTAGTGTGTGTTGGTATGTTTTTAATAAGAAATTATGATCCTGTAAAATGGTCCAGTTCTTGGTGTTAAAGAAAGAAAAATCTGCTGTGTGCAAGGTAATGTAATTACTTTTGTAAAGGACTTTTTATTATGCACCTAACTGCACATTTACTGTACTTGATAGACCAAAATAGAACTGGAATAGAATGAATAAGCCATTTTGGTCCACTAGGTAAATAAAGCAGCTTTCTCAAGCATATGTAAATATGTATTTAGTTAGCAGAGCTGATTGGCTACTCTGCAACTGCGCAGCTTTCCGAGATAAGTAATACAAGTTTAATAGCCTTCCATAAATATTGTCTTGTTTGTCAGAAGGCACTGGTTATTTACCCGCGCCATGCTGTTTGTTTTTGTACTTGATGAGGCCTTTAGAAGAATATTACAGAGGCTCCTGGATTTACATGTAACTGCAAAGCATCGGAACTGTGGCCAGGAGCAGCCCGTTCCCTTGGGGATGGGAGAGATGGGACTGCTGTTACTCCAAGAGTAGCATGGGAATAGTCCTTATCTCTTGTCGTCTTGATGTTTCTGTCCTTATCTCTCCCTCCCAGGAGAGATCCTTTTGTCACTTTGTTTACTCTGTGTTTTGGTGCCTTCTTTCTCCTGAGCTCTTCTAGCAGCTTGCATGCTAAAAGAGACCCAAGGGTGCCACGTGGAGCAGGGCTCACCCCGGCACTGCTGCCTTTTGCAATGGAGAGTAGGGTTATTGGACACCTGTTAGGCAACTCATCCACTAACCTGCTGTACCAGGGGGCAAGTAGTACGTGTGAAAAGTGATTCTGGCTCTTAAACTTGTCCAACACATGGGTTTATTAACCAGTGCCATTCACGTGGCTCACTGTGCTGCAATGGCTAGTGGAAAGCCCATGGCTTGGCTGGATCCTGCCCTGTGCAGCCCCCAGATATTCCCAGGAAGTTGTGCACTGCCTGGGAAATAGAGAAGGTGAAAGAAAAAAGTGCCACGTTTGCCAAGCTCTTTGCACCTCCAGAATTGGAAATTTTTCAAACTGTCATTTACAAGATTTCAATTTAGTTTTTCATTGCAATAACAAAGTAGGTGACAGTGTTATATGATGTCCCCCTTACTGTTTGTCTTGCTTCTCCCGTTAAGATTCTATAATGTGAATTGTGAGTATAAGCCATTTTTCTCTATTTTTCATATTTGAATGTTTTAATATTTTTCTCATACTTAAAAGATTTTTTCCTTATTCAATTCTTGTATTTTTCCTCGTATTTTTTTTCCAAAATTTGTAGTTTTCTTAAATTGCCTACTTGCCCTATTTTGGTTTTAGCTCTTCCTTAGTACTCACTAAATACTTAGGTTCATCATCCCCTTTTAGCAAAATCAACATTGTGGCAAGTGTTCTTCCCTGGGAATAGAGTCAGTGAAGCTGGAAATTGGAAGCAGCTCTGTGCAGCTCCTCAGCTGTTATTGCTGCAGCCAACTCTGCTGGCACCGGCTTCAATGAGGGATGATCCATTGCCTGGGATGTTTCTATGGAAAAACAGCAGTTCCTCAAAGTGGGGTTGTTGCCGTTAGAGGGGATGTGTGCGAGGGAAGTGTTTCTGCACCCAGGGCTAAGCAAGACGTTGGCAGGACTTGACCAGCGTGCCCCATTCAGGACCTGGGCTGTGTTTAGGTCGTGGAAATAGTAACACTATTTTCCTCCCACTGTCGGAGCTGAGCTTGATTCTGCTGTTGACAGGGTGACCTGGTCACTTTGGGCTACAAAATGCTTATTGGATGCATATGGGTGAGAGTTTGCAGGGCTCCACTGGCCTCCAGAGAGGGAAGGAGCAAGCTGAGGTGTTGAGCCTGGCATGGTGTGTTGTCCTCAACGCCCTTGCACACTCATGGTGCCATGAGGAATCCTTATTATGGGTGCTCTCCCACAGAGGCAGCAGTAAAGGAGCAGAGGCCAGCAGCACATCCTTCCTTTTCCTTTTGATAATACACTAAATGCCTCCCCCAAAGGCTGGGCACTTCCATCGGGATGTCCCTAGGTTATTCCAAGCAGGTTGGCTGGATCAGCTCCTTTGGGCTTTTTCAGCAAAGCCCCAGACTCAGCAGCTGTCCCGGGAGTGTGGAAATGGCAGAGAAGTAATCAGGTTTTGAGCCAACTTTAGGCAATTTCTGTTTGAATATTAGGCATGTTGGAAATGACTCTACCACCTTTCAATGTCTGCCAGTACAAATAGCATCACTGGAACAGCTCCTCATCGTTACGTGTACCGGGCGTTAAAGCTGACCCGTGGAGAGCGTGTTCCCCAGCGCCTGGTCGGGATGGTTCCGCTGTGTGCCGAGTAGGTGACCCCATCATCTCTCAGGCACCTTTAACTGAGCACTTTCTAGTATTGTAAAGAAATGATAATTACAGTTTCCTGCCTCTTCTCTCACCCCACGTTGTCTCCAGCAGGTAGAAGCTCTGTGGTGATTATTTCTTGAGATGATGCTGGTTTGTTTGCTTGAGGTGGGAGATCTGGCCCATCACGGGGACAGCCCTGCTCTCCCTTGCTCAGTGTGTGCCTGGACACGGACCCCAGAGCCGCGCTCTGAAAACCCAGAGCCCTGCTCTGCTGGCGGGACCGGGCTGCAGATCCAGCGCAGCCCTTGCCAGCGGAGGGGCCGGCGGTGGGTGTAGGTCAGAAATGCACCTGCACTCTGCAGATATCAGCTAACTAGCCTTCCTTTTTAATTACGGAAAAGGTTACTGGGGCTGCAGATGGCACCGTTTTCCTTGAGGCATGCCTTGGGATAGAGAAGATCTGAGCTTTCCATGAGCATGCTCATGAGCTACCAGGAAAGTTCTCTAGAGCTAAAGGTTTTTATTTTTTTTAAATACAATTTAGTCCTTGGAGAGAACACATGAATTTTCTATTTAAAATTAAGATAAAAATCAGTGTTCTCTATGCCTATTATTTGTCAGTTGCTAGGATATGAAAGCCAAGGTTTGCAGGGAGAAGTAATATCTTTTATTAGGCCAACTGAGATAGAGGGGAGCCGGGCAAGGCTCTGAGCACAGGAGCCATTTGTCAGGTCTAGAGCATTAGCAGCAAACTTCAGATATTAGATCCCATCACTTTGTTCGTGACCAGAAACTTGCTGTTTTAAAATTATTATAAACACAGTCTACTTTCTTTGCTGACGATCAAAATCTAATTATGTATGTTTGCCAGCTATTATGATAAAATGACTTTCAGGTCTCCCTTCCTTATCTCCCTTGCCTTTTTATTTATTTTTTTAATCTTTCCCCTTTGGTTTAAAAAAAAATGCCAGTTTTGATGCAGATCATGTAATGTAATGCCAACTGACTGTAGCACTTCAGAAGATGTGGTGGTTTGTACTAATGTGGAAATGAAAGTGTAGGCTGGGCAAGTGATGTGGTGGTTTCTTCCCCATAACATGGGTTCTGGCCTCAAACCTATCGCTGAGGATCTGCAGGAGGGATTGGTACAATCCCTAGGGATAGGTAGCAGATCCCTTCGGTGGCTGCTTGGCCTTGGCCGGGAGCTTGTGGCCTGAGACGCCCATTTATTCTGGCACGTTCAGGAGCAGAAGCAGAGAGGAAGTTTGAGAGCGCTTCAAAATACTTACATCGATTCCTAGAGCTGTATTAGCCTGAATAATTTGATTTACTTGACTTCCTCTATGTGCAAACCTCATCCAATTGCTATTTTCTGATTTTTGTCTTGACTTTAGTGATGCAGGTTTAAAGGGAGAGTAATATCACTGATCTGACACATGCTGTAAGTGGAAAAGCAGGCACAGCTTTGGATCTGAAAGGAAAGTGAGGAAGTGCTGGCTCCTTAGGGGTCCTGTGTTGCCTTGTCCCATGTCAGCTGTGCCTGAGCTGAGGATGTATATTTATTGGTTTTGCTTTATTTATTCCATCAGTTAGTTACCACATAAAGTCTAACCACAACCACTAAGTAAATGTTGTGATCTTAGTGAGGTTGAAGGCTCTGAGATGGATCTTGGCTTTTTGGAGCCTAATTCTGAGTGTCTGGGATACAAAAATAATCCTGTTAACCCAGTGGTGAAATGAATGGGAATTTCTGGGATCTTTAACTGCATATATATCCTTGGATTTCAGAATTGTTTATTGATTTTATATTGAATATCTCTTTTTACCCTAAAAGCCACTGTTATCTTTATCACAATAAGTAAACTTTCTTGTGTGAAATGGGGATAACTCTAAGTAAACTTAGAAACACAGCGTGGGGTGGTAGAAGTATTTTGGTTTAAAAAAAAAAAAAAGTCATTATATAAAGCTGGGTATGTGCCCAGGGACTGCACAGATCACTCCAGCTGCAAGTTTTGCTGTTGAAGAAACAGCAAGAGGCTGTTTCAGGCTTGGAGTTACCTGTTTTGCAAGTTTGGCCTTTAGCAACGTAGTCTAATTTTTTGTTGGCCTCTGGAGAGCGGGTGCAGAATGTGCAGCAGGATGTGGTTTGTGCAGTGAGCAGCTGCTCAGTGTGATGTTGCAGTAGCTCTTGAGCCACGTTTTGGAGAGGATCTGCCTCCTGTTTGAGTTACAAGGACTCTGGTTGGAGCAAGGTCACGCTTCAAGCAAAGTGAGCAGGTCCAGCCTTCTCCTGTAGCCTTGGAGAGCATGAAAGCACTTGGTGCTCCCAGTCCTGACCCCCCTGGGTTTAACGAATAGTCCCAAAAACTTAGTGGAGATGGAGTGGTTTTTATAGGACTCTGTTGACAAAGCCAGGCTGACTTCTCTTGACAGTGCTGAATTATTTTTGAGATGTTTGTTGTGTGGACCAGCCTCCAATGACTTTGCTGTGTACCCCATGGAGCTCTGCAAAAGAGCTTCCAGCAGCCCTCTGAGCGAAGGCAGCGCTTCCCAGCACACTAAGGTCTAGGATTAAGCAGCTGTGAAAACAAATTTAGAGGTGACTAAGTGTTACCCTGGTATTTCCTAGCAACTTTTTAAATGCAATGAAGCTGTGTTAATACCGTAAGTACTGGGGTGACATTCTACAGTTGACATCCATAAAGTCTCTTGAGGTGTTTTGTTACTAGAGCTGCCCTTGCTCATCCCATTGTTTTGGCTTTGTCTAAGGGAAAAAGATGGGGGTGTGTTATGTGTGTGTGTGTGTGAGGCAGCTAGAAAGGAAGACTGTGTGCTCAAATGTGCTTTTCTCTTGAGAAAAGGCCTTCTTGGCAGGAAAAAGCAGGAGCGAGGATCATGCTCATGGGTTACCCACCTATAGGAGGCAGAAGAAAATTTAGATCTTCTCAATTTTGTTTGTAGTCATGGGTGACGTCAGGAGAGGTGTGTGTGGAGGTATAGGCTGGAAGAAACCATAAATGCGGTTCCCTTCCTAGAACTTGTCAAGATTTCACCTCAGATAGCTCTGAGTCCTGCTCTGTCCTTCGCAGCTCTCCCTCAGCTTTGTGGAATGTATTCCACGTATGCAGCATGGCCTTGCAAGAGGTGGTTGTCTGGCTCTCAACACTTCCTTGCTCTTTAAAAGTACTGTATTATAGCTTGAATTTGATTTATATATATATATATTATATATATACACACAAAAAAATTTTGCTATTGTGCTGGTTGTGTGGCTACAGATTGAAAAGCTGCGTAGCTCTCTGCCTTCCCGTATGTATCGTCTTGCATTGCAGTATTGATATTTCTATACTTGGTGGTAGAAGTAACTTAATTATGTTCTCTTCATTAACTAGCTTATTGCTTTAATTATTTATTGCTTTTTGCAGCTGACTTGATTTTTTTAGGCAATGTTTACTTCTGTTTCAGTAACTTTTTATTTTAAAACCAAACCATTGGTTTGAATTCATTGGCATTAACAACCTGCCATTGATTTGTTTGGCCTCATGCTGTGCAGTGAGGGAGAAGTGGCTTTGCCAAGCCCAGCCTTCAGACCATGGTGTTAACTGCTAGTTGAACCATGGTGTTTTGGGAGTCTTCCAGAAAGCGCATGAAGACTGGCAGCTGTGTCTGCTAAGTAAGGTCAGGGTCCCTTGTTTTTGCAAACTGGGCAGCAATTTTGGTGCTCTAAGCCTATCTTTGTAGGAGAAGAGTAAAATGCTGCAAACCTGAAACTGCAGGATCATCTCCCACTCTTGTACTTGAATTGCAGCATCCAGGCATGTTTTATCCCGAAATTTTCCTTTGTGATGAATAATAATTGCACTGGTGCAGTTCAGCCCTTTGGACTGTGTGTCTCTTGGGGTCTGCTCTCTGTTTTTTAAAAAGCCTAAGTCAAAATACATTAAAATCGATTGGAAGGTTTTCTCTCCTGTGTACTTAGTCTCTGTTTCGTACCATATTTTGAGTAATGACTTGCAAGCCTTTCTCTGTGTCATTACTTTCTGCTGACTGTTCATGATTTAAAAGCCTTGGGAGCTCTGTCCTTATAACCAGAGGTTAAATAGCTCTCATCCCCATCTAGGATTACCTGCGAGAGCTGCTCAAGGCCTCTACTTGAGAGTGCAAGAGGAGGATCTTGTAAACAAGTAGAGTTCAAGGTCGATGTGAAGAGCTCTTGAGGTGATGGGGCTGATCCTCCGGTGTGCGCTGGAGTGCTGTAACTTGCGTTTGATGACTCTCAGCGCTGTGTTTTTTGCTCTTGGTGTCTGTCTGCGAGCCCCTGGAGCAGTGTCCAGAAGCCCCAGCGCGGAGCTCTTGCTTGGAGGACTGCCCAGCCCGGGGAGGACATGGGGACTAGGCGTGGGGGCAGCTCTGCCCTGGCTGGTGGGTGCAGGTGAGAGGTCTCGTTGAGAGGGTTTCAGGTACTCATGGGGAGTCATGCAGCTCAGGGGCAGCACTCAGCCTGTGGTTTTATGCTACATAGAAAGATCACACAGTTGTGGGCTATCTTTTCAGTTGTAGTTGGGTAGCATAATTCATGCATTTAATCCTTGCGTTTAATGTCTGGCACCCTATGGATAGGACCTTTTGATCTTCTCCCTGCTCTTATCACTCAGGGTTGATCAAATATTTATACAGCCATCTTGAAGACTTTCAAGCGAGCTCTTTTAGTATCAGTAACTTCTTGTTCTCTGATTTTTGTTCCCTTTCAGACTCAGGGAGGTCAGGGCTGCCTGGAGCTCTTGGCAGGCCATGGCCAAGTCTGTGGAGCTGCTCTTGAATGATGGTTGAACTCATGGCAGGCTTGAAGCCCTTCTGGAGCTCAATCATCTTGCTGGCCAGAGCCCTTCTTGCCGTGGCTAGCGTGGGGTCCTTGGTCATTTCTGCATGGTCCTTCTGCAGTGTCATGACATTGTCTTGGATGCAGCACATTTGCCTGTAGGTTCCAGCAGCTCTCCTGTCTTTGGGGGTTGCAGGTCCAGCCTGTCATTTCTTTCCTATCCATGAGCTCCTGTATGGAAAGGCAGGGGGTTCAAGGATGTTCTTCTGTAACCTCCTCCTCCCTTGCACACGAATATTCTACGGACCCCATAGTAAAGGGCCTTGCAGCATGTGCAGCTCTACCGAGCAGGGGCTGCCGCAAGGAGGTGGCTGCAGCAGGGCTGAGTGCCTGGGTGAGTTCCCCCCGAGCCCTCGGGGGTGAAGGGCTCTATTCAAAATGTAAGATCATTATCAGTAATCTTGAAAATGGACCAGTGCATTTAACATATATAATTATAAACTTTCAAACAAGATGATTTTGTCTGGAGCATCTGGGAATTGTTTTTTCATTATCACATTTCTAAGAGTGAAAAATCTTTCTGTTTTCTCCTGAGGATTTTGTGGGATTAAGTTGCTGCTGTTTTCTGTTGCGTATTCTTGCAAATGTCTGTGATTATGCATGTCTTAAATTTACTCTGCATCCTTTTGGGGGGTTTTTGCTTCACTCTTTCCCAGTGCTGTGCTGGGACGGTCCCCTTCAAACAGCAAGGGGTGTGTGAAGAGGCTTTTCCCATAATGAATTTGAAAAATGTTGTGACAAGGCGTGCAGGAGCTCGCTGCTGCAGCGTGGCACTTGCTAGCATAATCAATTTGGGAATAGCCATACTGGCTTGGAAAACCGCCTGATAAAATGGCTTTGCATGAATGTTGTTTTCTATGTGAAGTGCAATAGCAAACATCTAATGATCCATTTTCACCTGAGAGCTGCAGAAATTCCCTGCTAACCACCTGGCAGAGCGTCCTGCTTCCCAGGTAGCTGCTCTGGCTGCTTGCTTTAAAAGGTAGAAGTTAAATGGCCAAATTCTCCTTGTTTTGGAGAGGAAAGATTTGTTGATGCTACCTGGGAGGACATGAAGGGCCAGTTGTGTGGCCATGTTGGGTTGCTCAAGACTGTACCCTGCAGGTCCACAGAGGCCAATGTCCCCCTTCCAATGGGCCTTTTGACTAGGTGGAAAAAATATTTTTCTAGTGTAAGCATTATGGAAAATAGCTGCAACTCCATCTTCCATGAGTTCCATTGTATCCTCAGAAAGGAGCTGGCTGGGATGGGGCTAGCGAGGAACTTAGCATTCAAATTTTAATATAACTCTACTTTAGTAGAACCGTGAGCAGTGGAAAAATCAGCTCAGAAAAACCACTGTAACTTCGGCTCCTGGAGCTGAGCTGAGGGTGAGCGGACCAGGCTGAGCAGGCACAAATGGCCTTGAGGAGGGAAGGGCCCCGCTCGGGCTCTGGCCGAGCGCAGGGCAAGCGTGCTGTACCCGAGCTGCTTGCTCACCTACAGCTTCAGCAGAGATCCTGAAAGTGCCTTAGCTTCGTTACTGAAGAGCGAGAGCCTTAATCGCCTTGACTTGCAGTAGGAGATTGTCTGTTCAGTTGCTTAGAGCTTTTGAAAATGTCATCTTATCTTGCAAATCGGTAAAGAAATGACTCTTTCTGGTAAAGACGGAAGGGATTTGTTTGATATGTCACATCAGCATCTTAACTCTTCTTTCCATCTGACTACTCTGTGTGTCTTGTTTCCCATCGTATTGGCTCGATGAATGCTTGCTGGAGATCTTTTTCTGAGAAATGTGTAGCTGGTTGGCAGCACAGGATAAATGTTCAGCGTTATGTTTTTTAGACTGTGATTGTGGGGTTGGGTTAGAGATAAGCAAGTGTGGGAATTCTGAACAGAGTGGGAAATTATATAAAGTGTAAATAGTGAATATAAAGCTTGTGAGCGTGAATGGGCAAGGTCTTTGCCAAGGAGGGCACGGAAAGGCCACAGCCCAGAGCAAGAGCAGGAGGCTTGGAAAACTGAAGCAACAACTTTCCTCAAAGTCCATTTCTTTTCCGTAAAGGATTTTCATCGGGAATTATTGTTGTCTTTGGAAATTTACTGTGCCACATCCACAACTACTAACGGAGGAGAAACCCATGTGTAATCAGGTGTTTAAGTGCTATAATGAGACACCCCTCCAGTCCAGGGGTCTTGCTGCTCTTGCTACTAAACCTTGCTTTGCTGCAAGACCTGCAGAAGCCCTGGGAGCCCCTGGGCTCCCGAGTGTCCCCAAAGTCCCCTGCGAGCCAGCAGCGCGAGCGGCTAGCACAGTGCTCAGCCCTGTTGCCTCTATATAATCCTCTCTGTAGATGCTTCACTCCTTCACACTATCAAAAGCTCTTTCAAATCATTTGGAAGTTGGAAATTTAGGAGTGCATAGAAAATGGGAAGTGATTCGATGACTCAGTGCTGTTTAAAACACCAGGGAGTGCTTTCAAAGCTGCTGAGCAACTCCTGTTAGGCAGCTCTTTTCCTTTTAAGCATTTCCATCAAGAGCATTTGAAATCAATGACTTAAACTGCTCTGTGCATCTGAAAGCCTAATGGAAGGAGTGAGAATATTGCAGAAAATTTAAATAATGCCTTCAGAAACCAATGGCAACCCCAAATGGGTACAGCTGTTGGTCACGCAGTCTGTGCAACAGTGAGAGACTTCAAGCATCCTGATCAAAACTACCTGCAAATTGCTGGCATACAAATAGGCTTCTCATTTAGATGCGTAGTTGCACTTCGCTTGGTATAGCTAACTTTTTTCATCAAACCTAAGAGGTGATTAAAGTCAGGTTAAGTTTTGCATTTGTACAGTGGCTTGATTATCACTTTTAACACATTGTGGTTATTAAAAAGGATCAGAAATAAAAGGGGATGTTAATTTTATTTGGTCTGTAATATTACTGCACTTAGGCTCAATCGTTTGTGAAACAAAAGGTTGTAAAATGTGTCCTATGATGAGGTTATATCAAAACTGGTCATTGTCATAAATAATTCAGCTATTTATCCATTGATCTCTAATTAAGTGTCTCCCATTATACTTCCTCCAATCACACCTTTAAACTGAGTGTAGGAATGTCATAAATATGCAACATTGCCAGGGAAAACAGAAAAGTAATACCACATTGTTAAGGCTTTAAAATGCACCTATAACTCTATCCTTTTGCTAAATGTTTCAGCACCTCTGTGAGTGCTTTCAAATTGATTCAAGGACATCCAAGTGCTGCAACATCTTGCCCAGCCTCTCAAGGTTGTTGTGCTTCTCATTTGCAGTGAAAACATTGCAAGTGAAGAATATATTCTGTAAAGATAAAACTGGCTAGTACTAGCAGCTCTGAAGTGAAGCAGTGTTTCTGTTTGAGAGGCTGGTGACTGCCACAGGCATCACGATGCTCCTGGTAGCGGTGGGAAAAAGCCTAGACATTAAAATCTTTCCATGGACTGTCCTTTCTTTGATATTTCTAGTGAAAAGGTCCAAATGTACTTTAAACTTTTCTTAGTTCTGAGGGCAGTCGTAGCTCGTCATGCTTTCGATGGCAGCTTTCCATCAGCCTGCCTGCTCTGTTGCTCGCAGCATCACCCTGGGGAGTGCTAACGCATCCTGCTCCTCAAGGCACCTGCTCTCACTGGGGGAACGAGAGCAGCAGCTCGGGCAGTGAGAAGCCCTGGTGGTCTGCAGAGCCATGTGTACTTCAGAAAAGCTTAAATTTTTTTTTACTATATACAGAGGAACTCCTATTCATAGGAGAGATGCCTGCCCCATGTACTTGCTGCCTGTGTAAGTTCCAATTGTGGCAGACTCACTATAACTCCGAGTTTGCTGCCCCGGGAAGCTGTACAAAGGCCAGCTGAGGAGTTTGAGAGCCCCAGCAAAGGAGCAGTGAAGGGGGGAGCGTGCGGAACCTGCCCCGGGCACCCCCGCGGCGAGGACGGCAGCATCGAACCGGCCCAAGCAGCAGCTCCTGTCTGCTCTTGGCTGCCCGGGGCAGCTCGTGGCTTGCGGTGCCCCCTCCTGTGTTTAAATGCGCTGGAGCGGAGCCCCTGCGCTTGACGCTTTGTCAATACTGCCTCCGTTAGAAATTCCCTTCTGTTCATTAAAGTTCCCTTTTTTAGATGTAAATTGTCACTTCCAGTGAGAGGGGGATCTGGAATGGCATGGCTCTGTTATTTCTTGGAAGAGTGTATTGGCACAGGAGTAGAAGGGATTGGGATGCTGCAGGATGACCCTCTCCCACTGCTGCAGTTCCCAGCAGTTGCTTAGTTTTTATCTGTCTGCCTCTTTCCTCTTATTTTTTATTAAATATGAAAGAAAAACTCTGCTGCAAATTCAATTTGTATTTGTGGTGTTAGATTTGCTTATAGTGATGTTCTTTGTTTAAAGTGAGGGAAATTAGAGGAGAAAAAGAAGGAAAATCCCAGGCCCATCAAAAAGCAAGCGGGAAATTAGATTCAGGATGGTGCGGGGGAGCAGCTCCCTTCGCAGAACCCCTCGGGGACGCAGCTGAGACGGGAATGTTGTTTTCCGTTGAGGTTGCAGACTAGGACTGTCGGAGCCCCGCTCCAAGGATGCGGAAACTTGCAGCCGTGGTCCTGGGAGGGGGCTCTGCAGAGGCTGCGGGTTGCTGCGCGGTGCAGGGGGGTGTGTGTGTATGAGCATGCATACATGCAGGTGCATGCATGCACATGTGCATGTGTGGGTCAAGCGAAGGGGAAGTGTTAACTGCATGCAGAGCCACTTGGAAAAACATTCTGATATTTCGATAAACTCCGGAGGGGGGGCCTTGGGTTTTTGTGTGGCATTAGATGTGAATAGTCCCTCTTCAGCACTGAAAGGAAATTGTGCCTTAAAAAGGCACAGACACTTATGTTGACTTGGTGGTTTTTGTGCTAAGATGTTAGGCTGAATTACAGTGGTGTGTGGGTCTCGTGGGAGGTTTAATTTGATGTCCTTGCTGTGCAGCAGCGGGATGCAGCAGGGACAGGCGTCTCCCACCCTGTGCTGATGCCAGGCGGGAATTGGGAAGCTGTTCTTTAGAGGCAGCCGAATACTGCCCAGTTCGTAGGAAATGGTGCTCGGTGGGTCCATCCTTTAGCTTAACGAGCAGCACGTGGTTGTGTTTTACTTGCAGTGGCTTCTGTTGGTTCCCATCGCACATGACCTGCTGCTGCTCCGTCCCATGGCACGAGCTGCTGTGGCCTTTCCAGTGATGCAGTGGGGAAGCGCGAGGGCTTTGGGAGGATTTGTCCGTTCTTGCTGCTTTCTGATGCTTATCTTCATCAGGGATAATGCTTATAACACCGGCCTTGCAGCAATTGAGTTGTGTAAGAGTAGTTAATATCTACGTGGCGCTTTGGAAACACGCGCTGATAAATTCCTGTATGATTTTCAGAGGTGGACTGATAGGAAATCCGCAAAACCAATCAGGCACAAAGAAGGGAAAGATTTGCAGATTTCCAGATCTGCAGTGAGGTTTTGCATCCCTTGTGTTGCTTGGTGCTCCTCACTCCCTCAGCGTGACACAGGGACAGCGCAGGGACGTCACGGGATGCTGGGATCCACCTGGGTGAAGCTGCTCTGGGTCTTCTTGACTTCAGCTCCGTAGCTAATAACTGTTTCTCTGTTCTCCCTTAAATACACCAGCTAGATCAGAAGTAGATATTTTAGCGTGTTGGTCCACACTCTCCACAAAGTTATCTGCAACTGAGACTCGCCAGAAGCAAAATCAATTGGTTAAACTTTAAATATTTCAAAGAATTTCTGTACCGTATGTGAGCAGAGATTAAAGATGCTTTAATGTATTCGAGCTGGTTTTCCTAGCTCCAGAACCATGTCTGATGGGTAGAAAAAAGCGCTTTGGGAGAAGCGCTGGAGTTTGGAGAAGTAAACAAGGCCACCCAGAAATAAATGCAGAGCCGGACGGGTGGTCTTGGGCCCGCGATACCAGATGCAGCTGCTGCAGTTGACCAGACATCGGCCACGCGCAAAGAAAGCGCCCGGCTCCTCTGCAGGACAAGGGGACCTGCTGCTCCCTAGCGAAGTTGTCCCCATTGCGGAGTCTCCAGGGTGGATTGGTTCAGCAAGGGCAGGGATGACGCATCGCTTCCACGCTCACCCGTTGGGATGAGCTTTTCCATTGCTTGGGGCTCTTGATGCCTGTTGTCCATTTGGGAGCGCTCAGCAGAGCTGAAGCGATGCTGTGTGTGAGGATTAAAAACACAACCTCTCTCAAGGACTTGCTCTTTATCAGCATTTAAGACCCTTAGTTTTTGTTTGTTTTGTTTTAAAGGAGGTTTTTAGATTCTTCTGAGGTCTTTCAGGCTCACTAGAAATCAGGTTCTTTATTGCCTGCACTGTGCAGGCAGGAACTACATGCTTTTCTACCATTTAGCAAATGTATATTCAAAAATATGGCCTTGTCCCTCCAAATTCTCATAAGACACACCCTGGTTACTGTTTTGAGAGCCATTGGTGTGAATACATAGCTGTAACTTTGTATTTTAATCCAAGTATGATTTAATGACCTTGATCTGTACATAATAGTGGATAGTAGTGACAAAATGCTAGCATGTATTAATGTAGCATATTGTACCTGAACTAAGTATTTTTAAAAGTATGTCATCTTTTCTTTAAGCAAAGGTAGAGTTTTTGCATAAGCAATATATAAAGTTTTTGCAATTCTGTTTATGAGCACATTCTTCTCTAAGAGCAGAAATGCTTTAATTCTCAGGTCTGACCTTGGTTTGGAGAAGCTAAATCAGTGGAGGGTTGCATAAATCCCACAAAGCTCAAGAACACCGTGTTTTCTGTGTGTAGTAAGTGGATATGATTCAAACTTGGCCAAGTGTTTAAGGTTTTGCACGTTCAAGGCATCCATTTGGCCTTTGCATCTTTGTGTCTGGAGCTCAAGTCTTGGCAGAGGGACATGGACCTGGGCAGGCATCAGAGCAGGACTTTGGGTTGCGTCCAAGACCTGTGACTGCTGCCGTCAAGTTTGTAATTTCCTCTAATAGCTTAAAAATGCTGCAGTGTAATGAAGCACTGACTTGGGTTTCCTGTAGCCAGGTATATCCGTACAGGAGAGCCCGAGAAGGTGAATTGCAGCAAAGTTTCCTACCCCAAAATGCCGGTTGGGGAATCATTCTGTCTCTCTGCATGCAGCTAGGCTGACAGCAGTGACTTTTCTCCTTTTCTTCACCCATTTTGCATTAAGCAGCAAGGAATTAAGCATCACACCCACGTGGCTGCCGTGGTCTCGTGTCTGCCGAATGGGGTGACATTCTGACTTGGGCCCCTGGGACCCCCATGAGCCAAAGACAAAAACTCTTCAGCACCTGGAATTAAAAGCAGTTTAAAATACAATATAACTGCATAGCATCTGGAATTAGAAGTATTTTAAAGTGCGATGTTACTTTGTAGCATCTGGAATTAGAAGCAATTTAAAGTGCAGCTAAGCACGTAAGGGAAATGAGATTGTGTATAAAACCTTTATGTTTTGAAGTTTGCTTATAAGTGCTCTTCTGTGCTTCTGACATGGATTAACCTGGAAATGAAAGCATCACAAACATTTCCTACGCATTCACTGTATCAGATTAAAGAGAGGCAAACAGCTGCTACAGGCTTTCTGTTTTGGGAGACTGCGAGAAGGAGCTACTACACCTCTAAGAATCCAAATTTTCTGTCAGAGCACGTTGTTGAGCAGTTCTGGCCCAATATTTTTGCTTAGAAAGAAAGATCTTTAAAAAGAAAAAAAAGGAATGACTATGTTCTGAGAGCAAAAGTGTGGTACAGTCTTGTTCTCGTGTTTTCTTCTAATCACCCTGCAGCAGTTAAAATCAGCAGGAACAGATTTAATAATCTGAAAATCAACAGTGTTGATTATCTAGCTACATTGGAAAAAGTCATATTATTATCCTTCATTTATTTAGAATATTTATAGCTGTGTACTTCTGCAAACAGAATGAGGAGGGTAACTGCAGTTTGGCGTTCCCTGAAATATTTTGAGTGGTGACAGGTACCCTGTGCTTGCAGGATCTGTTTATAGTCAGTCTTCAGGAGTGTTAATGGTAACTAATTAGGACTAGAGGGTTAAGCAGGAAAATCAAAAGGAAATATTGCTATTTCCATTTTTTATTTAAGAAACAGGAGGAGAAAGAGGCAGGAGATGACGTGACCACGGTTTGCAAGGTCTGCAGGAATGGAGATGGATATGGGTCTTCCCATGCACCCACCCATGCACCAGGGTCTTCTGTGCCCTGGGTGCATCTGTAGGAGTTTCCATACAGCAATTTAGGTCAGTGGTTTCCTTGTTTCTGCTTTTTTGCAGCACTAAATGGAAACCTCTCATGTGAAATCCAGGGCTGTTGCAGCCACAGGAGTTTTGAGTTTCCAATTTTGAAATATATTTGAGTGAAAAAAACAGAGAACAGAACGTGTTTAGAGAGAGGACTCAGATCTTCATGCAAAGAAGCCACTGATTTCAATTGCTTTTAATTCATTACTCCTGCAAGACAGGCAGCTTTTCCTTTTTTAAAATCAAAACCTCAGAGCTTAGAAGGGCTAAGATCTGTTAATGATAACAGAATCTCCCAAGCTCTACCTTTGAGATCCTTCGAACAGATTAGAAAACCAATTTTCCCCAAAATTGAGGGCTGATGCAAATCTTTATTTTTAACGTGGCGAATGTTTCTTGCACCTCTTATTTCTGGAACAAACAAAAACCCTATCCAAGACAAAGCGGCCCATGAGCAGATAGGTGCCCAAGAAGTGTCCTGGGCAATTAGTGATTTTTCTCGCTGCTCCCGCATCTTTTCCCTTTTCCATTCAGTTCCAGCCAGTGCTGATACGTCTTTTGACACTGATGGCGCCTGACGCAGCATTAATGGGTAGTCAGATGTGAAGAGCAATGCGAGTAGCATTGATTTGTTGTTTTCCTGACTTGGTTAAGTTTCTTCCTATAGAGGGGAGGAATTTAAATACAGGGTGATGTGCTGGCAGGAGGAAACAAAACAGGCATTAACAGTGGACCAGCTCCCATGGCATTCAGGGGATGCAGGGCTGGACCCTGAATTCACCCGTTGAGGGCAGCTTCTCCTGGCCACGCTTTGAATCCGTGGGCAGGAGTGTTAAATAGTGGTAAATTTGTGGTCCTAAATGAGTAAGCAGAGTTAGAGAGCTGAGGTATAACCCAAGCTGTCAAAATAGCACCAAGCACAGATGGAAATCTGTATTTTTTCAAGCAAAATGCTCATGCTAAACAAACAGGACTTCTGTTTTTTACATTTTCCTCCTGAATTACTGTTAGGCTTTTTTGATCCAAGCGGTAAGCAGGATGAAACTCCCAAGTGCTCCGCACGGGTTTGTGAAGCAAAAACCAGGAGCATCTCCTGGCCTGGGCAGGACCAATGCATTGCACCTAAGTTGTGACCTCTGTGGTTTTCCAGCTGATGACAGGATATGCCCAAGTCTTGTATGTAACACTAGAAAATAATTTGTGGGTCAGGAGCCTTTGATGCTGCCTGTGTTTCTGTGCACCTGGACATCACTGCAAGCTCTGTACAGGCAGTGCCTGTGCCAGCGTGATATGTAGGTACCACTTAGTGTCTGTAAATGTGCCTGCTTTTTAATTTGCTTTGCATTAACACAGAACCATGTGCATGTGGCAGCGGGCGTGGAAGTTGAACATAAAAAGCGTAAGAGTCAAGTCTGAGACATGAGTTTTTGGTGCAGAATGGCCTTGTTCCTGAAACAGGTACGTTGTATTTTAATTTTGTGTTTGCAGAAGGAGCAGGGTTATTGCAGCAAGCCAGGGAACAGCCTTGACTTCTCAGCTCAGTGCGAGGGGTGAAAACGCCGACGTGCACTGAATGTAATGGAGAATTTGCAGCGTGTTCCCTGTCGGCTTCCCCGCTGGCATCCCCTGTGTTTGGGAAACACGGAGGTTCCTGGGGAGCCTCGCTATGGGCACGGCTGCCCCGTGGGTTTTGCAGAGCACACGCTGAGCAGCATTCCTGACCTCTTCAAAGCTGCATGCTCGGCAGCACGAGGAGATATTTCAAATGCAAGAAATGGTTGCAAGCATCAGGAGGGGAAGCTACTTCACTGGGTTAATTCTGCAGGTGCTGCACGTCAGTAGCAAGCTGTAATGAGTAGCCACATTTTTGTGCCTTGGATGTGTGTTGGAAATCTGTGAATTTGACTTATCTGGGGCTTCATGTTGTGTGGTTTTTGTGCTTCGTTGGTGTGGGCAGAGATGATGCTCAGGTGCCCGCTCGTTGACGTGGCTGTGCAAGGTCCGGGGGAGACGGTACCCGAGGTCCCGGCCGAGGGGACCCTCCTGCAGAGAGGGAGCAAAGCAGCGTCTTGGTGTGGGCATCGATGCTCTGAAGTGAAGCAACGGGGCCACAGAGGTCCTGGGTTTGGTTGCTCAGGTTGGAGGGTGGAGGTGCAATGTGACGCCAAGACCTACGAGTCTCCGTGGTCACTGCCATCCAGTCCGTGTTTGCATTAACTTCTTCCTTAAAGCGTTTAGAAAGAACGTCCCTGGAGGAGCGATGCTGCTGGTGGGAGGGAGCGTTTGAGAGCAGTGGAAAAATTACATGAGAGCCTGAGTGCTGCGAAGTGTCTGGTGCCTGGTGCCTGGGGAGCGCCTGCTCGAGTGGCTCTTTCTGGGGGTTCCGTTCTCGGCTCAGTGGGTGTTTTGGGCTGCAGAAAGAAAGGCCGGGATGCCCAGCGTGGCTGTCCTCAGGCAGGCGTCCAGCGCCTCCAGCGGCGTCGGGCTCCTGGGGCCCTCGGATTTGGAAAAGTTTAAGGTATTCCCTGGAAATATCCACCCTACCCGAATTTGAGGCCAGCAGTGACCCTGCAGCCGCCCCTGATTTCACTGGAGAAAAAAACAGAAACATTGACTGAGCTGGACTGAGCGGCGGGTTTGGCGCCGCTCCGCACACACACTGAATTCATTTGGCTGTCCCTTGTGTAAAGTTGGGGAAAACCAGGATATGTTTTTGTTGGTTTGCATCTGGAAGAAAGCAGCTGATCGCAAGGTAAATGTCACCGTGTTGATCAAAATTCAGAGCAGCATCTCCAAAACTTGGTGCCGGTGATGGAAGACTGGCTGTGTTTCCAGAGGAGATGCCGATGCATCTCCCTTTCTTTCCTCACTTACTTTTAACGGCAGCATCCTTTATAGTCAGGACTTTCCAAGGTGTTGCCGTGGGGTTTTTCCCCCTCTTTTTCGCGCAGTTCGTAGTGTGTAGTTAGCGTATCCCGGAGGCTCCCGGTGAGCGTCGCGCTGGCTGCCGGCGCGGCGCGGGGGCCGCACCACGGCGCGATTACTCCGCGCCGTAATGGAGCTAATGGCGTTACACTCAGGACAGCTGCGGGTACATCTGGTGTTAAACTACCGTTATTTAAACTTTATGATGCGAGAGACTGCCAGCTCTCCCACTTGCAGCATTATAAATTATGTCTATTGCTCATGCACTTTTTTTAACCCTGATTCCTCTTGAATTATGGATGATAGACAGGGCCAGAATTTGCTTTTAGTGCTCCCTTGTGAGCATCTGTATGCTGAGTGCACTGAGCAGTCATAATCTCAGTGTGTGCAGTCAGGGGAGGCTTAATGCAATTTGGGCTGCGACCGTGTAGCTTGGCCCTGCCATCCAGGCAGCTCGAGCCGCGGGGGCCGCAGCTATTTCGGGGCAACGCGGTGGTTTCCTTGGGGGCCGAGCTCTGCGCTGCAAAAAGCTTCAAGGCTGGAAGGGTTCAGGGATGGGAACCCGCTTTGGCAGGCGATGCCGCTCCTCGGAGCGCCGGAGGGAGAACTTGGAGCGGGATTTAATGCTGGAGCGTCGCGTTTTTGCAGGAGCGAGGCAAGGAGCTGCTGCTTCTGGGATAACTTCCATAGCTTTTATTGAATAACGTAGGCTTAAAGGTGTGTTACCAGCAGGTGCTTGTAAATCACATAAAACAACTGCAGCCGCTGACAAGATAAGAGCCCTGTGGGTTCCTTGGCTTCCTCGGCTCACCTGCTGGCCCAGTGTGCCAGCTGGTCACAGCTGGGGACCTGGGGGACAGCCCTGGGCATGGGGAGGTGCCCAAAGCACCGGGGCTCTCTGCAGCGACGGCTCCCGGTGCCGCTTGCCACTCATCTGCTTATATCTCTAATAATGCCAAGGGTAAACTGTTTGCACGCGTAATTATAAGGGCTTATTAATACTAAGCATTGTGTAACAACCGCATTTGCAAGGAATTATCCCGTTAGGTTGCCTAAATCTTTGCTTTTGTGATGACTGGTAAGTTATTTCATATAATTCTTCTTTTGAAGTACACTATGAAAGCTTCATGTTATTTATTTATTTTGCTTTTTCTGACATAGCCAGGCAGACACCAATATGAAATGTTTGCTAAATATGCCCTGCAAGCGCTCGTAAAATATTGCAGTATATCTCCTCACGGTCTGCCAGTTCTCCCATAGATGCAAAACACTGTGGTATGAACTATAATGGGTAAAATTCACTTATTTCCCATGAAAGCAGCAGCGGTGGATATCGGAGCGCATATAAAACATGGTGCAAAATTAACCCAGCCTTGGGTGCAGCTCGAAAGCCTATCAGTGAAGTGATTTGCTCCATGGGTGTTTTCCTTGAGCAAGGAGGTGACTTATGTTTGCTGCAGCTTTGCTTTTGTTAATTCACTTTAACATCCGTTGTCAACAAGTGCTGCAAGGGAAATACAGGAAACATGGGTGTTTCAAAGAGGGAAAAGAAGAAGCTCTGCTAAAGGAGAACTCCCTCCTTCTTGGAGGTTCTGCTCGCTAGCAGCTTGGCTGCAGCAGTGTGTCTTGGAGCTGTCCTTGCGGCTCAGCATCTGTTATGGTTTTGGGCTTTGTAGTTTTTGGAGGAAAAACCCCTTAATTTTTAAATATTAGGGTGAAATCATGAATTGAAAGATAAAAATGTGGAGGGGGCAATGTAAAAAGCATAGCAGTGTGTTTTTCCTGAAGCTGTGAAAATGGAACCAGTAAGTTAGTGGATGTTTATGGAGCCCGGAATTCACACAGGTTTTAGCAGGAATTATTATTCTGGTAAAATTTGGGTTGATAACCGTCCCGTGACGGCGCATCCTGAGCAGGTGCCGCGTTGCCCTTCAGGCAGCCCTGGTGCCTCCGAATCGCTCGCGTGGTGCTGGACGTTTCCCTCATTTCGAGGGCAAACTGGAGGTGGAAAAGGCTGAATCTGCAGCAAGGGGGTTATCACAGTGCCTTTTTTTAGGATAACTCAGTTACCTGTAGCAAAACTGGGAGGAGAACGAGCTGTTTTCCAGGACACCTCCACTTTGGGCTCCTTACTGCTGTCCTAGCTCGCAGTAGACATTTTTTTCTCCTAAAATCTCCCCCGCTTGTCCAGCTGATCCCCCAGGATGTCCATCAGCGATGGACAACATGGACAGGCGGTGTCCCCAGTTTTCCGGGAGGCCCCTGCAGCCCGGGCTGAGCTGATGCTCCACGTTGCCGGCCCTTCCTCCCCGGCTTCCCGCTGGGCGTTTGCTCCTCGTGTCGGATGCCTGTGCCTTGCAACGGTGCCTGTAACCCCAGGCAATGCTCCCCTCCGGAATGAACTGTTGGTGCAAACTTCATTTCCAATGGAGCGGGAAGAGGTCTTGGACTTTTAAGTTTTCATGCCTTTGCCTGCTTTAGTGGTGCTGTCTGCACAGTTTATGACTCCGCAGCCGCTCTGGACAAGCTGGGTTTTGGTCCCAGTGCCACATGCTGAGAACAAGTTGCTCTTCTCCATCATTCCATGAATTTTCCCCCTCCCTTTCCCCCTCTTGGCCAGCTGCTTATTCACTCCGTTTCAGCCTGGGACCCTGAGGGATTTTTCTCATTGACGTTTCAGATGTTGTTGTAGTCCCAAAGGAGCGCTGTGGGTTTTTTCCACCCCACTAACCTGGCACCGACCACTGAGCTCCTGCGTGTCCTGCCGGCCCGTGGGGACGCCGCCCTGCCGGAGCCCGCGGCGCAAACGCAGCTCCGTGCGAAATGCCCGGGGAGGTGCGAGGTGGCCCTGGATTGAACTAGCAACAAACGCTCCTGTTGATACAGAACAACTCTGACTTAAACACATCAAAAAAGACTTTATTTTGTGTGAAAAATCTTTAAACTTTTTTTCCCCCTTCCCGTTTGCACTGTGCATTGGAGAGCTGCAGCTTGCGGCAGCCACGAGGTGCTCGGGGCCTTGCCCTGCCGGGTGCTAATGTGAGTGGGAGCAATTGAACACATGCACATCAACAGGAGACTGGGAAGCATAAAAATTGAATTCTCTCTCCCTGCCTTTTTCTTTCCCATAGAGAAAATGGGCCTCATTAGCACAGACAGGGCTGGCAAGCCGGTGTTTGCAGCACGAGCCCAGAAAGCAGCTGCCGTCCCCAGCGTGACGGTCGGCCGAGGACTTTGCTTTCCACTGCTGCCAGTAATCCTATTTGCACAAACACAAAACAGCAGCTGGATTTGCAGCCTTTGGGGTGTCTTCTGCGGTTGCAGCACGGTGCTGATGGGGACCGCGGCGCTCAGGGTGGCAGCCGCGTTGGCCGTGGCACTGAAACTCATCACTTGCACCGTGAGGGGAAAAGCCGTGTCCTTAGCATGGGATTTTCAGTGTTTGCCAAGCTCTGCTCAGCTTTCTGTTTCTACCACTGCCCAGCCTTTCTGGAAATCCTACTTTAAGTTTGCTTTAGCCTCCAGGATATTCTTCTCTCCTGGAAAACCTGTCCAGACTATGTTTCTTTCTACTAACATAACTAAAGGCAGAACTAGGGTCAGCTATAACTTCACATGAATCTTTAAATGCTTTGGTTTCTGTGTACCTGTTCTTGTCCAATATAGTGAACTGAAGTGCCCCTTCCATTCTGGTCAATATGTTCAAGGGATTGAGAAATGTTGCTTCTCTCCTATTTCTTTTGCACTGATTCCTCATTGCATTTTTTTTCGCCCCAAGAGGTGTCTTGTATTTCCTAATCTCAATCAGTGAGTCATAGTGACTATGGCCACCCCAGCGAGCCAAGTTTTCTGTACTGTCTCTAATTTTTAAAATGAATAATTGACCTAAGTTTTTCCAAGGCAGCGGGGAGTTAATTTTAAATACAAGCTAATGAGGAACCTGATGAATTTAGGCCTCCGGTCTGCAATGCAGTGTGTCCCCCACCTTGGCTGGTTCCCTGCTAACTGCCCCTGAGCTGTGGCTATTTCTGCAGCCGGGCAAATATCGTATGGCAGAGGGTCTATAAATGTGCTCTGTGCCAAAACACACTCTATTCCCTTCCTTTTCTCGGGGGGAGGAAAAAAAACATGCTGTAATGCTGCTTTTGCTTGAGATGCATCTGATCTTGATGAGCAATAACTGCTGCTTATTCCTACCTTTTATCCTAGGCTTTTTGATTAAATGCGACCCTCTTGTATTGTATTTTATGTCTTTGCACTCGAAGGGAAGCAGTGTTGTGTTTGGATTTTTATCAACTGCCACTTGTTGTTATTCCATGTACGGAGCAGAGCGTTTTTCCAGGGAAGACGGAGAATCCTCGTTTCCTGGTGCTCAGCAGGGCCCCATGCCCAGTAGTGTGAGGGGCTCTGAGGCATCTAGTGAGGAAGACGTCAATGAAAAGTCCTGTTGGGAAACGTGAAGCAACGCTGCACCCTGAGGGGTTTCAGCGGGAAGTTGGTGCTGATATAGACGTGACAGAGGAGAGCTGCTAATCAGGGGATCCGGGCTGCTCCTCCATCCTGTCCCGGGGCTGTGAGTCAAACGGGTGTAAAACCCAGCAAAACATCAAGCACCTGCACTATCATGTGCATAGCCTGGAACCTGGCAATTAACTATTTTATTTTCCTTTGATACCCAATGCCAGTCCCCGTCTTTTCCTTGCAGTGGGGGAAGTGTGTAAAAATCTGAGGTGCTTCTGCCTCTTTAGCATTTTTGGGCCGTGTTTCAACAGAGCTTGAAAAATGTCTTGCAAGGGTGAGGGCTGATTTGTAGGGCAGAACTGTGCGACGTGCGGCTCTTAAAAGGCGACGTGAACGGTGGCGCTGCCACAAGCATCGCCGCGCGGGCGCTCCCCGAGGTCTGCGATCGATCAGAAGCTGCACACAGAGGCAGGATTTGGTGCAAGTCAGATGATTTTTGCTAAGAGCACAACTGAAAAGTAATGTGGAAGCTGAGTGGGTGTTAACTGGGAAAGCTTTTTCTTTTTTTTCTATTCCTCTTCCAACTGAACATAAATTGCCAGAAGAATGTTTGTTTTTGAGACAAACGAGATGATGATGAACTTCTTCCCCCTCTCATAGCGAGCCGTGTAAATGGATGCATGGAGTGAGGAAAAATAACCAGGAAAGTGAGAAAGCTTTAAAGCCAGGTTGCAGGAGCATTCATTTTGTGCCTATGCAAGACCAAAACATGCATAAAACAACCAAGGAAAGTCATTTTAAATGGTTGTAATGCAAAGTAGTGAGTCAACTGATCAGAAAATAGAGAAATTTCCGTGAGACTTTAAAATACCCCAGAGGTGGAAACGTAGAATCTTTTATTCCTAGGTTATTTCTAATAATGCGCTAGAAGAACTGCAGGAGTTGTTAATGTAGGTAGGTGTGCCCGTGTCTCCCTTTTGCTGCACCATAGTCCAGTTTGCTGAGTTGGCTGAATTATTATTTTTTTTTGCTGCCCTCCACATTGAGATGGGCCAAGCCACCCATCTCAAGCAAGGATTTGGTTCTCAGCTCTGACACTTGGGAACCCGTTTGGGTTCCTCATAGTCTGGCTGCAAGAATTTCATCCAAGGAAGAGCGGGAAGAGGCATGGTGCTGGGTTATTGACCTCGCAGAGGATAAGACACCTGGAAATGAGGAGCAAAAAAGGCTGGTCCTGAGAGGAGCAGCGAGGGCACGGGCTGGTCCCAGACGGATGGAGATGTGCAGCAGCGAGAGCAACGCTGAGCAGCGGCCGAGTGGAGAATCCTTCCCCCCTTCACAACGGGATATCCCTCCTGTCTCCAGCTTTACCACAAAAGCCAAACTGTGTCCCTGCAGATCCACCCTGAGCCCTGTTCCCTGCTCCGGGCCAGCAAAGCCGGAGCTGGGCGCGGGAGCTGCATCCCGCCGCATCTGTGGGGCACGGGGCTCAGCTGCCCGTCCCGCTGCGCGGTGCGGCAGCACCCAGCCCGGATAACCTGGATAAGCTGCTGATATAGGGCAATTTTATGGATCATCTCTTCAGTAGCTCTTCCAAGAGGGGAACAGTCAAGCAAATCGTGCATGCTACACATTCATGGCAAGTGTCTAAATATATATGCTCTTGTACACTGGCGGGTATTTTTTCTTAGTAATCTGCATATATGCTTTACATAGTTTTGATCTTTAGATTTCTTCATGTTTCTTGCCTTTTTTTTCTTATTAGCATAGTCATAAACTATAATGCCATCCCAAAATAATGTTTAATGAAGCTTTTGATCTTTTTATGGTTAAAAGGATTGGAAAGGGGGCTAAAATTAGTTTAATTGATCGTTTTGAGTCACTTCAAATTTTCAGTTGTGTGTTTATTGTATCACCTGTTACGGGTTTCTTTTTTGACAGGGAAGATTTTCAGATAGAAAAATTGATGATGTAGGAATTTTTTTCTGTGATTTCGAGTGCCTCCTTGTGCTATTTGTGGAATAACTCCACATTGCCAAACACCTTCTGTTGAGCGGTTCTGTTATTTGTTTGATACTGATCTGTAGCAGTTCCCAGAGCGATGCTGCCGTTGTAACTCTTTGTGACAACACCTCTTTTCAGAGTAGATGCGTCTCTCTCTTTAGCTGTTTTTGCTTTGCTTTCAAACTGGGCAGCTTTTTTGTAATGTGGGAGCCCTGTCTCCTTGTGCCCATGTGGAGCTCCTTGGAATCGTGTGGCTTGTCCTCTGTAGGTTTTGACCTTGTTTTCCATGTCCCCGGTAGGGCACAACTCCGCTGTCATGCAGAGCATCTGAAGGAGCCCAGCGGTGAAACGTTGGCTGGTCCCTCTAGTTATCCCGAACGCTGGAAGAAGCAGCGTCAGCAGTTTGTGTTCTTAGCAAAACATGCTTGAAGAGGGTCTCACAGCCTGTATTTTTTTCCAGGATAAGTCACCAGTTTTGCTCAGTGTAAATAAATGAGTTATATCACGGAAGGCTGGTAACTGAGAACGCACGCGAGTGCCAGGTGACTTCCTATGGCCTTTCTGCCTCTCCACTTTCCTAAGAGGCGTGCAATGAGAAAACGGAGAAACTCGGAGAAGGTTATTAGGAAATTCTTGCTTTCTGTTTCCTTTCTGTTTTTATTGCTGCAGTATCAATGTGTGCAAGCATTTGTTGGCTGAACAGAAGCCAGGTGCAGTTTTCATGCATCTTGACTCTTGTTACTTGAAGCTGCGAGTTATTCAAAAAACATCTATTAAATGCGTGCTAGTAAGGGAAGGCTGAAGGCCCCGTGCTGTAGCATCTCGTTAGCAGCAAAAGTGAAGCTGTGGCAAGTCAAGTGTGCTGGGAAGTGCCTGGTTAGTCTTACATATGCTCCTTACATACTCCTTACATATATAGGAGCATATGTGAACAGATCTGTATAAACCCATACCCAATTGGGCACACACAAGTGTGTGTAAATATAACTGCACATCCCAGACGTAGGTATTTTTTAGCAGTAAGTAGTGCTTAGCACAACTGAGACGTTTTGAACCATAGAAAATTATTTAAGGTAGCAAAGGAAAAGTGTTAGGAAACCCCTGATGTGGGGATGGGGTGGAATAACTCCTTAGCTGTGACTCGCCGGTTTGCTTCCCGGGAGGCCCCGGTTGGGAGCAAGTGCAGGGTTTGCGGGTGGCCTTCCCCCTCCAACACGCTGACTCTGGTCTACTGCAGCAAGTCAGTCTTTAGCCGTGTTGAGCAAACTCAATTAGTGTCTAAAAGTGGCTTGTTTTGCAAGGTGATCAATTTTTAACCTCCGTAAATGACTTTCCTTGCGTCCTAATAAATAAAATCTTTTTCATGCAGTATGGTGGGGCTCATAAATACTGCAGGCGCTTAGTGGCTAGTTTCACTTGATTACCTTTCCCATTCCTGGTTTTAATAATCCTTGTAGAAGTGGGGAATTCGTTCAGTTTTAATAAAGTGACAAAGCAGCAAGGGCCACCTTGCCTGGTGGCACTCGCTGTCCCTTTGGAAGCGGTGCCGGGACCTGGTAGAAGCTGCCTGCAAAACCTATGGATCTTCTGCAAGTGGTTGGGATGGAGGTGGAGCAGCCGGGGATTCCTGGAAGCCCTCGGTTATCGAAGTCTTCAACGCATCTTTAAGAGACATGAGATTTCCATAACAACGGCAGTGGCTCTAGTTGAGTAACGCTTTGGCAATAATGTCGAGTTTACGTTAAAAATCAAAATAGAAAGAAGCTACTCAAGGCTTTGAGGGGAATTTTTGCTCCTGCCAGCACCTTGCATCCCTAACTGGGTATTGAGGAGCTGCTGCTGGTCCAGTCCAACCTTTCCAATTGGATCAGAGCAGCCCGCGAGGGGCAGAAGGGGAGAAGGGATGGGGAATGTGCCAGGATCTGCCTTCTTGAGGATGTTTTGTAGGAGCTGAGGAGCAATGAGGAACATACACAAGGGATATTCGGATGCTGCTTCCAGGGACTGGACGTTTGATGCTGCTCAGAGATACTTTGACCTTCTAGTTTATTATGAGTCAGGAAAAAGTCAATATTTCTCAAGTTGGCAAGGTAGGAGGAATTTTAATGAGTTATTGAGTCAAATAGTTAATCCTCCAATAACAGATATTTTTTCCTTTCAGATTTACGGTGATAAAAACAAAGGTTTAACTGGGACCAAGAAAAACTGGGGGTTTTGTTGCATGTAGAAATTCTTGCTCATTTTCTGGTGCTTTAACCTCTTGGTCACTAGGAGGTGAGTTGCAGCATCCACACTGGTGCAGTTTGCATTGGTGTGAGTTGTTGGGCAAGTAGATGCCATGTCTACATTAGCCAGGAATTTAGCATGGTAAAAAGTAGTCAGTAAAGTAGCTGGTGCTCCTCACTTCTCCATTATGTGTGGTTAGCAGAGGGATTTCTTTGGGTTAACCTTGCTCAGGCCTCCTGGGCTGAACAGCTCTAGTACTTGGAAGGTGCCCTGGGCATCGCTGGAGGACACGGTGGTGACAGGGCCACTGTGCAGTTTGTCCCATGGGGCTAGTGCACACCAAGGGGCACCAAGAGCCAAGGCTGTGGGTGCCAAGTGCTTCTTCGTGTTCTAACGGCGCCTCTTGCAGCGTCCCGTTGTAATTCCCACTTTTGCGTCCTCCAACTAATGTAGAAAAATCTAATTTCCTGCAGCTCTGTTCAGTGAGCTTAATGCTAATTATTGCTCTGAGCTGCAGCTTGTTTGGAGGTGTGTAAGTGTAATAAGAACCAGGTAGGACAGCAGTGTACAGAGCGTGACCGTTTGGAAGGCTGAAGCTCGTTTTTGTTGTGTGACCCTGCTCGGAGGCAGGGATAGACTGATGGGCGTCTTCACCAGAGGCCTCGTCCCGTCGCGCTGCCTTGAGCTCGGTGCTGCTCCCTCTTGGGCTGTCTTTTACCCAAAGCTCCTTGGGGGTCAAAGGACAGAGGAACGTGGGGTTTTTGAACTGCTTTTCTGGGTGCATGTGCAAAATCTGGATACTGAGGTCTCTCCAGATTTCCTTCTGGAGTCTAGTTTTGCCGAGGACTAAAAGAGGACCAGCCCCTGTGCCCATTGCTCTTCATATGAACCCTTGAAGTTCTTGCTTCAAACGTCCGAGTCGAAGCCCGTGAGCCCGAGTGCGCAGATGCCTCCAACCTGCCTTATTCTGCGCTCCAAGGGGATCCTCGGCCTCCCGCTCCTGGTGGCTGTGCCACGAGGACAAGCGCGTGGGGCAGTGACGCTAACGCCGGCGTTTCCTCTTCCTTGCAGTGCTCTACAGGCAGGACGGGCCGCATGCGTCGTGCGAGCACAAGTACTGCGGCCGCGGCAGCGCCTGCGTGCTGAGCGAGGAGAGCGGGCAGCCCGAGTGCCGCTGCGTGGAGCAGTGCAAGCCCCGCTACATGCCCGTGTGTGGATCCGATGGCAGATTCTATGAAAACCACTGCCAACTGCATCGAGCCTCCTGTCTGCAGAGGAGGAGGATCTACATCATCCACAGCAAGGACTGCTTCTTCAAAGGTAGGGCGTCATTAAAAATAAATACTTGTGCAGAGCTTCCATCATTCACCTTTCCTTAATCCTCATAAGTGGCTGGATGGTATGCTTTATTTCGAAGAGATAAATTTTTAAAGGATGATTTATTCTGGGATTCTATAGAACGTAACCAATGCTTTATGCAGCTATTAAAAATCTGAGTACCGTCACCCAAAATATAATCAAACCGAGTTCTGGTAAATAATTAACATCATTGTATGCGTTGTGTGTGCTCTTATTGTGCTGTTCAGTATTTACAATTTCTGGTGCAATAACTTTTTATGATCTAATTTGTTTCATAAGGCTTTAAAGAAGCCTAAGACTTTAAAAAAAAAAAAAAAAGTTACAGAAAGTTTGTTGCACAAATGAGAAACATTCCTAACCCTTTCCCAAAAGCAAATGCGGAAGCAGAACACGTATCAGCCAAGTAGGACGTTTTGCTGAGTGCTCTGCAGGCTCTGGCAAGGGACTTTGTGTTGGGTGTGTTGTGGTAGGGTGGGATGTGCTGGAAACATCTGGGGAACCAGGAGGAAGAGCTACTGAGACAAAGCGGGATGGGCAAATGATGAAAGTGCTGAAAGTGAGTTCTTTTAGCAAGTGACTAGTGAGTTCATTGCATTAATGTCTGTGCAAAAGTGGAACCCAAAATAGGATTTGGGGAATTGAGTACTCCCATGGAAAGAGCAGTGCTCTGAATTACAGTTTACTTGCAGAATAAGTTGCAGAATAAATTGCATAATCTCTGGGTCAGGTGCAGAATAAATCAGGTGCAGGGAGGTGACCACGGCCACGAGGTCCTTGGAGCAGCTTCCTACTGCACGGCGCAAGAAGAGCAGCGGTAAGAGCCAGGCCCTGGCAGGGGTTTAGGCAATAGGACGGCTCGGTTGGAGGGGGAAGCAGCGGGATGATGTGTCCGTGCTGAGCTCTCTTGCTGGTAGAGGAGCAGTTTCCATTATTGTCACCAGATGACTGGAGGGATGGAGTCCTATGTCTTTTCCATTAGCGTTTTTTGTGCCATGTACCATCCTGTCACAAATCAAGTGAGACTGCGGTAGTGGAAGCTGTGCGAGATAATGCCAGAGTGTGGGAGAAGTCCCAAATTATTTTAGTTATAATAAGAGCTCTTATAAAGGCCTCACTAGAGTATATCTTGAAAAAGTCATTGTCAAATATGACTCCTTATACCTACAGAAAGATTTGAGTGGGTTGTTGCAGACATCTCCAGTGACATTTACGTGATCAAATATGAAAATAATTCCATTATCTCCAGCTCACTGGGCACTCGAGCCCCTGAGGAGTTTGGCTGTACACAGAGCTATCCATCACCCGCTCTCATTTACTAACACATACGAGTCCGTGGTGGAGGAAGAGCCCATTTCAGAAACAGGGGCCTGTTTGCAGAGACACGTGAGTATCCTGCTGAGACGGGATACCCTTTGGAGATGGGAGGACCTCAGTGTGCTTGTCCTGCCAGTGTGGCCCCGAGACAGACAGACTGGCCAAAAATTTGCAAAACTGTCTAGACACAGCAAAGAGTAATAGATTGGAGGGTCTGGCTTTTGATGGGGTGGAGGAATCTGCTGTAGGATTGACTTGGTGAGCGCAGGTGGAAGCCAAGCCTGGACACGCCTCCAAAAGCCCAGCCAGCTGCCCTTCTCGCAGGGGAGAGTTGGCTGCTTTGGAAGCTTGAATGATGCATTGCAGTTAGGAAGTAGTTAGGTCTGGGATCAGTAATCCTTGTGTGAGGTTGGAAGAAAGAGTAACCTTGGAAAAGGGTCACCTAAAGGTGTGTTTGCAAGAGCAGGGCACCATGAGGAGTTTTTGCTTGTTGCTTTAGAGAGGAGCATCTCTGCAAATGTCTTCGTGTCCCAGAGAAGCATCTTGTACAATGGCAGCAGTGTGGAAAGCTCCTTTGACCGTGGGAAGGTGAATTGCCCTCTGGCACCAATGCAGCTGCTGCCTCTCCCTGGTCAGTCCCTCACGGCGCTGGGCTGTGACGTGTCCCCGCTCGCGTGCTGGGGCCCGCAGCGCCTCCGCGCCGCTGCCAGCCCTGCGTCACCGCGGCGCCTTGTGAGCATGGGCTGGTGAGCCCCAGATAACCGCGGATGCAGCTGCAGCCCCAGGGAAGAGGCCCAGGAGGGGAAAAACTGGTGGTCATTTGGCCCCTGCGCACCCTGCTGGGACTCAGCATCTTCCCTGGCTCCCCAAAGTGGCTCTTTGGCCATTTTCTTCATTCTTGCCCGCCCTTCCTCAACGATGTTTCTGGCCCAGCTTTTTATTTGCTCCTTATCACATCCACCGTTAAAGAAAATGAGTTCTCCCTGCAGTAATCAGTGCCTCTGCAGTGGCTGCATTATACCTAATGATACCATGTCACGCCTGGATACTTCCCTGAACACGCCGTGAAATGGTGTCAGAAAGTGGTAGTTTGAGGTCCCAGTTTAGAGGAACCCTTAAACTCTTGCAACAGAGAATGAGAGCTTTGTGCAAGGGGAGAAAGAAGCAGCTTCTCAGCTCCTCCTGTAAATAAATTAAAAAAAAAAAAAAAAAAACTTCTGTTATTGTCTGCAGAGGTGAAATGTAGAAAAAATGATTTTACCTTTAAGGAGGAACAGTCTCAGTGATTGAGCAGGACTCCATAGGAATATTTGGCTTCATTCCTTGTTTCTGCCATGCAGTGCATGAGTAACCTTGTTTGCATCCTTTCATTCTTTTAAACCTCAGTATCCTACTTGTAAAGCAAGAGTGATAATCTTTTCCTTTTAGCAGAAAGTAATAGTAACCTATTAAGCTACATATTTATCCTGGCATTGTAAATGTAACATTATAAAGTGCCTCTGATTGGAGAAAAATCCTGAAGGAAGAGTGCTTAGCTTCAACCTACGTCTGTCAGCCGGCACATCTTCCCCTTAGTTTTCCATCAAGTAGATAGCTTAATTATTTGGGTACAATTAGGCTGATGAGTGGGCTTCTTCAAGGGCTTTTGTCCCAGCTGACTTCTCCAAACAGGGCTTGGGGCCTCCACGCAGAAGCTCCTGACGGGTGCTCCAATGGCTTAGGGAGCTGGGACCGCCTCGGAGCATGGCTACATCGAGCATAGGTGGAGAAAATAGATGGGATAGACGGGATATTCCGCTTCCATTGCAGGTCTGAGCTAGGTCTCTCTGTAGGAAACTGCTAAAGCCAGCAGCAAGGATTGGTTTATTTTGCATTTTGGGAGGATTGCTTTTTAGTTTTTTTGCTTTTTAACATATCCTCTGTGTAGTTCTTTGCAAATATTGACGTGTAACAAATGCTCATGTGTCATTACAAGCACTGCTTGTTTTATTGCTACCTCACTGATATTTTATTCTACATTAGCTGTATATAAGGAAGAATTGGACCAGAATCTGGCTCTGGGCAAATGACTGATTCCTTCACGTAGCCTCGAGCAAAGCAGCAGCCTGAGCCCTGGAAAGTCCAGCACAGGAACCCCGTGCATGGATGTCTGCTCCGGGCATCCGCAGGAGCGGGAGAAGCTCCATCGTGTCCCACCAGCTGTTCACCACCTGGCAAAGCAGCTTGATAAATAGCTGGAAAACTTTTTCCTAGGTATTCGTAGTCTGAGGCATGGAGATATTAAAAGCGGAAGTCCTTGATGGAGCTGCCGTCTCGGGAAGGACGTATCTCCCGGTTGGTCCATGGCCTGCGTTCCAAGCCAGGGAAGCTTTTCTTGATCTGTGTATCTTCATCAAGAGGAAATGGATTCTGTGCTTTTCCAGAGGGAATTGTTCTGTGGAAGACTTCTCTGCCCTATGGGCATTTTGCGTTTGACCGGCTGATTTCGGCACACATTTCCCTTCACATTCCCTCAGTCATTTGCTTGGCATTTTTGACAGGGTAGCAAAATATATAAGGATGAAATTCCTTTGCCTTCTGCTGAAAAGAAAGCTTTTCCCCCAAAGAGCTTCCAGTAAGGTGAAAGCCCGGCAGATCTCTGTGCACGGGATGGAGCTATTCCGATGTCGGCAGCGAGCGGCTGGCCTGGGTACGTTTCTATCCGAGTAACCGCAGAGACTTGGGTGATGCGGTCGCTTCAGCGCAGGGTTTGGACTAGGCTTTGCCTTCCCGTAGCAGCGATTCTTTTCCCTTCTCCTCGTTTTTCTTTCCTTTTGGCTGTTTACACCCGCGCGGTCTCTTCAGTCTTCGTGTGTCAGCCAGCCAAGCTGCGCGGGCGGCGCGGCTCTCCCTGCGCCGTGCGCCTTGCCCTGTCCCCAGCAGCACGGGAGCAGTTTGCTTCTCCTGCAGTGCGCGCGCACTGAGAAACCTTTCTTTTGTTAGAGCTAAGCTTTTCCCTCTTTACGATTTAGGAGTAAATTATTTTTCCTCTTCTTTTTCACTCTTTTCTGCAGGATCGCCAGTCCTGAAGCGCTCCTGCCTCAGCCCAGCCCGCTCCTCCGGCACCCACATCCCATGTTCCTTTACTTCTCAGGCTCTGACACTGGTTCTTTATCTAAGTGTGATTTTATTTAAAATTAAAAAAAAAAAAAAAAAACTCTTTAAGCTCATTTTCCTTGCTAGGATATCTAGTGACTTTGTGCTGCAGCTGATCAGACTTGGTTTATATTCTGACATGACTTTAATGCAACTAAGTTGGCCAGTTTTTTGAACTTTGCATTATGTAAATGCACTGTACCTATGCTTAATACTGTTTTTAATTCAGTCCAAGCTGTACTATAGCTCTAACTTTATTTGATCTGACAGAGTATTAGGTGGGAAATTGGGGCATTCTAAAAGCGTTTTCATGCTCTGGTATTCCAGTCCCATTTTCTGTCTTCTCCCAGTCTCTCCCAAAATGTCAGTAATTTTTTCAATAATGTGGGTTGTTACTTGAAGATATGTATTTTCTCCCTTTTCCTTCTTTCCTTGGCAGTAATTTTCCTACTCACAAGGCCAGTTTTTGCCTGTATTAGATGGTATTTTTAGACAGAGGTAGGATGGGATTTGCAAGGAAATAGGTGTGGCTGGAGCAAAGGGCTGCTGGAGTCCCTTCCCACCTGAGTTATGCTCCAGTCTTAGTTCCATGGCCCCGACATTGTGCATTTCCTCCTGCTGACAGGTCTCTCCTTCAGTCCTCAAAAGCTTTCTAATTATGGCAAATGGCAACGCGCATGTTGACAGCAAATTTTCAATGTTTGCATGTAAATGAATTACAGATTTGGAAAAGGAGAAAAGAAGGGCTGATAACCCACGCAAGGCAGTGTTGCCCTGAGCTCGAGCAGACGCGGGACCCTCCTGCTCTGCACCTGGTCCGGTCCGTGCGTTGGCGCTCGCAGAAGCGGTTTGTTGCAGGGACGCGCGTTGCAAAGCGTCCTGGAGAAGGTGCTGAATGTTTTGCTCATTTGGTGGTTACAAAGCAGACAACCCAGCTCTGTCGGCCAGTTTGCAGACTGCAAAGAAATCTGCTCCATTTAACACTCTCTGTCTTTCCAGCTGGAAAAATCTGAGCATGAACTCATGTCAGGTTTCCCATCTGGCAATTAGTCTTTCCTGATTTAAATGTGCAGCGCTGCTGACAGCGCTTTGGGGTGGCAATAAAATGGATTTGGGGCTGTTGGTTGGCATGTGATTAATCCCGTTTGGGAAGAACCTGGAGTTTGCAAAGGGCAGGACTGGCTTATAATGATCTTTGCAACGTCCAGTGTAAATATATTAGGAGTTTCAAATGTTATGTGTGTCCTGCTTCTATATGTAATAGAAATACATGTTTGCTTTCAGATATAGTTCTTAATAGACTGAATACTGAGTATATTCTCAATATACTTGATGTTCTGAATACCAAAAGGGATTCCTCACTATTCCCTTGCTGCATTTTCAGCTGGAAATCCCCTGTTCATTGACTTCTTTGGGGAGTGATCAATTATACCTGACTTCTAAGTGAAATCCTCTTAAATGTGATGGGCAGCTTAATTCCAAATAAATAACTACATCTGTTTTAGGGGTAAATTATGGAAGTTCAATTGATTTTATGTAAGGATGCAGAAATGGGATGATCTGCTCCTGGGTTTGGCTATGGGATTTTTTTTTAAGCAGGTATAAGAGGTCTGATAATGCTTTCTGTGCATCTTCCTTCTAAAAGACTCCTGCTCACGTTGCTGAAATTCATGGGAGTGAAGCTGTGGTTCCATAAGAGTGGGTTGCGAAACTCTCCCTGATATGGCTGGGTTTCCCTGGAAAGTTAGGAGCACTTAATGGGGTGGAAGACTTGAGCTGCAGGGCGCTGTGCTTGGGAGCAACCTGCAGCACCAGGGAGCAGCCGAGCAGATTTTGCTTCCCCTGTTTGGGGTCGTTTGTCCTCTCAACCCCCCTTAGCCCTGGGAAGGATCAGGCCTAATTCTGGTTACTCTGGGGACATGCTCAACTTTCTATAGAGAATCCGAATCAAGCCCTCTTCCAGAAGAGGGCTATTTACAGCTGGATTCAGTTGGATTTCTAATACTGAGCAGATTGTTGGGGTTTCTTACTGCACTGGCTGTTAGTCTTGCAGACGCTAATATTCAAGCAAAACAGTTGCGGGTGACTTTTAAAAAACTCCATTGCTGAAGCAAGTAAAGCAGTTAATGATACTGGACCTTTCATGAAGAATCTATTGCTGGTGAGAGAGGTACCGTGAGCAGCCGACCGGGCTCCCCAGACCAGCTCCGGGGTTGTCCTTGCTCGTTGAAAGGGCTGTAGGAGACTTTCCCTTGGCTTTTGTGCTCAGATGCTCTAAGATGCAATCTGGAGTAAAAGCAGCTCCATAAAGATACTCAGATGGATTTCCCTTCATCTGTGTGTTGGGGAACGCTGTGGTGCTCGTCTTTTCCTTTGGAGAGCAGGGGTATGGTTGGCCTGCTCCTTTGTGCCTTTCAGGGTGTTTGAAGAATAGGGCTCAAGTTAAATGAGCCTGCGTAGAGTTTCTGTTCTCTGAATGTATTTGTCTTCTTTGAGATGTCTAACCCCAAATCCAATGTTTGCATTTGCATAAGGAAGAAAAGACGTTGATGCTGCAATATGGCAAGTTGAAGTAGCCCTGCTGTAGGTAGTAGAAGTTGGTTTATGAGCAAGGGATATTTTGATCTTTTTAAAGAACGAAGCTAGACTGTGTGTAAGTAAGAGAACAAGAGCTGGGTAGTAGGAAGACAGTTTCTGTTCTGAGGAGAGAGGAGCTTCGGCCATGAGTTTTTGAGTGCCGTAACCTGGTGGCTTTCGGCAGGACATCTACATTTCTGTGTCTGAAACGGAGCTGAAGGAAACAGTAAAAAAAAAAAAAAAAGTACCCTGAGAGAGACCAAGAGGTCACTTAAGAAAACTGAGATGGTTGCAAGACAGAGATGAGCATTAAAGATTCACATGATTGGATCGTGATGAAGAACACGGGGAACTGAACGGGGGAAAATGAACACAGACAATAAATTTCAGAACTAAGGGAGACTTAGGCAAGGAGATTTAGAAATGCTTTAAAGATAAAAAGGACTGACATTTGACAATGGTTGATTAAAAGCTATTCAGCACAAATGCTAATTTTTCCTGGGTGCTCTGTATAAAAAAAACATGGAGCAAATTGAAATTCGAAATGCTGGGGAATACTAAAAGGCTCAAAGCTGCAGATTCAATTAGTGACTACAAGGGGAAAAAACCCTGTGCAGCTTCCACGAGGGCTCATCCGTTTCTGCCTCTTGACTGTGGGATTTATCAACCCCTTTCCCCTAATACGCTCCGAGCAGCGATTCCTGCAGGGGTGGCAGGAGGAATTTGCTTTAAAATATGCTCTCAGCAGCGGGAGGTGCTGATAAAGCTCTTTGTAGTTTGGAGGTTGCCTTTTTGCATCCCGTACTGATGGGGAGCGTTGGGTGCTCGCTCATGGGTTATCTGCCTTTGGAAAACGAAGCCGTTCCCACGAACATCCCAGGCTGCGGTCCCGAGCTAATGAGCGATCTGCAATTGGGGCTTGGAGGGCTCTTCTAGCAGAAACTCTCAGCCCTTATTTGTTGAAGAGCTGGGTCACCCTGAGGAATTTTGACCAGAAAGCGCAGGGTTAATTAAGAGCGACGTTACTGCTGTGCTTTGCGTGGCAGGACCGTGGAGCAGGGCTGGTCCTGGGATGTTGGAAGGGGGATTCCCGTGCTCATCCTGTTGTCCTGGGTGGATTTGGATGGTCAGTGTGCAGTTGGCTTCGGACCACAGTCCCGGTTGGTCCAGGTGGGTTGGTGCTTCATGTCCAGCACCTGCTGTGGGACCGATGGATGGGAATCGTTCACAAACCACAGGGAAAGAGGAAAGTTTCGAGATGAGACTTAAACCTAAGGCTTTTGTTAGTAATAGTTTTCCTTTTCCAACAGAGCCACCTAGGATGTTTTGTAAAGGTGAATGAATGAGATTGCAACGCTCCTGTGTGCCAGGAAAACTGTCATCTGCACCTTATAGAAGGGGGAGTCGCAACCAGAGGGGAGCCAGGGGGTTCTCAAACTGGACCATTCCCATCCCATTGGCCCAGGGCCCATGAAATTGGAATTTTCTGGCACATGCTGCATTTCTGATATATATAAATATATAAATAAATATATTTGCACATGCCCCGTAGCCTTTCTGAGCTCGTAGCAATCTTGCTGACTGGAATGCACTGTGGTACTGAAGGCACGAGCGGGAGAATAAGGGGACTCATCTCTTTTTGCTCTTTCAGTTAAAATTCAAAGGTGCAAATAACTTTGTGGTGCGGAATGACAAGCTTACAACTACATTAAAATGCCACCTTGGTGGCAGAAAGCCTGTGACAAGAGCAAGCAAAACGGTGATGTCTTGCTTTTGCACCAGAGTAGTTTGCACTGAGCCATCCAACAGGCTGCGTGAAGGTTTGCTCAGGGAACGTGAAGCATGTGGAGTTTTAGCCACCCCGCAGCACCCGCAGTCTCCTTTTGGGATCTTGGTCAGGTTTTTTGCTCTTCCTGGCTCACTTTTCCTCACCTGCCCTAGCAGTTCATCGTGGGAGAACCGAGCGAGTGCAGCTGCTGCTCAGGAGTAATGGACGGAATCTTGTGTTTTTTGCATGATTTCAGGGGAATAACGGGAGTGTTGGCGGGATTTCACTTATTTATCCTGCTCAGAGGATTACGACCAAGGCGAAGCTCAGCTCAGAGAAGAGCTCGAGCGCATCCCGTGCGGACACGGGGCTTTGGCTTTGCTGCTAGAGCTCGGCGCTGCGGTGTCGTGGCCTTGTCGCTCTCCGGGTGAGTTAATAATATATACATACATAATTTATATGCATGTGTGTATATATGTATTTGGAGCAAGGCTCGGAGCTGCCGAGCTGCACGACAGCACCGTGTGGCTGCTATTTCTTTGCATCACGGTACCTGCGGGGTGGCCGCGGAGGGTTTCCAGCACATATTGTATTGCTGGATGCCGGCCGCCCTTGGGAAATGCTTGAAATAACCTGGAGAGAGCCAAATATTGGAGAAAAAAAAAAAATCCGGTGAATATTTAGTTTTATGTTCATATGCAAGCCCTGTGGCTGTATCTGGGGCCCTTTAGTTCGCTTGTCATGAATATTTTAGCAAACTGCTTTGCTAACAGGAATGCTGCCAGTAAGCAAATACTCACATCTGTAGAAAACTGCCTTTGAGTGGGTCGTCGCAGTTGCTTGGTGCAGAGCTGCATCGTGGTGGTGCTGCAGGAGACCGCGCAGAGGTGGTTGGAGTAGGTCACGCTTGGAAATGTGACATTCAGGGCTTGCCCATGAGGAGGCTGAGTCAAGGCTTGGGCGATGGGGGTGACCACTGTGTGCAGTGACCCATCACTGTGGTGTCTGGGCACCTTTCCTGTAAACTGGTAGGGGCAGCAAGCGCCTCTTGTGGACTTTGAGGAATCTCTGATGTTTTTCTTGGGTCAGAAGCCTGTTTGGGGTCTGAGGAATTGAGCTGTTGAGGGTGTTTGGGGTGTGTCCTTCATAAGACATCCTTGGGGACAGGTGGTTTCTATTGGGTTGTGCCAGATACATCAGACCTGTTTCACAAATGTTGATTCTGGTGGTTAATGAGCTCTGAACCTTTGGCAAAGGCAGCAGAGCCAAATTAACTGGGTTGAGTGGAAAAGGATGGGAACACAGGTCGCCAGGGGCAGTAAGTGCTCTGCTACCTGGGTTGGTGGCAGCAGGTAACTGAGATTAAGGGGAAGACCCTGCAGTCCTTCCCGGAAGGCAGGGAGGACCTGCAGGAGTCATCCCAAAGATTTCCCAGAAGCTTCCCTGGGATCAGCGTAAGGGACACGATCTTTTCGGGACAGTCCGGAGCCTTCGGAGGACGCTCGGCGCGTTGGAAATCCCTCAGCCCGGCGCATCGTCCCGCGGCACCGTTCTCGGAGTCACCCGTCGCTTCCCGCCCCCGGACACACTTTGCTTTGGTTTAATGGCGAGGTCACTTGTTAAATCCAGGCAGCCTGGCAGGAAATCTTGCTGAAACTGTGAGTGTCGATGGAGGAAAAGGCTATTTAGACAAAAACCTCGACCCCTCCGAGACTTGGGCTGCGGTTTTCCTGGAGCAGAACTGGAGATAATTGAAGGCATTTTGTGGTCCCACACTGGCTCTCAGCTATATCTTATTTTACTTAATGACTTAGTGAGAATTGGAGCCCTGATACTTTGGGGCCAATTCTTGTGGCTCTTGGAGAGCCAGGAAACTCACTTCTGGTGACAAAAACTTCCCCTTGGCCCTAGCGTAGCTAAAACACTGCTGGCTGTGCCCAAAGCGGCAGTGCTGCCGTGGTGGCATCGCCGGGACAGGTCCTGCCATGCGCCCATGGTCCTGCCCCGGTGCCAGCAGCTCGGAGGGTGGCCGGGGTGGGAATGCAGCGCTCAGGGCTCGGCTCCACCTGGGCACCGAGCGCTGTCCCATCGTCTTCGTTCTGCGAGGAAGGAGCCGCATCTGCCAAACCGCTTCAAGAAACGCTCTGATCAGGGAGTGTGAAATCTCCATACACGCTTTCCCATGGAACGTGGGATTTGCATGCTTTCTCTCAATTTTTCTCACTTCCTTTATCTCACCCTTTATCCACCCTAATTTATTCAATTTTGTCCTCCTTTCCAACAAACATTGCACCCCTTGGTGCCCTATTCTTTGGTTGTACTTTCTTAACCAGCTGTGTAACCTCGAGTCGCCCACGAGACCTTAGGGATGCTGCCTTGGGTGGGTTTTCGGCTCCACTGTAGGTGTGGGGTGGCACGGCGGGGCCATGGGGCAGGATGCTGAGCTCAGGGTTATGTCCAGGGTTGTTCCCTGAGCCGCTCTTGCCCACCTGCAAATTTAGTAGCCAAACTCGCAGCCTCCTCGAGGGTCAGGATCCCGGGGGAAATCCTGCTGTTTTGCACAAGTTCAACGTGTATTGGGGGTAAGGTGTGCCTGCAATGGTGACATCTATCCCTGGAGTCCAGCAAAGCCAAGCATGGGTGACTTTGGGAAGGGAATATCAATTATCTGTTGAGGTACAGGAAGGACGTTCTGAAGGGGCAAATGGCATATAAATTCTGTAGATGACTGTGACGCATTGCATATGTTTGGCAGTAAATAGGACGATCTTTATAGACTGCTGTGGCTTTTGAATGATAAAAGGGTTGAGCAATGTTGTAAAAATTGTTCCTGAGGATGGTAAAAATCCCAGCTTAGTGCAGTGAAGAAAATGCTCTAAACATTGTAGCTTGCAAAACCATGTCCTAACTTGGAAGCTTAGGCTGAAGTAACTTTTGAGTGAGTAGGTAGAGCTGAAGCAAAGCAAGTGGATTGTATCCCTGTGGATTTGAAATACTGAGTAAGCAGGAAAGATTTTTCTGTGAAGTAGTGTTTATGGTAAGTTCTGCGTTTATATATTGTGTAAAGTTATTATGCATCGTCTAAGATCCGTGTTAGCGCCTGAATTAATCTTTGACATTTAAGAATTTTAAAAAATGCTTAGCACTGACATAAATCTTCAGCTGTGAAATCAGTGATAAATAATGTAGAGTTAGATAACTCCAGAGCACTTTGGAAAAATTTGGTCTTTTTTATTTATTATTACATTTGGCTTGGTATTTGTTACAGTTGAGGAAAAAAAAAATGCTGAATGTTCCATAACAAATAGCACATACTAAACATAAAAAGTAAAATATTACCTAACGTTTTATTGCAGTTATATTTCTGCTGGCAGTTTACATAGTTATCTCTGATCAGGAAGACACGAGCTCCGTGATGAAAACTGTTTCCCACCAGCAAAGGCCGTATATGGGAATTTAGCATCTGTAGCAGGCAGAGACTGCGGGCTTTTTTCTTCTCTGCTTCTCTGTGTGTTGGCACCATGAATTCTCCCTAAATTCACATAGCAATGATGAGTCATAAGGATGACGGATGACCCAAGCAGATTTTTTTTCAACCCAAAAACACCCGGATTGCAGCTCCACGCTCAAATTGACGTCAACAGCCTATAAAAATAGTGACTTTGCCACAGTCTTTGCTTCCTGTTGCTGATCAATAAAATGAGAGGTACGGATAATTGGAAAAATAGATTTCGTTAGTGTAAAACAGGGAGGTGAATTGACATGCCTTTTTCTAGGGTGATTTATGCTGTGGTGGATACTGTTCAGGCAATGAGAGATGCTCTGAGACACCGTGGCGGGAGCAGGGAGCGCAGGGAATCGAGGAGCGTTTTCTCTCAGACTCACTTTATTGCTGTCACTTGCATCAGCTCTGAGATTTTGGACCTGAGCAAGGTCCATCACACAGTCCAAACCTTGGTAATCTCTAGCATCATACATATTTCACATTATCAAATATGTTCTGATGACAGCAGCTTCATCCTGTAGTGGTGCTGGATGCCATGCTCCTGGGATTTTACAAATTATTCCCTAAATTCCCCTCTGATCAGGATTCTAGGAGGAAGAGCCACAGCCTGTTTGCACCTGGGGGCGCTTTTGCAGCTAGACACGTGGATTGCAGTAACTCCAAATTCGCAGGAAATCTCGCAAAATGTGCGAGCGAGATGGAGGAGCCGTGGGGAGCCGGGCGTGTGCGGACATAGGGAGCTGCGTTCGGGCCCGGGGCGGCCAGGGCGAGACCTTCTCGTGTTGGGAAGGAGAATCCTGCCGTGTTCAGATAGCCCTGGAGAGCCCGGGGGTGCTGCTGGTACCAGCCCCTTCGGGGTTTACGTTGCATTCTCTGCCTCCAAGGTAGAGGCTCATTCAAAAGCGCCTGTTATTGACCCGCTTCGAGCAGACTGTTTTGAAGAGGTTATGATTAATCGGGAGTTCTAATTAGCTGCTAAATAGTTGTGTCTCTGATTATTCTAATTAGTTTCCCTTTATTTGTGCTGCTTTCATCAAAGGGGGACGGCACTGTGTGGTGCTGCTCGCAAGCCTCAGTAAATCTATGCACTGTTTGTATCACCTCAAAAAAACCCCCAAAGTTCTCTGGGCTTCACTGACCGATGCAACGTTCTGGGTATTGCCAGATTTCAGCCTGCCAGCAAGCCCAAAAGTCTTGTGTTCTGTGCTGGTTCTGACCCTCTTTCCTCTCAGATGAAAGGAGAGCTGCTGGGGAAGCACTGAGGACGCCCAGGGACTTCCATGTGGCTTCTTTCTCCATGTATTTTTTTCACAAATGTTGATTGGAAGAAGCAATCTGAGTTGATGTTTGTGTCATGTCTTATGACGTAATAAGCCCGCTTGCTTCTGCTGCTGAACAAAGACAACGTCAGGAAATGGAGTGCTTGGCCAAGGGTTGATGCAAGAGAACAGGCTAGAGGAGCGTTGGAGATGGGCTTGCCATGCGCCCTTCGTACCCAACAGCTCAGTTATTCCCGGGTTTAAAAGGCGCTTGGAACCAGTGGCCAGAGGAGCTGAAGTGGCTGGTGCAGGAGCAGCTGGTGTGCGGGAGGTAGGACTTGGGGCTCCAGCGCTTTTTGGAGATGGGGTGAGGGGCACTGCGGAGGTGCTGGATGCACCTGGTTCAAGGTCTTCCCGTAGTCACAGCGGGTTGTTCTCCTTCCAGCGCCCACCCATCCCTCCGCTCTATGGGCCTGATCTCGAGCAAACGGAGACAAAAAGTGGCAGAAAACAGATCTTGGGCAGCTCCCCGTTTGGAGGAATTTTGGTTGCGTCTGCAGGCTCCCATGGGGCAAAATGTTTTAGTAACTGCACGCTTTGGGTGTTCATCTTACCGTGCAGGAGACATGTCTACTGAGAGCGCTCAAACAGGGATGTCTGGGATTATAAAGCTTGTCTGGTTATTTTCTGAATATGAAAAATTAATTCAGATATTTACAGTCCTTCAGCTGAGCCCTATTCAATGAGTTTTATGGCTTCATATATTGCAAAGTTCAGCAATGTGTGATGAAATCTGCAGCAGTAACGGGAGAGCTTTCGCTTGCCTCTAAAAACTGCCTTTCCTGGCCCCTCACCCGGGGACACCCAGGGACGGACAGTGTTGGGTGGGCTACGAGACCTGGGCTTTATCCTCTGCTAAACAGAGACCATTTTGGGGAATTTACTGCTGGGAGGCTCAGTTCAAGTGAGCTGCTGACATTCAGCGTTTTAGTAAAGTATTAAATCTTTTTTTAAGCAATGGGGGGAAAAAAGCCAGCTTGTTTAAAGGAAGAGTAACTGTAAACTTGTAAGCTCCTTTCCGTGAGGCTGCTACTCCTAAAGCACCACAGTAAATTAGGACTCCGGTCACCATATCTGTTGTCTTAATGCAAAACAAAATAAAAAAAAAATGTACATGAAATAATATGGAAAATTCCTGGAAAATGGAGTTTGCGGGAAAACAACACTCTTGGCTCAGGGGATTTGAATCTTGAGAAGGGATTCTCAGCATGAATAAACTGTAATAATTTTTAATCACTGCCAACACTTTGGCAGCCTACATAAGCAGGGGCTGCCATATGGTAGGATGGTGCGAAGCACCCGGGTACAGTTAGAGGTCGGGTACCAGTTTTCAAGCTGTTTGTTAAAAACCAGAAGGAGATCTGGTGCAAGGAGCCAGGTGGCAACTTGTCGGCAGATGGGCGGGCAGGTGGGGGGCTCGTGCTGCCATGGGCCCCCCCGGCGCGTCTCCAATGCCTCTCTGCCAGGTGGGTACCGGGAAAAATCTCATTAACTTGTGGGCTGGGAAGGAGGCAGAGGAGGAACAAACATTTTGTTGACAAAAAGGGGAAAGAAAAAAAAAAAAATCTTTTAAAGCAAAAGGTGGAACCTCTTGGTGAGCATTGCAAATTAAGCCTTGAAGTTTTGCCACTCGAGACAAGATGTGTCTTATTTATTGCCTTAAAAAGGTTTTCCTCCGTCACGTTAAGTCGCAGTCTTAGACGGCTGCCTGTGCGTAGCCCTTGTGTAACTGCTTTGTGCAACAGTGGCAAGCAAAGCTGCTCTCAGCAGCCAGCTTTGGGAAAGAAAATACTGGCAATTTCCCCAAATTTTTACCGTCTGTTGGGGACGTCCTTAAATAGTATGAACTTGTGCCTACTTTGGGGGGAAAAAAAAAATGCAAAGCAGGAAATTGCAGCCATGTAGGGAATGTATGCAAATCAATGCCATGTCATGAAATATGTGCTAGGCAAGTGCTCATCCGAAGGGATGGTAACTCCAAGGAGATCTGGACCTGTGTGCCCTCTATGGCTGGGCTCAACTTCGGCACTTCTGACCGTTAGTGCATCACTTCTACATCCTGATGATTTTCAGAAATAATATATAGCCATCATTTTGCCTTAAAAACATGGCTTTTCTGGCATGAGCGGTGTTCCAGAGCCACTGGGTGTGTTGGGAAAGCGTTGCTGGCTTATCCTGTTGAAATCACAAAAGGAATTGGGGCAAAACAGTCATTCCCGTGCTGCTGCAGGGAGTGCAGGCTGCAGGCCCTTAGCTCCACTGCATTCCCTTCAAGTTTCAGCTTTTTATTTTATTTTATTTTAACTCAACATGTTACAGTCATTTTGGGGTGAAGCTTGAAGACAGAGCAGTGTTGACTCTTCAGCAAAAATTGGAAGCTGGGATTAATGACAGTTCAGAGATGTTTTGCTTAGAATCGAGGTGTCTGTGACGCAGACCAGCACCTTTTGGGTTTTAGGCTGAACTTGTTCCGGTGATGTTCCCATTTATTAAACAACATATGGGATGTGAATCATTTCTCAAGAAGAGGGATTTTTTCTTTTTTTTTCTCTCTAGGTCTGTCTGTCATCCGTTGCACATGGAAACTGCCAGCATCGAATTCCTCCTTGGAGGAGCCTCAGAGCTGTTTATGGCCCCCTCCTCTAAACAGACCACAGAGAAACTGGGCAGTGTTGTAGTAGGAATAAGTGTTTGTATATGCTATAAATATGCAGATTTTTCACTGTGCTTTTGGAGGTTAATCCAAATCTCATTGAAATCAGGATTGAATCTCCTGTGCTTATGGGCACCTCCAGTGTAGCACTGACCGTAGGAAGTCCCCGCTGCTGAATTTTCCTGTGTGAGTTGATAACGGGCAATATCCCTGCATGGGATGTGCATCCCAGCATGGAGAGCTTGTGCCTGACCCTGCTCGTGGTGCATGTTCAGCCAAGAGAGGGGACAGTGCCCAGCGTCGTTGCTGCTCCCAGGCTCGGCTACCTCGTGTTGCACCACGATCTGGGCCGTTCGGTGTCGACCCCTGGCTGAAAACCATCCACGTTTGGCTTTGCAAACCTGCTGATCATCTTGGAAGCTGCAGTGAATTGTGTCTGTTAGTGAAAGTTGGGGCTTGATGCTGATGTGTTGCTAGAAGACACGGGTTATGTTGTGCCAGGTGCCGTTCGGGATGGAACCTAGAGCAGGGAAGCACCACAAAATATCCCAGCGCAGCGTATTTGATGTCTCCGATTTCCCTTGAACTGATGGTTGTGGTCTGGTTTTTGCTGGAGGAAAAAAATGTTCTTTCTGTTGTATTTTGTGAAGAATTGGTGACATCTGGCGATCACTTATAATGAGCCATCCCCACGCTGCCCCTGAAAATAACCCGCGTGGTGACCATGATTCCTCCTGCCCTGTGCCCGGCAGAGGCATTGCGGTTAACATGTAATTCTTCCCTGCTGTTTTGCTTGAAGGAAACATCCAAAATCTGTCAGATCTCTTTTCAGCATCTTGCAAAGCACGCAAGGTTGTTCCCTGGCTCTCAGAGCTCCTTTAATGAAGACCTTTCCCAAGGAAAGGGCACTAGTGCTGCCTGCCCTGAGATGGGTGCCGAGAGCTCCTGTTTGTGCTGGGAGAAGTTGGCTGCAGCATCAAGAAGGACCATAAAGCCATTCATACTTGTGGGCAGAACGTGCTCTCCCTTTTATTTCGGTGTTTTACCATTTGCCTTTGAAATATAATACCCAAAAGTGAAAATATCAGAAGGTGAGATTGCCATGGCAGCAATATATCGACTTTTTGAGCTGATCAGATATGCAGCGTAGTGGCAGTTCTGTCTGCTGATCCCACCAGCTGTGGTCGGAGCAGCTGTTCTGTACATTCCTGTGCTGGTAGCACAAGTCTGTGCTTTCACAAGCAGAAAGATTTATTCCAATCGTTCCTGTTGTTGTTATGTCTTTATTAACATCCAAACTGTTAATATTTATTTTTAACAATCTTAACCCTATCTTGCAAAGTGCAGCACCCTATCTCACAAAATGCAGTTTATTTCTGCTGGAAAAATAAATACTCTAAATGTATCTTTTAGTGTTTGAGACCAGCACAATAGTTTGGATTGCCGGATGGCAGGACCCAGCAGCTGCCGGAGCGTTTGTGCCTGTTCTTGTGGGATCCTTCCTACTGGAAGGCTGGATTTGCATCCAGCCCCGGTTCTGTGTGTGATGCTGAACAGCAAGTTAACACTGACGTTTTTGTTTTCGGTGTCTGTAAAGAAGAAAAGAATGTTGGCTTTAGTTCTAGAGCTTTGTTGCCTTTCCAAGGTCGCCTCTTCTTGCCGTACAATGGTAGGCATGGAGACAGCTCCAAGAAGAGGCCTGTGTTGGCAAAAGAAAACCAAGTTTCAAAGTTGTTTTCATCAGAGCGCTGCAAACGGCCCTGATTTTGCAAAGCCCTTTGTGGCAGTTAGCATGAGAGTTGGACCACAAGTGTTTCTTAGAAACTCCAGACGCGTTTAGCCAGCGACGTGAGCCCAGGTGCGCGGGCAAGACCGCGGCTCGGAGCACGCGCGGGGCTATTCACCACTGATAGGAAAGCAAACATGAGCGTATCCCTCCCGACTCGTCCCCTCTTGGATCCGCAGGGAGATGCCAGCGTGGGCAGCAGCTTTGAGACCAGACTGCGAGTTTCTGCACGTCCCTCCCGGTCCCGGTGACGTGGCCGCGGTTGGGACCTTGGGGAGGCCTTTACGTGTAGTGTAATCCTAGCCCTCCTAATCCTCCCTAGTGCCGTTTATGGCTAATAATGAGCAGAATTAACCAGAGGCTTCCTGAGAACTGGAGAACCCGTAACAGGTCCACCAGGGACAAAGGCTGAACGTCGCTCGTGGTGCTAGAGCCAGCAGAATCAACAGCAGAGGGAGCCATTATGTACCAAAATACCTGAAATTAGCAGTGACTCCCAGTGCTCCGGTGACGGCCCCTTGTCCGTGCAGTATTTTGGAAGGAACTTGTGATGCCACTCGTCCCTGCCTGGGGTAGGACGGAGGCACAGGGATGGAGGTGTCCCTATGGTTGCCACTTTTCCCCTCTCCGATGGGATGTGATGTAAATTCTTCCAATTCAGTTGTTAAATTAAATTACTTTCAGCTTCATCTTTGAAAGCAAAAGCATGTTTTTATCTTATTAATGTATTTGCAGACTATAGCTATTGCCATTCTACTGCAGAATATGACACGGGAAACTTTAATCAGAGATCTATACAGCTTGGATTTATGGTCGCTTTCAGTCTTTAAGCTTTCCCCATTAATTAAGATTTTAGAGAATGTCTTTCAGGTTTTCCTTCTGCATTTTATTGCTCACTTTAGCACCTTCTTTTGTCCAGCTGCTGTGTGATTTTTTCATACTATTAAGATCTGATTATCACTTGAATCTGACGGCAGCGAGAGCGATGCAAGCGCACATATCTAGAGCACCAAGCGCCCAGAGCTTGTCGCAAGGACCAGCCTTGGTGCTGGGAGGCAGCACTTGGCCCATCGGTAGGAGATGTGGCAGATACTGCTGGACTTCGCTGGGCTGCCGGCCCAGGTGCCCATTGCACCGATAACCCACACTGGAGTGAAGGTGGTGCTTAATGAAGGCGCCGCGTTCACACCACCAGGAAGGTGGGTCAGACTGGTGATATTTGCGGTTTGTTGGCGTAGTCATTCTCCAGTTAATTATGTTGCCAAAAGAAGATCTGTTGCTCTTTCTGAAGCATGAAGAACCTAGTAGTTCCACTACTGAAATGCACTGGGACAGATTGTCCGTAGGCATTAATCTGGATTGTAGCATCTGGCTGCTCTTGCAGCTATGCAGTTTCTCCTGCCATTTAGGAGTCTTGCCATATTTCAGCATATTGTGTTTGTTGGCTTTTGATATCCCTCATAGCAAGTGCAGCTCAAAGTCCTGGAGCCGGCTGACATCCTCATGGTTGGGTCTCCGGTTCTTTCAGCAGAGCCCAAGCGCTCGGCCATGGAGAGACAGGGAAGGTTTCTGCAACGCTTGGTGGTGGTGGCTGGCTAGGTCTGGTAACAACAGACTTCCAAGAATCCCCCTTGTGATATTTCTCATGCTCCTAACACTGCCCAGGTGGTGACAAAATAGCAAGAGGATGTCACTGTGTCTCCTCCGGAGAGCTTTGAGATGAACGTGTCCTCTCTCCACAGACAATGTCTTGTGGAGCTTGATTCAAACCTGGAGGACTCGTTATCTCTTTTTAGTTATCTAGGAAATGGAAGGAAATACCATTAGCTGTGTTATTTCTAGCACATTTTTTGTTTTTTCCTGACCAGAAAGACAGACATGCTACGTCCCCAAAACTGGAAACATTTCAAAACTGAATCATTTTAAAGCTTGTCAGATTACGGTTTCTTTCACATTTACCCTGTAATAGCCTCTTAGTTTCTTTTCTCCACCTACCAGTAAGTGCCTTGAAGACAGCATCTGACTCCCTCGAATAGCTGATTTATTCCAGGGTTCACAAAGGACAGCTGTAAATTACTGTATAGCTCCTTGCTCATTTTCCAAATAAAAGGAATGCTGTCAGCTTCCAAATAATAGAGGAATTTTTTTGTAGATCAGCTACATCCTTCTGGTCTGGCTTTGGTTTTCCTTTTCTGCTTTCTGTGAAATGTCCTGGTCCAAAGGGAACACGTTGCCATGAGAGGTAGGACTGTGCTGGGCAGGTCCCTGGAATCTCCTGGCTTTTAATCACAGCTGGTTCCCTCAGGGAAAGCTCAGTGCTGAGGTAATTGTAAGAGAGGAGACTCGTATAGGAAGTGTTTGTTTGCTTTGTTTTGTTTCAGATTTGATACCCTGAAACAGCAGAGCATTTCCTTGATAAATTACATTTTAGGTATTATTGCTGGGAAATGTCACCTGGTCCATGTAGATGCAATCTGAAACCGTATCAGTCATGACTGCAAATCTTTCATCGTAATGCATCATTTTCATCTCGGTTTGCTCCACGAGCAGCGACGGTGCCAGGGAGGTGGCCCACGGGCTCCGAGTGTCGCTGGTGGCAGCGTTTACGTCTGTCACGTCCCTTCCCCGATCTCAGCTCAGCGCGGAGCCCTCCTGGAGGGAGCCACGTCCGCTCCCGTGGCATCGGCTCTACCTTGCGGACGTGCCATGAAAGCCACCAGACACGGAGGTGACAGGGAAGAGGTGCTTGGCACTACCAGCAGATGCCTGAGCGCTTGTTCCCCGGCACTGTTAACGCAGAAAGACACGTTTTCACCCCGGAAAGCGCGCTGGGCTGCGCAGCCTGCCCAAGAGCAGCTCTGCCCCGCCGCGCTCCTCTCTGCTCTTGCGTCGTGGGGCCGCTTGGCAGCGTTCGGCTGGTGCAGCAGTCGCGTCCCCGAGCGCTCGAGGCCGTTGGGAGCTGTGCGAGGGACGGGGCTTGGATCTAGCACGAGCTCCGGCCTGGAGCTGCCGCTGCAGAGAAGGGCTTTTATGGCCGGAGGAGCAGCGTGTTGACTTGGTTTTAGGCTCTGCACATGTGGAGTACCGTGAAAGGGCGTCAGAGAGCGTCGCAGCTCTCCCCCAAGCCGCCAAAATAAACTCAGTCCAAGAACGGTGCGTTTTGGCCCCAGAAGGAGGAGTGGTCTCCAGATCACCCCCACCCCCTGCCAGATGACGTGGCCTGGTGAGGACAAAATCCTGCAAGATTTGGAGATATCCTGGAATCAGCCTGAGGGGCAGCATGGCCATGATCCATGAGCCAGGTGCTCCTGGGTGGTGGATCTCAGAGTTGGGTCTCTTGGCTCCATGTGCAGGGACACGGCTCCGGTTGCCTCCTCGCTTGGGGACAGTGCGGTACCAGTGCGCTGGGTAGATTTCACAGGGCGGCGTGTTTGTCATGTGTGAATAACTGCAATCGATAACCTAGAGATCTTGCAGAAATACAGTGCATTGCCTGTCCCATCCAAGCAGCCCCGGCCTGGGCAGGTATTTGAGTCTAGGTCTAACAGATCCTGCTGCCTGCAGGCCGGGTTGCTCGTCGGTGGAGTACTCAGTCATATTTAGCTCTGATTTGGGTCTGATTTTGTGATCTGTTAGTGCTATTAAGTTGTTTAGCAGCTATAATCACAGTAATTTTGGTAAGCATCTATAGATGGCAAGCATGGTATGAATAAGTCTCTTATTATTTCTGTCAAATTCTGTGTGCTTATATTGTCGTTCCAAGATACTGATTTTAATTTAATACTGTTTAGAAAACAAATGCCTGTCCAAATTGGTTCCAGATGTGATTTGTTTCATTTCGTGTCTTTCAAGATATTTTTAATAGTGTGGTAAGAGATTGCCGAAAGAGATGCTCTAGAGAAGAGTTTTTGTTCCTCCAAGTTAATGAGAAAGTAAGATAGCTTTTTTTTTTTTTTTTTTTTTTTTTTTGTCAGACCCTAATTATGTATTTTAAGGAAAGGAAACTGCTTGCTGTTATGCATTAATATAACGAGTAGTCAGACTTTCTGGCAAGATGCATTGTTTGACCCTGAGGTATTACAGGATCGCGTGTTACAAGAGGTTTAAGACTAGAGAGGTGACAGTAGAGTCGGATTTCCTAAGGTGCGAAGCAGCTACGTGCTCAGATGAGCTGAAAAATAGATGGATCCCTGCAGAACACCCCCTGTAATAAAGATTTCAAAGAAAAAAAAAACCTAATTACGTAAGCCCGAAGCAGGTACAAGAGATGTTTTGAAAGCTGTTGGCCTTGACTCTTTAGAAGCCTCATAATAGAATTTTTTTATTGACTTTTCTTGAAACTTGACATAGAATATTAAAGGATGAGAAACTTAGACTTGCAATGCAGATCCATTCCTAGGATTTTTATTTTTTAATTTAGGGTTTAATTTTCAAAGTTTAACCTTTCTCTTGTAGAGGATGTATAAAGGAGATGTGTAGCCAAAGCCTCAAACCTTTTTGGGACATAGCAGCCGGCTAATACAGTTTAGGACACGATTTCCTCTGCCAAACAAGCCAGTGTGCAATTAGCAAGCAAATGACTCCTCGGTGCCCTCTTCCTGCAGACCCACTGCGAGTCTGGCCGTATCATTGCCACGTACTATACGTGCTATATAGGTATATAAAGGTACTGATATGATATGCATGTCCTGCGGAGCTGGCTGATTTTGGAACCATATGCTGCCTCTACATGCAGAAGAGCTGGCCCAAAACATTCCCAGTTTTGTAGGTCAGAGCCATGTGTTCCCTAGAAGCACTTCTGGCCCTTAATGGACAGGAATCGCATAGTCTTAATGTCCTTGTTCTGCAGCATAAAACACGCTGGAGAGTCTTTTAATTAAGCTCCATGCTTGAAGTTGTAAGGGCTAAAAGCGATCCTGTAACCCTACAGATCCGTGTGTGTTCCAGGTTCACAGCAGATGCTGCTGTTTATTTCATTTTCATATGTTTAGTAGTCATCAGAAGCGTTAACTAAACTCTCAAAAAGGCACTTGCAGTGTTTCCCAATCAACATAATTTGAGACTGGATGAGGTTTTGTGCGCAGAGGAGGGCGTGCTGTTAGCGCCCGATCCCCGGAGCAGGCGAGACTTTCCTTTCCACCACACACTGCCATGAAGCCAGGCTGGGTTTTTGGTTTTGAGGAGTGATACTCATGGCCATGAGTGTGAAATTTGGAAGAGTTTTTCGCAGTAGCTTGTCAACGTACTATTGAAAGATGACCACAGCACTTTCTCCTCACCCTGGGTACAGACTTTCGATGCTTCCAAGCTCCCAAATATTCCGCGTATTAGTCAAGTCTCAGTGGAGCTAGGTTATAACTGTTCACTTGGAACCTGAGAGGTTTTGGTACTTGTGCATCTTCTGATATTATTAACAAAACCATGAAAATAGTAGTACCATTAGGAAATTTGCCTTGCTTTTGGAGACTCTTTCCTTCCATTTGGTATTTATTAGCGGCAATCTCTACGAGGTTTGGTGCTGTCTTAGAGCGGTGCCAGGGTGGTGGGTGATGGGGGTGGTGGCTGGTCACATCCTTCCTTTGAAATGGGATCATCTCTCAAGCCCTTTATCTCCAAGGCTTCCGTGGTGGGTAGCTCTTCAGCATTGCACTCCTTGAAGGAAAAGCTGCGGTTGTTCCTTTTGTGGCTGGAAAGTCCCATCTGCAAATGCTTCCACGTGTTGTTGCAGCAGGACAGTTGCTGTCAGTGTGACCCGGGCAGTTAGTGTGTTGAGTCAGGTGCTGCTTTAGTCTTCTTGGCATCCCACGCTTGCAAAGTAACAGCCGAGCGAGCGCTGGGAAGTGAAGTGTCAGCAGGTGTAGCATGAGCCCGAATTCCTTGTATTGGCAGTTTTCCATTCCTGCCTGCCCCCCTCCGCAAGCAGGTGCCCGTGGCTCGGGCACCAGTGGAGTGTGCCCATGTCTCTGGTACGGCTTTTGTGACATGTTCCTTGAGGAGCTCATAAATGAAAACCTGAAAAATTGATTTCAGGGTCTCATTTTGCTTGCAATACTATTTTTGAAGCTCAAGCTTCACATTCTTAAAACATCTTTTAACATAAGAATGTGGGGGTCTTCTACCTGACATGAAAATTATTTTTCTGTAAGACTTAATGAATAGAAGCAAGGGAATTGTTTTGACATTTGCATATCTCTAGGAAAATGCAATATGCCACAAGACAAAGACCCTGGTAATGTGTTGCTGTCGAAGACTGTGCGTCAGCCCCTTGAAATGGACCTCTATGTTTATTTTAGTGCAGACCATAGAATTTTGCTCACAAGCTTTTGTGGTGGAGTTCGCTATTCTACCCCCCAGATGTACTTGGTTGCTATGAAGCACGGTAGTGTGCAGAAGAATTTAAGCTGACTTGAATTTCTGAGTATCACTGAGTTTAGCGAATGAGCTAGAAGCTAAAGATACTAAATCACAAATTTTAAAAGCCATGAAAAGGTGGGTGACCGGGGGGATGGCAAAGTGAGCAAGGTAGTGGTTTCTGTTCTTAATGTATCACTGAAAGTGACAGACAAAAATTAAGCATCCTGACAAATGCTGCCCTGCTGGTGTTTGCTAGTTTTTCCAGGGGCTTAGCATATGTTGTGTTCATTCCCATGAAGATCCAGGAGGCAAAGAAATGGTGGGCGCAGAGATTTGCAAAGAAACGAATATGTGGATGTGCAGTTGGGTAGTTCCCCAGGAGACACTTCAGATGCAGCGGCTAAGTGGCCGCTGACCTCTGTGTCCCTTTAAAGAGATCCAGATTTGCAATCTTCCTCAATTTCGTGTTTTAAAAAGCGAGGCAAGGTTACATTGTTCCTACAAACCTACGCGTGAATGCCACCATAGGGTCTCCTATATGGGTCACTTGCAGTATCTCTGAAATGTGAATTAGGCCAATGCCTGTTGGCTGGTGTCTTCGGGATGACAGGATGCTACCTTGCATTAGATAGCAATATAATTTTTTCACAGCTCGAAATAAATTTATCTGACAGCTATAGGCATATTTGCTGCTTGACTGACCGCAACTCAAAACATTTTGTGATATTACAAATTCTAGCATGTGAAGCATAAAATTTTATAATATTGGTTTTCCAAATTTTCACATGTTTGGATGGTATTGTATTAAAAAGGAGGGAAAAAAAAAAAAAAAAAGAAAACTCGAGAGGATATTTTACTTGCCTGGATAAGCTTGAGCTGGAAGCTTAGTGCTGATAATGTGACTGACCGCAGTTTATCAGAGCCTGCATCAGCCAGCAAAGCAGGTGATTAATTTATTTTTATTCTGCTGATGCCTTTGCAGACAAAGCTGTCAACTTGTGCTGTTTTCTGAGAGAGGTCACTGCAGCTTAGGCAGAAGAAGTGACAGAACTGGTGTTTTACATAGGTGGAAAATTTTTTAGAAGTACATTTAATTTTTTTGGAGTATAGGAAAAACATAATGGAGAAAGATATTGAAATGAATAAGCGCAGATCTTGAGTGCAGTCTGACCCTCTGCCGTGGATCAAGGCTGGCATGGACAAAGGTGTTGGTTTGGCACTGTCATTTAAGCCACTGCCAGCACCATGACCTGTGAAAGTGATATTTGGTGGAAGAAAACTGCCCACACCCTCTGCTCTCAGTATTAGCTTGAGTTACCTAAAAATTGCTTTGAAAGTAGAATGAAGAGAGAGAGCTGGGCCTGTTCAGCCTGGAGAGGAGGAGCCTGAGAGGGGACCTGCTCAGTGTCTATAAGGACCTCAAGGGAGGCAGTGAGGAGGATGGGGCGGCCTCTTCTCAGGGATGGCCAGTGACAGGACAAGAGGAAACGGCCACAAACTGAAGCACCCAAAGTTCCGCAGGAACTTAAGGAAAAACGTCTTGACAGTGAAGGTGACAGAGCCCTGGAACAGCTTGTTGAGAGAGGTTGTGGGGTCTCCTTCTCCGGAGATCTTCAAAACCAGTCCAAATCCAAATGCAATCCTGTGCCACCTGCTCTAGGTGACCCTGCGTGTGTGTTGGACTAGATGATCTCTAACGGTCCCTTCCAACCTCAAGGATTCTGTGAAAAAGCCAAGGTGAGCTGCCCACGTTGGTGCTGTGCTGCGTTGCCCACCTGCAGCTCCCCCGTATTTTTCACATGTTTCACGTATCTGGCAGCAAGGGCAACGCTGGGGCGAAGGTGCCGCAAAGGGCTGTGGTGCACAAGTCCTTTCATTGCCTGCTGTGTGGTTTGGATAAAGTCTTGCTGAGTTCAGATGTGAGTGCTTGATCCCCTTTTTTTTTTTTTTTTTTTTTTTTTTTTTTTTTTTTTTTTGCTTGTCAGACACCTTAGCTCGACTCTGCTGCCCGTTGCTTTGCACGGCGCCGCGCTCCTACATCGTGTGCAGCCATGGACCTGCTCATGCTTAATGACATGGAATTAGTTGTGCTGACTTGCATCCTCTCAAAGAAACATTATTTTCTGTTGCTGTTGTATTGTGCATTGCTGGTCGATACTAAAGATGAGGAGAGAAGTGTTTTTGGAAGGCTGAATATAAACAGATGTATAGAAACTGTTGTGGGGACTTTTGTGCACTGGGGCAGTGATTTGGGCAGGCTTTCCCTAAGCAAATGGAAGCCCCGTAGAGTTATTATGGTTGGAAAAGACCTTCAAGATCATCAAGTCCAACCGTATGGTTGGAAAAGACCTTCAAGATCATCAAGTCCAACCGTAAACCCATCACCCCTATGCGTGCTAAACCGTATCCCTAAGTGCCTCATCTACAGCGTGTCCTGCTGCCTTGCAGAACCTGTTTGAAGGATTTCCTTACAGACGGCTTAATTGCATCACTTTTTCAGTGCACTGAATACCTGCCCTTTGTTCTTACTGTAAGGCCAAGGAAACCTCTCTCCAGGAGAATTACTGGCTATTTGTGTTTTTGCTTGACAGCCGCAAAAGAAGAGCGGTTGGGCCATCGCCGCGGGCGGTGAGCGGGGCGCAGAAGGCGCTGTGCTCGTGCCCTTCACAACGGATTAATCGGCATCGGCTCCCTGCGAAGACGGGAGCTGCTTTGGGTCCGGACGTGCGAGACGCTGGTCACACTTCTCTCGTCGTAGCCGTTGGCAAATTGAATTTATGTCAATAAAACCAGAGGCGGCAGCATCCGGCTGCCCATCCTGGGGAAGAACAGCTCAATCTGCACAGCATCTTAATGCCCTCTGCTACTGCAGCACTGAATCGTAGGCTCCCGGCTGAAGGGAGCACCTCCGAGTTTCTCTCCTGCGGTGGTTTGAGTTTCACTTGCTCTGGTGCTGCTGGGTTGTGGCTCCGTAGGGTTCTGGAGGTCTCGGTGCTGTGGAAGGATGGCTGTAAAACGCGAATGAGCCTGAGCTCCAGGGACTCCTTGCAGTCGCTGTATGCACGGAGCAGTGTATTTCTGTAAATTCATCAGATTACACATCTGTTAGACTGCAGCAGAACTGACAACTGCATTGTCTCCAAACCCCCAAATCTCTTCCATCTGCTGGAAACAACCAGGGAGGAAAGGAAAGGCCCCTCTACCCTTGTCCCCCTGGCATCCGCGCTCTCAGTTCAGGCTTCTCTGCGTAGTGCAGGCAGATGTGGACAGCATCCCGTTGCAAAGGCAATCCGTGTCCAGATGGGATGAGAAGGGGAACCTAGTGCCATCACACCCTGGTCCTGGCCTGTCATTACCCTAATTCCACCCCCAGCAGAGTTTTGCCATGGTGTTTGTGGGTCAAGTCCCAGTGATTTGTCATCCATGCTTTACCCTGGAATACTTGTCACTCTCTTTGCGGAAGACCTTAAGGAAAAACATCTGTTTTCATCCCCTCATTTCCACAGCGAGAAGCGTCACTCTGAATTTCAGTGATATCTGTAACGCAAACCCCCGCTGCCGACGGTTCCGTTCGGGATACTGTTGTCTTGGCGGGCCTCCAGCAGCTCCGCTTTGGAATTGGTACCCTGAGCCACGGAAGGGTGATTTGCATTGTCAGCAGAGCGCTGACACTGTCGCCTTCATCATCCATCATCACAGCGCTCGAGAGGGGAGGAGCATCTCCCGCCTGCAAACAGGGGAATTCAGCCCCTGCCTCCGCCTCTTGGACTGATGATGGTATTTTTTACTTTTCCATTTGTTCCTTTTGCTCCTTGTGTTTGGGGCTAAAATAAGGGTGTCAGTGTTCCAGTTGTTTGGGCTCAGAGGAACGGCATGGTTTGCGTTGTGAATGAGAAGTTTTACAGGTGTTTGGTTTTCTCTCGGAGCAGAGAGCCGCCGTGGTGCAGCCGCGTTGGGATGGGCAGCTTGAGGTCTGCCGTGGGTGTTTCCACCGGTTAACCAAGTCAGGAGACCGGGCATCGAGCCCTTAATGCACCCGGTGAGTCCCCCAGGAAGGGTCGGGCTGAACGCCCTGGGGCATCCGCAAGCCGTCTAAGTGGGATGTAAGTTGGGACTCTCCCTCCTGGGAGGCTCTATAAATGCGGGATTTCTGGGATGACACCTGTTATACGGTATGATTAACAAAAATCCAACCTCAATTTTTAAAATGCTTCAAAACTCCTAAATTCTGGTACTCCTAAATTCTGGTAGAGTAAATGTACTCTACCCTCAACACGTGGGCAAATTGAAAACGTTTCCTCTTAATCTATTGTTGCTGGATAAATTTAAGAGTTCTTGGTGTGAAATTTTCTATTTCTTTCTAACTTATATATATGCAAACATTAGAGGCCCTTTTTCACTCCCTGTGCATGTATTTTTTCCTCAGAAGTTAACGCTTGGTGATTGTGGTAGTGCCTTTTGGAGGTTACGTTGCGATCTGCTGATGAGAAGCCGCGGAGGGTTCGTAAGGACGTGCTGAGCAGCAGCCACAACGCACCAGGGCCGGGCTGTGACACCCGTCCCTAGCAGGAGTGAATTCTTGTGCTTGCAGGAGGATTCACTGCTTAGTGAGAGAACCTTGATTCAAGTTGTCACCTCACAGGTCGAGCACACCCAGAAGTGCCTGAAATGGCAGATGTTTTGTGCCAGGTTTCTCTGCCTTCGATTCTGTGTGTGCATTAGAACTCTCTTCTGGTGAGAATTCTGGTCTCACGGAGCCTCAGCGGTTCCCGATGCCATCTGTCCCCCTGGGTGACACGCTGGAGCCTTTGCTATTAATGCCACTGGCTGGTCTCCCCATGCACATTTTCGGGTGCAGAGGAGAAAACAGAGTTCAAGAAGTGACCAGCCTCAACCCTGCTATGGGGCACTTGGGGACCCTGGTACCAGGGGACGGTGACGTGCTCCTTCCAGCAGTAAAAGCCAGGGAATTGTTTAGAAAGGTGTTTTGAAACACAGAAGTATCAGTAAAATCCACATCAGTGCCAAAAGGCTTCAACATTTATTCAGGCTTCCAAAATAATACATTTGCTATCTGGAAGTATTTGATAGATGTGCCAGTCAGCCATAAAAAAAGTGAGTATTGGTTACTTCCCTGAGGAATCCAGCCAATTTTGCTCGCTCCAGCAGGAGTAAGGCAGAGGATTGTGAAATGTCAAAGAGCAGCTTGCGTAGCATCATCAGCCGAGGCAGACGGATGGAGCAAACTCACCATTTATCTAACAAAAGTCTGTTTGGTTTTGTTAATTTAAATAACTGGGTTAATGTCTGGGTTAAATTTGGGAGGAGATTTTCCACTTAGAAGTCAGGACTGTGAAGTTGGTGGTGAAAAGGTAGCCAGGACTTTCTGGTTGCTCAAAGCAATGGACAGAGTCTCTTCCTCGTGCAGCTAAAGCTAAAGAACTAAACTAATCATCAGTGTACAAATACAGGGTGGCCAGATAGATATTTTTATAATAATTCTAGATTGCTCAGGAAAAGTTGGCTTCAGCAGAATTAAAAGTGAAGCACAGCAAGAAATGTAAAGTGATGTTGTTTGCAGCTGATGTGTCATGATAGGTTTTACTGGCTTTGAAACAGGTCCTCCTCTTTTCTTCCCTTCTGTGTGTTTTGGTTTTTCCCTACGTTTCTGGTCTCAAAATGTGCATATCAAAGAGAGGGTGTTTGTTCTTAACTTTTTTGCCACCTGCCTCTTGTGTTTCTGCTGTACATGGAGTCCCGGTGCTCAGCGTGCAATCCCATCCTGTGCTCATGGGGATAGGGACCCCGAACCACCTCCTGAGCCGTATTTATCCGCCTTGTTTGTATTGTGGCAGTGCTCAGGGAAGCTCCCCGGTGCTCTCAGCAGGCAAAGCCGGAGCCTGGTTTTGGAGCATCTCTGAGCAGATGGAGCCCTCCTGCCCCGGGGCGGGCTGGAGGAGCCGTCCCGTGGAAGACGACCTCTTTCCAGCAGATCTCCTCGCAGCAAAGCGTGAGGGAGCACGCAGGGCAAGTGCACCCGGTGTCGCTGTGGGGATGCTGGTAGCTTTCTGGTGGCCCTCAGAGAGAGGGTTTCTCCTTCCCCTCCAGGAGGTACCGCCGGGTTCCAGGCTCCGGCCCCGCGCTGCTGGGCTAGGAACGCTGCAGCGCCGCTCTCTTCCTCCCAAAGAGGCACCAAGCAGAGGAGATGCAACGGCAGATAGCGAGCATCGCGCTAATGGAGATGCCACGGCGACACGGGAGGGTTTCCTTGAACTAATTACCTCTGAAGTCATGAAACAGAAATCAAAGCCTGAGTTTAGGCCGAATACCTCGCTCTGTTTTCAGGAACTTGACTCCCCCCTTTGCAATCCACGAGCATGGCTTTCCATACGTAAGGATTTTTCCCATAGTTTTTTTTATATATTGGCAAGTGTAATACTAGGAAAGTTGCATTATAGGGCAGACAGCAGGGCTGCCTGTACAGCAAATAAATTAATCATTGGGCACAGCCAGTTTTCTGTTTATGGATCATGCATAATTCACTCGTGATTTGTATTGCTCTATTTGTGCTCGCAGCGCAGCCGGGACGGGCGGCGCGGGGCCGGCGCGTGAGCTCCTTGCTCGGCTGCGCGGGGCTCCTGCTCCGGGAGCGCCGGCGTGCACGGCGTTGTGGCCGTGCTGCGCTTTGACAAACGTTTTTAATTTTTCAAGGCGAAAGCAGCAGCTAAAACTCTGCTGGGGGTGAGTAAAACTGGTGGTAGGAGCAGTCTGGTCTGCACATTGTAACACAGTTTTCCCGATGCCAGACGGGTGGGAAGCGAGGCTTTAATGAATCCTCGGGAGCGCTCTCCTGGCGTCTTTGGGAATGATGTCAGAGCGGGATTGCAGCGGTCGCATCTCGTAATCTTCTGGAATTCATTAAATGGGAAGGGAAAGGGTCTGGGGTTCTCTGTGTGGCGGAACGCGGTCCTGGGGTACCATTTGGCATCTAGGAAAGGCCATCGTTGCCAAATAGACAACGGGAGGGAGGCCGCGCTCTGGAGACCGTGGCCCTGTTCCCACCACAGGACGGTCAGATTCAAGGAAAAGCAGAAGAGTCGTTCACACTCGGATGTGTTTGACTGCAGAGCTGTTCTGCAAGAGAATGGAGGAGGGTCCTGATCCTGGCACAAGTACAAATGTGGAAAGATAATGGCCAGGGCAGGCGACAGAAGGTTATCCTACCAGATAGAGGCATAACAAAATCCAATAGATGGAAACTGAAGCTAAACAAATTAAAACTAAGATTTGTTTGACCACTGAGACTAAGTAATTGTTTGAAAAATTACTCTCATGAGGTTAGATGAGGGCTGGAAGCCTTCCTGGAGATGTCCTCGAGAGCAAGGCGAGCCGAGGGAGCTGCTGCAGCCCCGACGTGCTTGGGCTTGGTGACTGCGTGATGCAGGAGGCCAGAGCACGTGGGTGATGCCCGCAGGGTGCAAGGGATCACCGTAAGGGATCACTGTAGCCTGGGGATCACCATAAGGGATCACCATAACCTGGGGATCACCATTACCTGGGGATCATATAAGGGATCACCATAACCTGCCCATAAACCTGGGGCACACTGCTAGGGAGGTGATAGGCTGTGATAAATTACACTTATCCTGCACTTTTCCACCTATGCTGTTCCCACTGTGTCTCTCCCGGGGCTGTTCCTAACATTTCCCACCCCTAGGGCTGCTGGCCGGAAAGGGCACAAGGCTGGAACTTGCTTTTTGACTTGGCAAAGCAAACAGAGAGCTGGGCTCCCCGAGCACGCCGCACATCGTCCCTCTCTTCCTGGGCCCTTGAGGGCAGCATACGCAGTCCATTTAGGTGGTTCCGTTTGGAAGATCGTTGTCGAAGGTAGAAGTAGAGTTTTTGTTTATGGAAAGGTGAATTTATATTCTGATGCTGTAAGTTTTTAATCTATTTTAAAAGCTTGTGGAGTAATAGATGGGTGTTTTTTGCTGTAATAAAATGAAATATTCAAATATATGCTGAGGCAAGATTTAACTCTTCCAGGTTGTAAATGTCTAGTTTTTAATAGTATCTATTTTTTTGAATATATAGATATATTGTCTGTTCCATTGCTGATATATTCAGTGAGCTCCCAGTTGCTGCAGAATTATACATGGGTATCTGATAAATGTGCATCTTAACTGAAACACATCCCTAAGATAAGCAAGTTAGTTTGGGCTTTTATTGTTAATTGAATTTTTTCAGCAGCGGCAGCTGAAGGATTGCTAATGCTCATGGATTTGCATGATGATAAACATCTGCTTCTCTTAAGTGGTAACTTCAACAATTTCCCTTAATTTGAGAATTTAAATGGGGTCTAAAACAGGTACTTGCAGGTGGGCAGCTCTGCCCGGGGGACACCGAGTGGCAGGGGGACAACCAAGGTCACGGTTTTGGGCGGCATTGGGTTGCAGCGGTGGGATACTCGTTGTTCAGAGTTCACAGAAGTGCTTTAAGTTGCAGGAGATCTCTGAATTTCACCAGCTTTTCAGGAGGTTCTTGACAGAGCTGATGGAAAAGGGATCGCTCACATAGCGGGCTGGGGAGAGGAGAGCTTTTTCTTTCTTCATTACTGTTGCTCAGCAGAAGTAGGAGGGAAGTTGGCCCGATCTGCCCCTGCATTTCAGAAAACAAAACAAAAAGCAGAGCAATTAAAGGAACAGGAAGACAGAGATAGGAAGAGACAGACAGAAAACTTGCATGGAGGAAGAGGGATTTGCAGCGAGACCCCTGAACTGAAGTCATCTTTAGTTCTTCCCATCCCAAAATGTGCCCGCTCCGGCGAGTCGGGCGGGCCGGGAGGCCGTGGGCTGTGCAGCGGCTTCGTGCAGTCGCCGTGCCCGGGCGCAGCCGCCGCTCGGTGGCAGCGCATTCCGTTCGGATTCATGGAAACGCGTTCGGATTCATGGAAACGGGCCGCTGCTGATGGGCGAGGTAGCCGTGAATGGCACAAGAGGTAAGGAGCAACGCTCATAAATAAATTTGGGTCCCATAACGGTATTCACTGATGCTTCTTATAATACCAGCTAAAGCCTGAATGAAGGATGGGCTTGTGGAAGGGAGGAAAAAAAACAGAGAGAGAGAAACTTTCTGAAATCCTTTTTATCTAGGAACATTTTTTCCAGTAGCGCCACCTCAGTGCTCTGTGCAAATGCATAAGAAAAACATGTTTTGTGTTGTTGCCTCCCTGGGAAGTGACTGGAGCTATTGCCAGAGCAGGAACTTTTTAAACAATTTTTTTAAATTCGTTTTTGTATTTTACCCTGCATTGCTTTGAAAGACACTTAATCCCCAGACTTACTGTTTTTCTCTTATCTGCCTCAGCTCCATGGAGGACTGAGGCTTGTTCAGGAGCCCCCCCATAAGCATCTGCTGCAATTCACAGACACTGGGAGTAAAATTTTCAAACAGGGCAATTACAGAGGGAACCGGATTAATGATCTGTCATCACAATTTAGCCACGTTCACCGCTGACCTTTCCCAGAGAGGATGGTCTTGATAAATGTAGTTCATTACCGAGTTCTGACATGGAAATATAGTGGCACTCTGTGTTTCTTGGCAGGCTGATCAATATTTTATCTGCCAAGGCGTGCGGACGCGCTAAACAGGATGGATTGCGCGCGGGGTGGCTCCGAGCGAGCGGAGCGTGCAGACGTGACCCTTGTTTCTTGCCACACTTTAGCAACCAGACTTCAGCCCTTGGGGTCTTTCTATCCCTAGCGGAGGCTGTAGAGCCCCTTCAGGCTGGTGCTGGGGTTTAATGGCTTGTTTGTATTTAAAAAATGCTGGAAATCCCCGTCTTTTAAGCTTGGCAGTTGCATTGATGGAGGGAGCTGCACCTTCTTCCAAGGCTCCCTAAAGCCTGTGGTTTTTGAAATCCAGAGCAGCTTCTACAGTGGTCATTTTAAATGCGAATTATTGATGCTCTTAAGTAAGTGATTAACAAGTGCAGTGTTTTTACCTGATGTGTATTAAAGCCGAGGGCCAGGCGTGACGGTTCCCCCGAGCCTGAGCCCTGCCTGCCCCGGGATGCTCGCAGCTCGGATCTGTGCTGGGTTTATGAGGAGAGCCCTTAATGCAAATACAGATGAGAGGGAACGCGGGGGGAGCAGCACACAGTGATGCTACTCGTGTTCCCCATCCTCAAGCACATCCCCACGGCCCCGGCTGTCCAGGCAGCGGCCCAGGAGCCGCCTCTGCTCCCCAGCTCGCAGGGATCGTCATGGACCGGTCAAAGAGTCCAGGTCCCCAGGAAGGGCACAAGGAAACCCAGCTATTAATAAGCCCTACTGATGAGACAAATGATGAGTTGGGGCTGCAAAGGAAGCTGCTGGCAGCCCTTAGCCGAGCAGAAGCAGGAATGGAAACAAGCAAAAGGATGTAAGGATGTTTTTTTGTGTGTGATTCTTTCTGTTTAACAGCTATGGTTTTAATACCTGGAAGAACATCAAACGTGCAAACAGTGCTGCCATAAAGAGAGAGTATTTAGGAGATAAAGCTGGTGGATTCCAGGCACAAGATAGGATTACAGGTGTCATTGACAGCGGGACAGCAAACGCAGAGCGGTCCTCAGCAAGGGCCGCACAACCAGCTCCGAGGAGGGGCGGCTGCCGGTGCCAGGGGGCAGATAACGGGGTTGCAAGATGAGATGCCTGGTAAAGGAAGGGAAGGACCTTCACAGCCTCGCTGCCCTGGGTATTGGCTTTCCGAAGGATTCAGGTTGCCCAAGGACATATCTTTTGGTGCGGACCGAATCCCGGGCAGGGCACGTGCAGGGAGCCGCGGCCGCTCACCGGAGGGCCGTAGACGTGGCCTTCAAAACAGCATTAGATCCGGGCTGCGAAGCGCGAAGCAAACGGCCCGAGCACAGAGCGCTCAGGAATTGGTGCTTTGGCCAAGGGCAATTATAAAGCCCTCGTTCCAGGTCACACAGAGTGTTTCCTTCGACCTGCAGGCTGGCAAGGGCCGTGCAGCTGGAAAGCAGGACCCAGGCAGCAGGTACGAGGAAGACAGGAGGTCGGAGGGCAGTAAAGAGGAGCTGCTTTGGCAAAATTGCTGGATTGCCCTTGATACGGCAATGCTTTTGTCTTAAATGCATGATGGAATAGTGGGATTTCCCTGTACCACACCTGGAGTGCCAATCGGGAGACCCAATGCTGTGAAAAGGGAGAAATAGAGATAGACAGGACAAGAAATGGCAACCACATAGCTCAGTTTTTCTGTAAGATGAGACATTCCCTCAGTAAAGGAGCGTTGGGACCGAGGCGACTCTCAGATTGCTTAGAGAGGAGGAAAAGTTTTGCACTTCGGCTGCTTTCCTGGGCACCGGCCAGCTGGCACAGAGTGACCTCTGTGTCCCCGAGCAGCGAGGAGCCCTCACGTCTAGGAGGGTCTAAGTTCAGGGCAGAGAATAAGCTTTTTCTCGTGGTTATTGCTCCCGCAGCAGCAGGATGCTGACCTGGCGAGCGAGGGCAGGTCTGGCCCAGGCGTCTCCTGTCGCCTCCTGAAGTTGTGGCACTTTTGAAGTTGCAAGTACAAAATGCGAAGGGTGAGAGAAAAGCTCCAGGGTAGGTGGATTTGTTATCAGAGAGCTGCCTCCCACCTGGAATTTTAATGGATTTTGGTCGGAGTGGGACCAGAGGACAGAAAATAATGCAGCGAGCAATGAAAGGACAGGGAATGCAGTTATCGACGCGCCAGCATTTCCTCTTCCTTGCAGAGGAATGATCCTTGTGGTCCTCAGTGATCTACAGGAGCATCGTCCCTTATATTAGGTGAGACCAGTCCCCTCCACTTTAATCCAGCTGGCTCAGCACTGGGATTAAAATGCAAGGTTGTTTTAACACCGCAGTTGTGGCCCGTGCACCGTAAGCCTGGCAGGAGTGGTTGGACACTCGGGACTGAGGGCAGCTGGACAGCAGTCAAGCACAACAGATCAGCGACTTTTATACGTTTCAGTTAAGTGGAAATATTTCCTCCACAAGAGGATATGCTTAAATCAGAACAAGAGGTTCCCCACGGAAGCATCACTGAGGACCAGGCTGCTCTCTGTGTTAACGCCAGAAGAGCGAGATGAAACGTGTAGCGTCCCTGGGGACTTGGGGCTTCGGTGGCCCCAGAGCCTCCAGGTTTCGCTGCTGGGTCAGTCCTGTGGTTTGTGTGGTCGGGACTAGCAAGTGCCATTTGTATATGGTCCCTGAGCTTCCTAGCCATCCGCTTCTCGGGATTTATTTGTACTTTAGAGGGCAGACAAATCTGTTTTACTTTTGGAGAAATGCAGAGCGAGCCTGGGTGGGATCATGAAGCCGCGTGTCTGCTCCCAAAGCTCTGCAGCGTGGAAGGGGACGTGCTCGGGAGCCTCCCCGGCAGAAGGCCTTTAGGAAAGGGGGCTCTTACGGCACGTAACGCCTGGAGGGTTTCCCAAAGTGTGGCATCCACGTGGCACTGTGCAGCCAGCCCGTCTTCGATTGTGCCTTGCTTTTCTCCTTGCCAGTCGAGTCCTTTGCGAAGGTCGAGGCGGACGCGCGCGGTGCAGTAACGCAGCCTTCTCTTGCAGGTGGCTCGTGCTCCATGGCGGACTACGGCCGGCTGAAGAGCATCCTCCTGGAGCTCGGGGAGCGCCGCCGGAGTGCCCCGAGCAGCCCCGCGCGCGATGCGGCCGCCCAGAAGCGCGCCCTGGTCGAGGGGGTGTTCGGGCACTTGGATGTGAACGGCGACGGGCGCCTCAGCAGCTCCGAGCTGGCGCAGGTGGGTTTATTGCTCAATGAAAATTGAATTATGACGTGGATTGGGTTTGTCATTGCAAGTGTAAATTGAATACAGCGGAGCAGCGCTCTTGTGAGAACGGCCCTTTGCAGCCGTCTGTCCGGCGGCGGGCGAGGGAGGAGAACGGGCCCCAGCGAGTCCTTTCCCCAGCCCTGTGGAGACAACGTGGTCGCAAGTGTTCGAGGCCCCTTTGCAAACAAACAGCCCCATCCTTGCCCCGGGTGATGATCCTCATTGCTACCGGTCGTCTTTGGGAGGGTTTCCAGGTAGGTGGCTTGCGTAAAGTTAGTGCAGATGTTTAGATATATGGCAAGGTAGGAAGAAGCCCCTTACTGCTTCTTTCCTGCGTTTTGGACCATTTGAAGAGGCTCCTTTTCCAAGGATCCCTGTGTGGGTACTGAAACATTGATAAGCTGAACCTCAAAATATTAGAGGAATAGTATCGGTAGCACGTCCAAGCAGCGTTCCCGTTGCGGCCGAGGCCGTGCGGTCCCGGGCGCGTGCGCTCGCCTCGCGCTGCCGCCTGCTCTCGCTGCGGGCGCGAGGCAGGAGCCTCTTTGCACAAAGCGCCAGCGCAGATTCTCCGAGCTCTCCCAGCTATGAATGCGTGCAATACTTAATCTAAATCCGATGATTATGTAAGGACACGGTAGATACAAGAAAACACCTTTATCTGAATTCAGAGCCAGCTTTTGCACAGCGACAGCTAAGCGTCCGTTCTCCTCTCCCATTTTTTACCCTTTTTACATGAAGCTTATTCCATCAGGCTGTGTTAAGAGGCAGCTCGCGTGGAAATAAAGCCTTGGCAGCTCGCGTGCCCTTGTCGTGAGGAGGGAGGATGCCCTGTGCTTTAAAGGAGAGCAGTTTAGGGCCTTAAGGGCTCCAGCAAAGTTGCCGCAGGTTCGTCTGCCGGATGCCCAGATCTCTCCCAAAGAGCAAACGCAGACCTTGGCTACTCTATTTTTTAATTTCTCCCGTTTTTGCTGTGTTGTTACTAAAGCTGTTCCAACAGGCTCCTGTTTTTAGGAGATTGATTAGTCAATAAGAGATTTTTAATTTTCCGTGTTCTAGTCTCAACAGACTTTCTGGCCTTGTTAGGTAGCTTTGGGATGGATTCATGTTGACTCTTTTAATTTGAAGTCCGTGTAGCTTCCGATTCCTCCAAAGGCAGGAGTTTTATTGCCCACCGCTAAAGCAGAATAAAACGATCGTGGTGCAGCAGGAGCTGCTGTGATCCCATTCGCTCTGGCCACCAGACGAGCTGTTGCTGCACATTTCACTGCTTTTATTTAAAAGAAAAATAGTCTCTGGAGCACTACAGTGTTGTCTGCAAAGAAAAACCCGAGGCAGGTAACGTGTGCTGCTGCAGGGAAAGCAGGGCGTTTTTAAGGGTGGAATGATGGTCTTTGTGCCTGAAGCAGAGCCTCAGTGTGGAGGGATTTCTCCCAAGGGAAACACTGGAAGCGGAGCCCCTCCGGAAAGGAGAGCAGCCGTCCTCTGCTTGGAGCTGCCTCATCCCCTTGCTTCCCGAATATCCCCTCCAGCTGTTCCCTGTTGGACACAGCAGGTGAAACATCCAAATAAGCTGCAGCTGTGGGTGTACAAGGCTATTAACAATTGTGGTAATTGGAATGTTATTCCCATTTAAATCTTTAATGTATTTTAAAGTCAGATTCATAAATCCACTGAATAAGTTTTGAGATTTTTTTTTTTGGCTCTGACATTAAATCAAAAGGACTAGTAAAAACTTGTCAGTCTTATGAAAAGTTAATCAATTTTCAATACAAAAGTAGACAAAGGGAAATTTCCATCTTTAGAAGATTGATCTTGGAAGTTATGGTTGATCTCACTTTTATTGAACATTTTTACTCGCTGGGTGAAGGGTCATTTTTTTAGCATTATTACTTTAGATTGCTTTAATACAATGGACCAAGACTAGAATAGTAAATATTTGGACTTTGAACTACAGCAAAAAGCCTTCCTGCCTTGTAGATGCAACATTTCAATAGTTTTCTGTACTCTGCAAAAACTTCAGAGAACCTATCATTTTATTTTAACTATGCTTGGGTCCAGTTTGGACTTTTTGCTGACTTGGATGTACGACATGTAAAGCTTCTCCAATTCCTCGAGTAGAAATTGTGAGATGTTTAGAATATGTAAGAATCATTAAAATGAAATTAGAAATTGTCTAAGGTCCCCAAATCCCTTGGGCCTTCACCTCCAATGAGTTGCTCTGGGTGGCTTCCCATCCACAGTGAGCACCAGGCATTTGCATCCCATTAATTCCTACAAAAATTCTCCCCTTGTAGAAGTAAAAGTTAAATACCAAGGACCGCAGCCTGTAGCTTGACGTCGCGCGTAACGTGACACGATCTCTTGGCCCCAGGTGACAAAGAAGGAGGATCTAGAGGATGATCTGCTGCACTGCACCCTAGAAGACCTTCTCCGCTTCGACGATTACAACAACGATGGCCACCTCACCCTGCCCGAGCTCTACACAGCCTTCCGTGAGTCCCGACGCTCCTCCGTGTCCTTGCGTTGACGGAAGGTGGGGAGGGCCCAATGCGCGCGCGAGCATCCGTAGCGGCTCCGTTGTCTTCCAAGGCACCATCGGCAGAGATGATCCCTTTTCGCGTTTTAGAGTGTGGAAATTGATAGGAAGGGCTTGTTTCTGAAGCTTGCTGTGCTCCGAAGGGCCGAGCGCGACCTAGGGGGGTTGGCGAAGGAGCCCGGGAGCGACGGTTGTGTCGTGGTTCCTGCCGCGCTGCTTGCTGGGGGCTCCTTGTCGCTGGCGCTGTGCCGGGTCAGCACGTACGTGGCTTCCCAGTGATGCCCAGGAACAGAACACACGTGGGAATGACTTTTCCTGATTTCTTTCTTTCCTCGAAGTCTGTCCAAATTTGTTGTGGCAACGTTAGTTTGGTGTGCAGAAGATACTTTACTGAATATTGTGCTTAGGAATGATGGGGTTATTTGCCTTTTTTTTTTTTTTTTTTTTTTTTTTTTTTTTTTTTTTTTTTTTTTTTTCTCCTTTCTTTCTCCATGTTCGTAAGTAAATTACTGTGTGGTCTCAATGTACATCTCAGCACTATTTGCAGGCATCCCTAGGTCGTGGAGCTGTTTAAACAGGGTACCAAGGAAGCATTTAAGTTATTCCATTTATTTTCATAACGTTCTGTTCACACTTTAAGCCTGCAGTGAAGTACTTCCCTGGAAAAGGGCCATGTTGTCTCCTTCCTGGACAACACAAGATTCATTGATGCCTGTAAAGCGCTTTGAGATAAGAGCAAGACAGAAAGTGTTATTTTTTGCAACAGGCAGGGTAGTGAGCTACAGAGGACGAGGGTTTATCCTGGAAATGCAGAGCCTCTATTTTCCCAGATTCTCCCCTTTTCAAATGTGTGGTTTCTGTTTTCTTGCTTCCAGCTTTTCATTAAAAAAAAAAAAAAAAAAAAAAAACTTTGAGTAATAGTATTTAAAGTGCTTTAAAATTGGCCCCAGCTGTCACCTTAGACCTGCTTGAACCACATATGCACTTAATTTAATGCAGCACACTCAAACTAGCAGCTATACAGTAAAACATAAAACCTCACACGTGAAAAAGGTCGTAAAGTGAATTAACCCAGCCATATAAAGGCTTGACATGTGGTTGCTCGGGAGCATATTTGGATCAGTGAGTTCTCAAAGTCGCAGCAACTCCCAGTGAAATTGTACGAGTCATTTGCATGGGTTTTTGGTCCAGTGGATTTTAAATAGGTAATGAAAATAAGACAAGTACAAAATATTAGCCAATGAACAGAGACAGTAATCGATAACGTGCAAAAATATTTTAGCAGAAACCGAAACATTGCAATGAGTGTCTACCAGAATTTAATATACAAAAAAAATTAAAAAAAAAAAATTCTCCATCTGCGTATGAAAATGAGACTTATTTCTCCATTTTGGTTTTCCCAGAATCCATGCTTTTATTATGAGCCATTAATGGGTCAGCAACTTTTAAAATCAAAATTTATTGCTCACAACTTTAGCAACTTTGCAGCCTCTGTAGGCGAAGTTCAGTTCTTGGTGAAGGTGCATCTTTTCCCTTTATTACACAATCTAGGAAAAATATCTAAAAATACTTCTTCTCCAAGCAGTTGCTGCGGGCGCGCGGTTTGTTTTGCAGCCCGTAAGCGTTTCTGAACCGGGTACTTCATTCTGAGCCAAGATCTGGCCAGCAACAGTAATTTACAGGCATCGCACCCAGTGCATTTTTCATATTTGTGGCCCATTAAGGTGATACTGCCGATGCTGGAAATTGCCCCGCGTGCCGCTGCCGGGAGGCCCGCGAGGATGGCTCAGCAAGCAGCGCAATCTAATTACCCGCATTGAGCAGCATCACAAAGTCTCAATCTAATTTATCCTCTCCAAAACGATGTTACATCTGCTCCGGTGCCCCGCGCGTCTGCGCCGCGTTGCAGTCTGCCAGCGGCTCCACCATGACCTTGGTCGTGGGAAGAGCTTTGCAATTTGTCTTTGCTTTGCTGCTTTGAGAAGGTGCGTTTCGTTTTAAGGAGTCTCCTGGCCTTTCCGTAAGGAGCAGAGCAGCGCCGTTGTCTCTTGCGCTCGGTTTGTGCATCTCCTGCTTTCTTGTCGCCCCGTCCGTGCTCATTGGTTGTAAATGAACAACAGCAGTTTGGAGAGGAATTCACTTGCCCTTTCTGAAACTTGGTTTCACCACTGCAAGGTAATAGCTGCTAATTTAAATGATCGCATCCAATCATGCTAATTATTTGCATGGTGCTGTTAGTGCTCAGTCTGAGATTTTGGGAGGTAGAGAGGGCCCTCCTGCTTAGCCTGTCCGTTGTGCTATCCTTTTCCCGCTCTTCCGAAAGATCTTTTGTCCCTGAATCCTAATAATTCAGCCTTTAGGAGATTGCTTGTGCGTGTGGATGGCTACAAATATCTATTAGAAGAGGATTAAAGTATCACCTCTTGAATTCATCTTCATCATACATAAATAACATATGCGATGGTTCAGATATTCTCCTGGCAGCTCTGGAAGGAACAAATTATAGGTGTCTTCTAATTCCTCATTAGGAAATTTTATTAGATAAGCAGGCTCAGGACTGTTACTTAAAAACATTAATTTTTAATGTGATGTTCTCAAGATTTCCACATTCCAGAAATACAAAGAGTACTAGTGAGTATACTTATCTGCATCTTTTCTTTAAACTGTCACAAAAGATTCAACAAATGAGGAATAAATAAAAGGCATAGTTGTCATAAAAGCTGTAGCAGAGCATGCCCCTAATTAATCAGCATGGAAATAGTCTAGTAAATTGGCAAGCACATCACCCAGCTGAGTACTGCTTTAAATACACTCAGATGAGTGATTTTTGGATATAACTTCTGGAAGCGGATCCGACTGGAGGTCATTACAATTAGGGATGTCACTCTTGGCTTTCCTTTTGTCCTCGCTAATGGGCGAGGAGCGGGCGGCCAGATGTGAGAGCCTGGCTGGGAGAGAAAACCAGCGGAATCTTGTACATCTCTATCATCATCAATGTGGACAGGTCAATTTGTGATACAAATATGTCAGAGGGAGGGAAAACATGCCTTCCATCAAAATGGCTTTATCTTGTCAACATTGTTTAGCTAATAAGAGGTTATTAACCCAAAGACAAAATCCCCTTAAATTCCAGCTCATTGCCAATTAGAGCCGTTCCCGCCCCGTGCTCCTCCTGACAGCTTCTCTTTGCGTTTCGGTGTATTTTAGGAAGCAGTTTCTTTGCAGCAGGTCACGCTGGCTTGAGAAGGCGCCGTGCACGGAGGTTGTGCAAAAGTTGAGTGCTGTATAGGCAGGTCAGGCTGGGAATAGAGCGGGAGCTGATTCCCACGGAGCGGTGATGGTGCGTGCAGGGCCACTCTGGGATTTTGATGTCATGTCTGCACCAAAGAAAGACCCAAAGGGATAATTCAAAAGAAAAATATTCAGTAGCAACCTCGACTGATCCTGTTCAAAATCCTGCATCCGACCACTCACACATGGGGGGTGTAGGGGCTACGCGGACGGAGAGCGCGCTGGAGCCAGGCGGCCGGTGCCCTGAGGACAGCGGTATCGGTAGGAGGGAGAACACGAGTCTGGTTGGGAAGGAGCAAAGTCCACGCAGGAGCGAGTGCGGAGGAGGCTGCGTCTCTATCAAATGCACCTGATGGGGACTGAAGTGGCAGTGGAGGGAGCGATACGTAACAAGTGCCTTTCTCACTCCTAACCTTTTCCCCGCTCGCCGTTATAATGCCGCTGCACTGCACAAAGTGTGGGTTGCTGATCTGGCTTTAGTTCAGCTTGTATTTTTTTTTTTTTTTTTTTTTCTCCTCCACCGCATCCTACATATCAAAAGCACGATGGAGACCTAGCCCTGTGGAGGGGGCTGCATGCAGGCCGGGATGCAGCACGTGGATTAGCCGGGTGGCCTCGCCGTGTCCCTGCCGCATCCCTGCACGTCCCCAGGAAATTCCCCCTTCCCGCTGCAGGTGCTGGGGTTGCTCGCAGGACTTTGTGCCAGGGCTTTTGGAAAATGAGTTCCCAGATAAACAGGATGCTTACCTCTCTGGAAGCACACGTGTATGAATAAAATGTGGACAGTATTTTTGCAGGGTGCACGTTTCTGATGGAAACTACGTTGGGCCAGAGCTTTCTTGGTATTGCACAAGCGTTAAGATCAGTGCTCGCCTGTGTGAAGCAAAGGTCCACTTTGAACAGGAGGGAGCCAAACCTACGGAGAAGTTGTTGAATCAAGGGAGAAAAGGGATAGTAATCAGAAAGGAAACACTGAAAAGCACTGCTGTTCCTGGAGAAATCTCATCATAAGGGAAGTAGCAAAGAAATTCAATTCTGTATGATGGAAATGAACGCACGTACTTGGAAATGCGTGTGTGATATGAGTATTCCACATGCACCTGGAAAACCAGGTGTTCAGCGTAAAATTGCATCTGGAATTTGCATTTTTAGATGAAGTGTTTACTCGTGTATTTTGCAAATCTGTTTTCCCTGTCAGTACGGCACGGAGGATGGGAAACTTGTTAATCCCATCTCTTAGCTGGATTGGTCAAGCTTTGTCAATTACACTGGACAACTGCGTTGTAAGATGCGTGTGCCAAGTGAGGTGCTCCCTCTTAAACATTATTATTATTGTAGCAACGGCAATCTGCACCATCAGAGTCCTAAAATATTGACTGTCCGTGCGCCCTGCTCTGCCTTCTCACCTGCGACCTCCTTGGCGTGGGATTTTCTTTCATGTTGCTGCAGTCTGAATTACAAGAGTTCCCTGAAATAAGATTTTGGCTTGATCAACGGGAAATGACAACATGGTTAAAATGAGTATGATGATACTTTTTTTGCTTAAAAAAGGAAGAAGAAATTGCTGTCTAGATGTTTTCCTGATAAGGCAGGGAGTGTTTCTGGTGCTGCTTTGCTGTTCCTGTGTGCAGGGGTATCCCAACATGAATTGCTAAACTACAGCACTTCTTCACATACCTCTCATTTCAAAAGATGCCATCTGGGAAATGTCAATGGGCTTAATATATAACGATTGAATGAGACACAATGAACTAATTACAAGTTGTTATTGGAAATCTATTGCCTACAAATTGCAAAGAAAACTCACTAGAATACAATATACTAGTGATTTTAGAACAGTCTTCCAGGTGCATTGATTTGTTCATCTCTGTTTTAAATGCAAGAATTTCCAATGTGGAGCAGAGCTGGTGCTTCAGAGGTGATGTCGTACAAACCGTATCAAATGTCTACACGCACTCTCGCAAGAATAGACTATCTGAATATTTATAAGTACTTACGAGTGACTCAGTGGTGCGTAAAACCAGCCAAATACCGTTTCTCAAAAAAGTTGTTTGATCCATACCAGCTATGTTCACTGAAGCAATATGGCATGCACAAATAATAGTATTTTTAGTTACTCGCAGGCACAGAATTGCATCAGTGAAGAGGAAACAAAAATATTGGTGAGGTCCTATAATGACTGGGTGTCCTAGCCATAAAAGTGCACCTGCAGATCGTGTAGGTAGAGGTCTAAGAATTATAATGGGCATTTTCAATTAGCTGTAAATAGAGAACTGGTGGTTCTCTCATGGCTTCATTTTGTTCTTTTGAAAGCAGAATTTTGTAAGAATCAGACCCAACCGTTCAGACTTGCAGTTTGTTACATAGGCAGAAGTCAGTAGCATATTGGAGTGGCTCTTTCTGTGTCTCATTTATCTATATACAGACTGGAGTGTCTTTGCTGCTGTTTCCCTTTTGCTTGGTACAAGCTCTACAGAGTTTTTCCTGGTGGGGAATTGCTGGCGCTGTCTTAGCCCGTTGAAGATGCCTCCGTCCAGGCCAACCCATTGCACGTGTTCCCTGCGAGCCCTTTCTGGCCTCCCAAGGATGCTTTGAGCTGCTTTTCCATGTGCCTGCTCTCCGTGTTCACCTCCGCCAGCTTCAGAGATTCATAACTCGTGAGGCCAAAAACACCGCTTTGGTATTTTTCTATTTATTTCTGTTTGATCTTAGTATTTATTCCAGATTATGGGTAGAAATGTTGAACAGATTTGGGCTTAGGATCTCCCTTTTGCCCCCCAAAAATGTGGTTGTTCCCTTACTAGAACTAATGTTTGAAATCTGCCCATCAGCCAGTTCTTAGTTCATTTAACACCTATGTTACTGGTATCACACACCACTCTAGAGCTGTAGGGTTAATTTTTTTTGATCAAAACGCCAGAGCAGCCCTCAGAAGATTAGCAGGCGTGGTGCCTTTTCCCTGTGCAAGAGATCGGATTTGTGTGGAGCCGCAGCTGAGATGTTTTCATTTCATGTTCTTCACAGGAAAAAAATCTCCTTGTCAAATTCAGGATGTCGAGATAGGAACTGAAAAGGTAGCGGTGGGGAGTTGAATAAGCCGAGCTCAAAGGTTGGTTCTCCATTAATGCTTCCAAGAAGAGTCAAGGGAAAAAAAAAAAAAGGTCCTAGCCTATGGGAGAAAATAAATAAATAGGTAAAATGCTGCCTTTTCCTCTTACCTAGTGGAGACATGAACATATCCTGTGCTGATTTTCCTTGCTCCTTACGGACAAGTGGAGAGGGGCTGGAGCAGAGGGCAGGGCCCCTGGCGAGCAGGGGGAGCCTGTCCCTAGCACCCCTGTCTGCCTGTAACACAATCCAGAAATTTATTCTCGGTGTTCTGCACGATCCAAACTTTGGGAAGAACATCAGGAGCCGTCAATAGGAAGAAGCAAATGGGTGCTCCAGCCTGCCGTGCTTCCAGGGCTGCTGGTCCTGCCCCGAGCTTCCCTGGGCAGTGTAAAATCCATCCGCACGCTTCGTGTTCCTGCCTGTGCTCACGAATAGCTCCAGCCGATGGCTCCCGCGTGAAGCCACAGTCAGATCCTATATCTTTCACCGCGATCACAGCCCCGAGATCCAAGTAATATTATTAGAAACGTTCGGCTTCAAGAGAGAATTTGCGACTGTGATTCTAAGAAGGAAAGAAATGTGCTTTTTGTATGCCACTCTGAGGTTTTTTTTCTTTTATTTGTCATTTTGCTTGTCACGCAAAGCTGGATAATGCGCAAGGAGAAGTTACCGGTACCTCCGTGGACACTGAGGAGCATTTGGGGCCGTTGCTGCTCTGAGGCTGTTTGAAACGTCGCGGCGGTCCCGGGGCTTTTCATCGGAGCTCGGCAAAACTGCCGGAGTGATGGAGCAGGGAAGCAGGGGATGCAGAAGGGAATGGGAATAGCATTAATTTAAAAACAAAAAAAAGGGCAAGGTGAAAAAGGAAAGCAAAAATATCCTTCCCCCATGCTTTCAAAATAGGGTTTGTTTTGTTTTGGCTTGTTTTTTTTTAATGTGAAATTAAATGGGAGGATTGAGAGTTTGAAGGAGCTGAGTCAAGTTCAAAACCGCTTTCCGGATCTATTTCAGCATTAGCTCTGTTTCCCGGGGCTTTCCCCCAGTTTAATTCCCGCTGGTTCAGTGCAGGGCTCCGAGCCGACAGAGCTTCAGCCAGAATTGCTCTTGGGAAGAGGCCGATCCTGCACACGCTGCAGGCTTTCCCTAAAGGACTTTGCTCACACCGACTTTTCCATCTTTCCCTTCTCCTGTCTGGCTCCATGACCCGATTCCCCATGTTGCTTGTGCTTCGTTTTAATTGCAGGGAAGACCGAGCTCCTGGCAGCGTTTGGTGCTCCCATGAAGCAGAGTGTCCACTGGGTGCCAGCAGACCTGGATCACGTCCCTGTTGCCCATGCATGGAAATAAAGCAGAAAACCCCTCATTTGCCCCACTCAGTGCGGCCAGTCGCGATATCCCATGCACTGAGTGCCGGCAAGGTCACAGCAGTGCCGCTTTTTACAGCACCGGGGCTTTGTGCATATTTTTAACATACAGTCTTATAGCTGTTATTTGATAGCCCTTGTGGTTAGAATCCTCAATATTTTGCTGCCTGTGCCTCCCTTTTATATTCTGCTCACCTTCCTAGGGCTATTGATCCAAGAAGCCCTGGGCTTGGTGAAAGAAAAAAGTAAAATCATTTCTGCCGTAAGAATTGGGGAGCGCGGAGCCCATGCTGGGTGACGGGGCAACGCGGCCCGGCCGCAACGCGGGGCTGATCCCATCTGCTCCAGCAGCACAGGCCTCTCGAATACCCTTCTTAAAATCCTGGGCCCCTGCAACGAGCCCAGGTCGTAATTTTTGGCCTTAAGAACATTTTAATGATGGTTTGGGAGAGCATCTATTCACCTATTTCCACGCTAACTAACGTTGGTTTTGTTTCACCTTGAGACTGTGTCCAGTGCAGTAGAAACCGTCAAAAATAAGCGTCTCTCTCCCGTGTAGAGCAGCCTGAAATACTTTGGAGCTGGTGATGAAATGTAATGCACTCCTGGCAGGGCTAATAGACTTGTTTTAATGCAAGTTACTCACCAAGCATCTGCTAAAATGAAAGATGAATAAGGGCCTGAAGTTGTTACAAAACCACCACTTTGCTCCTTATTCTAAGATGCATTTTATGGAGCCATTCACTAGACTCCAAGTTGGGCAGATACCTCTGTGGAAAGACCCCGGCGTGCTAGCTGGTATTTATTGAACCCTTCGCTGTGATGTGATGAGCAGACACTATTATAATTAATACATTGATCAAGCTGACAGGCGTTCATAGTGGTTTATAACGGGCCTAGCGCACGTTGATCTTTGAGGTCCGCGGGCGCTGCCCGGGGCAGGAGCTTTTGGAGGGGCCAGCGGATCGGCGCCGTCGCAGCCCCGCGGGGCGGTGGCACCGCCAGCCACGTGCTCTGCTGGCGCGCGGGCACCGCTGGCCTCCTGAGCACAGCGCGTTCGGCAGGCTGCGGGAACTGCAAATAACGCGTTGGTTTTTTGGCTGAGCGTGCAAGTGAACAAAGCCCGTGGTGAAAAGCTGCTGCTTGACTTGTGCTCTCCAAGCCCTGCAAGGAAGCGCTAACACAGACGTGTGACGAGCATGTTGAGCACGTAGAGGTAACGGTCTGTGGGATTCTCTTCCTACAGAACCAGTTAAGAGAGGGCAGGAGGGGAATAAAAGGGTTTTCCCGCAGCAGGCATCACGCATGCAAGACCTTTGGAAGCTGCGGAGGAGCTGCTGGAGCCCTGCAGCCCAACGCTCTCACTCCGCTTCGCTTTCCTCGGCCTCGGCGAGGGGAGGACGCGGCAGGTGCAAGAGGAGGAGAGGGGAGCCGCAGCAAGAGCGTTGGTTTGCACTAAGCTGCAGGTCTTGCACCAGGGAAACCCAGAGCTTTTCAATAACTGTTAACTGATGCACCAGTTTTCTGTAATACGAGGAACCTTGAAGAAAGTCAGCCAGTGGCAAGGCAGTATCATTTTGTTGCTTTAGTCCATGTGCTGTGTAGTTTAATGGGAAGAGCTGCTCATAGGAGAGGTTGAGCTGCCTGGTGAAGTCACTCGTGACACTCTGGCTCCCTGTTGCTGTTGCTACCACTGTTGCTGTTTGCACTTTGTGTGCTTGGTGCTGCACAGGAGCTGCTCCAAGAGGCCCAGCTAGTGTCCCCCCAGTGTCCAGGGCTGCCAGGTGAGACCGTCTGCAGTCACTTGCAATAGCCCCTTCAGTTGGAAGCGCCAGGATGGATTGTGCTCTGCAAGCAGCCGGATCAACCAGAGGTAGGAGAGGTGAGATCTGAGCCTTCCCGTTCCTCGTGCCGTTGTCATCCTGCAAATTCTTAGCCCATACCCAGCCAGACTGAGGAGGGTGATGGTGTCTGCCCAGTCAGATGGAGTATCAGGACCACTCGGCCGTCCCCGTGGTTGCACCGTCCCAATCTGTCCACGTTGATGCACCACGTGCTGCGTCCCCGGAGCTCCGGGAGCAATGGACATTGGAAGTCCCCTGTGTCTTGTAAGCATATGGTTTATTGTATCAAAGCTAGGAGGGCTCTAACAGCCTTTTATGCAGTGGAAATACCAGGAAAGATTTTCCAAGGAAGGCACAAGAGGAGCATGAGCAATTGTTTTTTAGCAAATTCAGGGCTTTCTTGGCCTTCCGCTCGCGTACCTCTTGAAGAATTTGGCTGTGAGCATTGCAGAGGTGTTCAGAGGCTTTTTTCTGCTTAGAAATTCTGCCTCTGTAGCAGATGGGTCTCAGCTGTCAGGGGCTGTAGCCTCCCTCTTCAATCCAGACACTGAAAATCTGCACAGTTTAGGGGTAATTTAGGTCTCTTATCTCACAGCAGTCTTTGTTTTAGCACTTCTTCCCCATTTAAATGTGTCGATCACCAGGGAGGGCTGGGAGATGCAGCCCTCCGGTGGAGGGCTGGAAACAGCCCCGAGGCTCCCGGAGAGAAGCGGGTGTTGCAAGAACTGCTGATTCTAAAGCAGCTCCTGGCAGATGGACAGATCCTTGCAGTAATCCCACCTCCAGGAGCTTCCATTTTCTCCAGGTTGGTTGTTCAGAAAAGCAAGAACTGTGCCCAAATTTTGCATGGGAGACTCTCCGTATAGCTGCTCTTCTGCAACTTCCAATCCAGCTGAAGGTACGTCCAGTGTTTGCCAGAGACTGCTGGTAGGCGCGTGCAAATACCTCCTGCCAAGCAATTCAGGCTCTGTTAGCAGAGTGTTAATTTGCATTAGCTGCAATTACATGAATGGAGTTTCCTGGCAGAAAGGACGTAGCTGCTGCAAGCTGCGGGAGGAATTGTCCGTATCCTGGGAAAGCGTTGGCAATTTTGTGTGCTTGAATGAAGCTGCAATGTCAACATCACCATCTCTTGAGATCACAGGGTTTTAGTTGAATCAAACTGACAAGAAATTTTCTTGGATTTGACCCATCTTCTGAAGAAATTGGTTAGTGTCTGGGTTTGTAAAGTAAAACATATCAAAGTAAGTTTGAGGAATGGCTGGGGGCAGCCAGAGTTACACAGGTAACTTCCCTGCTATTTCTCTCTATTATTAAGATTTTTATTTCCAAAACTACTTGTAAATAATGACTAGAAATCTTTTATTCCACTTCCTGCCAAACTGGTCAGTCTTTGTCCTTTTATTAACGCTTGTTAAAATTTACTTCACTCCACCTAATGAAGGGGCTGATGAGTTGTTAGGAGACTTGTGCAAGGTTTGCATTCCAGGTGAATCTGAAACTTGTGCTTGAACTCTTGAAAAAGGAAAAAGTCTTGAAAAGACTTTGCAGGCTGCGTTGAGTTGCTCTGCCTGCAGAGCACCGTGCTGTCCAGCCCCACCGTCTCCCGGAGAAATAACAGGTCTTATCCAAGGCAAGAAGGAAAGTGCTGCTGTCTGAGCTCTGAGCCTGCATCCTTAAATCAGGGAACATGGATTTATAGGAGAGAGCCACCTGACAGGTTCCTCAGAGAGAATTTTTTTTCCAAAGCAGCTGTATTCCTTTAAATCACCAACCTGGTCACAGCAGTAAAAGCAACGTGTCTTTTTCTTTCATTCTACCTGGCTAGCAAGAGCGGAGAGGAACAGACACTGTGAGCAAGTGGTTCTGCAGCAAGGAGCCCGTGTTTCGCAGGGAGTGTAGGAGCTTGTTGGGCTTTTTTGCAAAGGTTCAGTCCATATCTTAAAGAGTTGTCTGAATACTAAGTGCTTTTAGGATTCCCCAGCCTTTTAGGATTCCCTGTTCCCGTTGCCTCGGGCTCGTGTCCCCATGGCCGGATGCAGAGAAACCTGTCCTGAACTAGACCTTCCTTGGCTCCAACCGCAAAGCCACCCACTTCTGTCCACACGACTCTGCCCACACCAATGTGTCCGTCTGGTTGAGCCAGAGGTTTTTAAAAGATGTGCATACAAGTAGTTGTCTCTTCGCATGTGAGGTTATTGCTGAATAGACCCTGGAGAACATGCCAAAGAGATGGGTCTTCTCCATGCCCAAACCTGCAGCTCGCATCATCTTGGATGCCAATGTCAACCAGCTCGTGCTGCCTCAACAGCAATAACACAAAGCTGCTTCAGCTCCAGTGCTCATGGAGATGCTTCTTAGTTAGCTTGAGCAGATGCTCAGATATTTTATTGCTGTTGAGCAAGTTACTGCCTTGTTATATTCATTTGTAATAGCAATAACAGCACAGTGGCTTTAGCTGTGAACCATATTTTACATCAGCTGGTAGGGCATACTAGTTAATGGCAAACATCTATTGCTCATCTGTTTTTATTTTACAAAAGACTCTCAAAATTGTTCGAACAGTTCAGCCAAACAAGTCTAAATATGTCTCACCAGGAGGCCACTTCAAACCCTTCATCTCTGCTTTGCTCATCACTCTCAAAGCAGTTTATCTTTGCGTGGCAAGAAGAAGCTGGACTGATCTGCCTTTAAGCTTTCTCTTCATTTGCAGAAGTCAGTAGCCTAAGCAGATTCCTTGCTGGCCCAAACCAGATAAAACTCTTTCATCCCTTTGCTCACCTTGCATTCAGACATTGCAATATAAAGTAATTAATTGTGACACAGCCTGCTCTTTGGGGCGCTTTGCAGCTCTTGCTGATGTTGCTCAGTTGCTTGCAGCAGAAGGAACTTGCATGGTCACTTAACAAATGCACTGCTTAGGATTTGTTAGCATACTCACATTTCATTTAGTCTGTTTTCTCTTGGAGGGATGAAAAACTTTCAATACATTTCTGTTGCATCTACGGACAACTTGAAATATATTATAAGAGGACGTAGAATTTATTTTTACTTCATTTGAATAAAAATACAATTGCAAGTATCTACTTTTCCTTTTCCAGAGCCATTCTCCGTATTTTTCTCTCCTCAAATATGTCAGTAGAAAAATCAAAACAGTTGCATTAAATCAATGCTTCTCATAAAATGGCAAATTCTTCTAAGCTGCAGGATCCTGGGAACAAACACAGTGTCCTGGTATGTTCATAGAGCAGATAGTGTAGGAGACTGCAGCGGGGAGCAGGGGTGAGTAGGGATGAAGGCTGAATCATCATCGGAGATTGTTTGGATGCTGCAGGAGCATCTCAGTGACCCAATAAAAGTCGGGTGCCTTTTTTCAAGCTGTTGCGCCGACCTTCTGGCACATACTGGGGTATCCAGGAAAGCTTGGGTCTAATTTTCAGACAAGTGAGAGCAATAAACAGGAGGAGAGAAATAGCGAGCAAAGAGGAATGACAGGCAAGGGTGTTTCCAGGCTCGGAGAAATGAAACGCCGTGTTCATCACCGCTGCTGCAGGAGTCGGAGCAGAGGTATAAACAGGGCACAGACATTTTTATTACTGTGCCATCAAACCCTGCCCAGGGAGATTTAAGGCGTTGTTGCTGCAACTAGCAGTCAGTGTAGTCAGAGAAGCGTCTAACCTCAGTGAGGAAATTATCCAAGCTTCTTGCTACAATAAAATTTATTTTCCCAATGTTAAATAAAAAGGGAGGCGATGGGTCTGGGCTGGGGGACGTGCCACTCCAAGCACGGCTCTGCTGCTGTCACTGAGCTTTGGGGTCAGCTGTAAACTTTCTGTAGCGCTTACATTGCTGTCCAGGGAAGCAACTTCTTCTGGGTTGCATTTATTTATATGAGCCGCACAAATCCTGCGCTTTTACCGCCCAGGTTCTGGCTCGTAGGTAGCTCGGGGTGAAGGTGCGTGGTGCCGAGCAGCATTAAATAAGACTAATGGTATGTGCACTGGGGCTTTAGCTCGGAGCCCCTGTTTTATGGATTAAACGGTATCACCTACGTGGAAAGAAGCAGATATATTTTCCCATCTGAACATGGAGGGGATGTGCACGGAGCTGAATTGTGTTGTCATTTGCTTTTATCTCTCCTTCCACCTCCATTCCCAGGTTTGGTGGCTAATTTTGGCAAGGATTCAGTTGCTGGTGAAGAGTTTGATCCTCCCATTCTGTGGCAAAACACCCTGACCAGTCCAAGAGTTAGAGGTGATGTTGGATTTTGCAAGGTCTTTACAAATGTTTGCATTATTGTGGGGAAAAGGGGGGGGGGGAAGGAAATCCAAATGATCCCATAGGAGAAGAAAGGTGTAAGAGAAGGGATTTCAGCTCTGTTGCCATTTTAGAAATTTCATTATCAAGTTATAGGCTTTCATATTGCTATTGATTTTACGTAGAAGATACTCAGAGACTACAGTGATGAGAAGCATATAAAACCTTAAGGCGGATCACTGTAGTAAGGAGGCAGTAGGAAACAGCTCACACTTCTAGCAAAACCTTTCCCTAGTAAATCAGAATTCATAATGAAATTACTCCTTTAAATTAAATCTCGTTCAGGAATTTTCTGATGAATATCAATCCTCTCTTATATTGATTAAATTAGATGGCATATTATTTTATGTAAGATATAATTAACAAAGCTGGAATTTTGCTAAGTAACTGTGATTTATACCTCAACTGAGACCTTTAATACTTATGGTTGCTCGGGACCTACCTGCATTTACTGTCCAAGCAAAAGGCATCAAAGTGCCTCTCCTTCCATTCCCTGCTATGAGCTGGGAATGTTGTCACCACGGAGGGAGAACGGTGTAAGGTGGAAAAATCCCAATCACCACCTTTGCTTGGGCTCCGTGTCCAGCCCGAGGCCGACTTTGCCATTTGTCACCTTGGTTAACACAAGAGAATTGACGTAGGGCATTTTTTAACTCCCACCTGTACAATTCAGCTTCTTGCACGCGTTGCTTTGGCTGCGAACCATCACCTGCGCATTTTTCAAAGGGAATGACATTTCAGACCAGTTTGTTTTTTCTTGCTGTAACAATAAGGTGGCGGTGGCAGCGCTCGGCAGGCTGGGGCTCGTGCCGTCCGGCTGCAGTGGAGCTGCGCAGGCAGCCAAACGCAGCTGGGCGAGAGCTTAAAGTCAGAAAGATAAAAAGATATCTAGAATCAATAGTTTTTGAATTAGGTTTCTCTTTTTATAGGATTAAAAAAATGTTTCATGAGTGACCCAGAGGAAAAATGTAGACTGGAGGCGAAGTAGAAATGATTACTCTGTCTAATAACATCCAGGTGCCTAGAATTATTTTGCGTAAAAGGTTGAAGTGCCGGTTTCCAAGCGTTATACCTTATGGGTTTCAAAGTGGTGTTTTGCTTTTGTTTTGTTTTAATTGGTGCAAAAAGCAATCTTTGCTGGAAAAAATGTTGCTATAACTCCTGCCGGGCTTCGGGGAAAGAAGGATAATTTTGTAAACAGTGTAATTTTTAGCAGTTACTAAATGGTAATAACGTAGTGTTTTCAACAGTGTAGTTTTAACGGTAAGAACAGAGCGTGTTCTGTAATATAGTTTTAAATCAGTCCTGTTGCATGCTTAAAAACACTGTGATTCAGGAGTCAAAAAGCGCTAATCGGAGAGCGTGCGTCTTTCGTCTTCCATTTTAACATTGTCATGGAAAATGTGTCTACATGAATGAACAGCATCAGCTGCGTGTCACCCACAAAAGATAAGTTTAATTTAAAATATGAAAATGTGCTTTTAACTTTAGAAAAAAGACCTCTGTCTCTGGGCATGGCCTGAATTAACCTGTGCTTTTTTTCCTCCTGAGACAGATCCCTCTTAACTGCAACGAATGAAACCCGCAGATGAGCCCTGTGTGTTGCTCCCTTCCCGGGCTGATCCCGAACAACCAAATAACCTCAGAGGTCAAAGATCTTTGTGCAAAAAACCTGATTGTTAAATGACTTAATAGCCACCTAAAAACTCATCCGCCCGTTAATTCTCCTGCTCAGAACTATCAGCTCTTTGTAGCTCCAGGGATGGGGAGTCCGTCGGTAGCAGGGTTGGTTCCCGGCACCCGTTGGGTGTTGGGGTCCCTTGGGGTGCTTGGATGCCCAGGAAAGTGTCTTAAGACGAATCACCTTGTTTGTGGTGGGATTGTTCGTTCCTTTTAGCGAATGCATCACTGGAAACTGTTTCAGAGTTGGGTGATCGCGTGCACATTGCACAGCGCTAGGCTTATCATAATGCCTCAGTTCAATGAAAGATAATATTTAAGTAAGCAGCACGTGGACCTTCCTTGCAAATATTTTACATAAAAGGAGCGCGAAGCTGCAGGAAAGGATTAATTTATCAGACCTGAAAATTAGATAAAGTTTCAAATCCAGGCTCATTCAACATGGCACCGTCCTTTTTAACTCTTTAATCCCACGGAAGATGAGCGCTGCCACAGCAGGAGGAGCCCCTGTGTATGTGGGAAGAGCAGGTAGAGGAGAGCCCAACCCGAGCGGATTTTTCACAAATACAGCAGGGTTTATGAGAAGGAAGGGAAGGAGCGAAGCTGGATGCACTGCAGGATGCACCCACGTCCATGGGTGTTGCTGGGACCCACAAAGGGAACTGGATGGCTCTTTGCATGATCAGAAGACCCCTGGGTTGGAATGCGAGGTTAACTATATGGTGATGCTCTTGTTGCTTGTGGAGAGCGCGGGGTTGAGGTCCTCTAAGCAGCATCTGCCAACATCCTGCATCCCCCTGTGTTCTGGGGGAAAGCGCAGTCAGAGCTTGTACGTGGGGCCGCAGGGAGCCCCGCTCCTGGGAGATGGTTATCCGTGGTGGGATGATCATCACAACAGAAGCCTTGAGCTCTCCTAGGCCTTTGCGTTCCCACCTGCCGCCCAAACCCAGGATGAACACGGCCGTGTCCGTGTCCTGGCCAGGGTGGTTGGTGGAAACGCTTGTTTTTGGTAGCTCAGAGCAAGTTTCCAAGCCAGAAGGCCGGCTTGGCAGCCCGATTTTCTTTGTGGGGTTAATCTCAGTCTAGGCAACTGATCTCCGTGGCTCTGCTTATGGACATGTCATTCCTGAGAGTGTGCAGAACTGGCCGGTTAAGGACTGCGGCAGCAGAGCGTGTGTTGGCAAGAGCAGCGTGGTTTAAAATCCTTTCATGCAGTGTGACCTTCCTGCTGGTGGGAAGCACTGAGGAACCACGTCAGCAAATAAGGTGTGTGTATATGCGTGACAGCCAGAAGCCAGCCCGCGTTGCCCGTTAATTATATATATAGCACGTTGCCAGAAAGGCAGCAGCACCTGAGACACGAAGACGCTCGCATCTGTCCGCACTGGAGACCTGAGGCTCCTGCTCTGCACTGCCTGGTACCATCTCAACTGGTCAGGGATATCCTTTCCTGGCTGCTACGCTTGTTTTTTGTTGTTGTTGTTTTTATATCTATATATATATCTATATATATATAGATATAGATATAGATATATATGATATGAGTGTGTAAAGTGTTCATAAAGTTAACGTGGGAATCTTGGATGCTCTTCACAGCTCTGGTTAAATCTTCTCCATGCATGTGGACATGTTTACTTTGCAAGCGCCAGTGTAACACAGAGCCCATTAAAAACATGCAGCGACGTAGCAGCAAGAGCTGTGCAAGGGAAACGGCTGCCCTGGAGCACTCTCGGGCTGTCAGGAGCCATTAGCGTTTCATAAATTAAGTGCAGTAAAACTTGTGACAAAAAGGTGTTTCTGGTTTTATTACTTGCCAAGCACAGATTGCAAGCTCTTCCCTCCCCTGCATCACAGGCGCGATGGAGCAGCAACCGAGAGCTGCTTTCTTGCTGCTCACTCATTCCGGGCCAGCACCGATGCTGTGGAGCCTTGTGTGCTCTTCTTATCTCATGAGAAACATAGCCATTTGGAGTAAATATTATTCCATTGCTAATGGGCTTAAAATTCATTTCAAGTTTTCCAATTACATATTTCATTTATTCCATGAATGTGAAATGACACTGCAGAGAGCAGAGCTGGTAGTTGGCATGCGCCGAGGAGAAAGAAAAGGGTTCGCTTCTGCACTTGGAATCCAAACATGCAAAAAGAGTTAATGAAATGGAAGTTGTTCTTGTTTACTGCGAGATGCCGTGCAGGTTTTTTTGGTTGTGTTCCTGATCTGGCCCTATCCCATCTGCTTTGGGGAGAGGAGATGGTGAAAGGAAGATGTGCTGGGCAGGGGTTCTAGCAAAGTACGTTGGATTAGCTTTCTCTTGCTGGGTATAGTTTCTGCTAATGGGCATAACAGCACTTAAAAAAAAGCCAGGAAACACACTGACTCCATGCAGTGCTTCCCTGTCGGCTCCGCGATGGTGATGGAGGCTTGAGAGGGGTGGGAAAAGGAGAAGAATCCGGGTCTGAGTTAGTGAGCGCTTTGACATCTTTCTCCATGCAGTTTCTGCGGTGCTTTTCACAGAAGTCAAATGATTAAAAAAAAATAGAAGATCCAATATGTTCTGACCTTCCTTGGCGTGCCTCAGCCCTCTCCCTCGGAGAGACCAAAATCATCCGCCTGTGTCTGGGTCCGCTCTCACCTTGTGCAAGACCTGCTGCGGTGAAGCCCTTCGCAGCCGGGGCTGCCGTGCGCTGCAGTTCGGCGTGCCGATGTGGAAAACCGAAACGCTCCCGGTGAGTCCGCGTGGGCTGCAAAGCCGTGACGCGGTGCCGGGCCCGGGGCCCGGGCCATAGCTCTGGAGGCTCCCCGAGAGGTGCCCCGCACGGCGGGAGCTGCGTTCGGTGCAGAAATCTCCCTGGCCCTGCCTGCCATCCGCTCCACCCTCTGCCCCTGCAGAGGTGTCAGGAGCTCTGCCTGCAGGATTTGGGTCTTTTTTCTCTTTCTCCCTGTCAAGGTCATGTTTTTATTTCAGGATATAGTTCCTAACTTGTGTAGTTTTTTCTTAAAATGTGCCTGGCTCTGTCTGCCAAGCTGTTCTTTATAGTAGTGTAATTATTGAATTAATTGCATATAGAGGTTTGAAAAACCCAGCGCCTTGCTGATTGTAGTGCTTTGTGGTTTTTTAGAGCAGAATCTCAGGTATTGTCCTCATTGTTAAGTGCATTTAAATGTCCAAAAGCAGATAGATAAATACCTAGCAGGATTTGCAAGGCACGTGTACGGACAACTTGTGGCACCACACATGTGTTGATTCCCACGGGTGTTCGGTATCTGCTTGGGTACCCCAGTGCTCCTGGAAAGTATTTGTCTAAATCTCTAAAAATCAAAACAATGCTGGAAAAAATGATGCTCTGGGAACTAGTGAGTGACTTGGGTCCTGTACGGGAGGCGCCGTATTGGCCCGGGACGTGGACCTGAAGGTGCAGGTACAGGAGAGCCGTTGGACTCCCGCGATCTGCACATCAAATGTGCGTGTCAGAAAAATGCACGCTTTGGTTTTCATTAGTATATAAGAAGGATCAATGAGAACAGATGCACGGTGGAAACACTACAGGTGATAAATTATTTCAGGATTTTTTTTGTTTTGTTTTGTTTTTGTTTTTTGGCAAAGAACAGGGAACAGACAGGCTATTAATAAAAACTTAACACACTTTTTAAACCAGCAGTTCTTCTCCAGTCTGGACTGTATAGAAAGAAAGATAATTTAAGCTATTTCCCTTCAAGATGAGAGTTTTACCTTGAGGGGAAAAAAAAAAAAAAGAAAACAGCAAACTGATTTACAAGGTTTCTCCTCTAAGTTCCTTAAAGTAAATTACCTGTCACAAGGGTCGTGGATCCATGTCTGAATGTTTGAATAAAATGTATAACAGATTTACAGTGTTAATAATGGGGCTGTCTTTAGAAAGCTCTCCATTTGCAACAGCGAGAACGGGAGACATCATCGTTTGGTTATTTAGTGCTTTGCCTCTCTTTCCACTGAAGTTCGGAGAAAAACTCCATTTGTGCCCAATTGAGTGGAAAGCCTAAAAACCCCGTTGACTGAATGGGCGTTTGTCCCTGGCAGAGCCTTGGAGGTGGCTTTGGCCAGGAGAGGACAAGAGGATGAGGATGCGGGAGAGCTGGGGTGGGCTGTAGAGCAGCACCTCATCCTTGGATTTTGGTGCTTTCCCATAGGGAGAAGGCTCCATGGTTGCAGCACTGAGTATTGCTGGGGAATTGCAGGGGGGTTAGGCCCATTATGCAATTAAGTATTGGCCCATTTGAAATTCGATGTATTGGTTGACGTCTGTTTAAATCTGGAAGCAAAAATCCACATGCTGGCGAGTTTTGCCGCTTTATGCAGAAAGGGACATTTCAAACAACTTGGCAGCTTTGGTGCAGGTTGAGGTTACAAAAGAAACCTTGAAATTGTTAATGCAATCTAGAAAATTTTAATGGAATACCAACATTAATACGGCTGTTTCAACACTGTTAGTAGTCCCAACGTTGTATTTCTGCATCGTGCTGTTTAATGAAATACCAGGACTGAGTATTTGGGCTTATTTGCAAACCTCCTGCCACCTGGATCTGAACAGAAAAAGAAAGAAAAAACCCACTTCCAGTGGAGCGAGGAACAAGGCATGCATAAAATATTGAATTTCCACAACAATTTATATTACATTATTTTTAATTACATTAGCTTTCCTGCCACGTAATTACCCTGCAAGTCTATTCATGAGTAAAAGATGTGTAGATTTGTTTGCTCGGCTGTGTTCCCTCTCTGAAGTGCAACAGTACTTTTCGGTGTGCTTTATATGTGCATAATTTACCTGGGAAACGCGCTGGGTCTCTAAATGTGAGCCATAATTCTGCTAATGAGGTTGCTCTCCGCGCGGCCGGGCTGGGCGCTCCTCATTGCACCCGGCTGCCCCAAACGGCGCTTCCTTCGCCAGTGGGACTTGGAAGGAAATGCCCTGGAAAGGGCACTTTGCTGCTGTCCTAGAAGGGGAAGGTCAATGAGGAGGGGGGTGGCATGGCACTGTCAGAAATAGGGATAGCTGCCCAAGGACAGGCCTCGTCCTTTACCTGGTCTAGCCCAGGATCAACCCGTTCATAAAAATAGTTTTAATATTTGAGTTGTCTGAGCATCGTGTCACTGCATTTGGGTCCCTATTAAATTGTAGCCTGTTCGCCTATGGAGGCTGTGTGTGTGTGTGTGTGCAGATAGATGCGAGAGGGAAGGAGGACATCTGTCTGCCTATCCCTATAGGCTGCAGCTGTGTTTTATTATAGGGAAATTCGTTTTAGAATTTCCTGCAAGGAATTTATTATGAGATGGGAAATACTGAGCAGCTACAGCTTATATTTATAGATACATATGTGTGCGTCTTCATACTGGTAATAAATAGTGAGTATAGAATGTCCTCAACACGCTTCCCTTCAAGGTTCTGCATGTGAGTTGGGTCTGTAGCACAGGAGCTGCGTAGCGATAATACAATTTACTAATGAATTTTTAACTGGATAGAATTTTATTTTATTTTATTTTATTTTATTTTATTTTATTTTATTTTATTTTATTTTATTTTATTTTATTTTATTTTATTTTATTTTATTTTANTTATTTTATTTTATTTTATTTTATTTTATTTTATTTTATTTTATTTTATTTTATTTTATTTTATTTTATTTTATCTTGTAATCCAAATGCTCTTCAAGTACTTCCACTCAGAGTAAGCAATCAATGCTTCAGTTAGAAATACAAGCCATGCTCTTCCTGTTCTCCAGCTCACGACATTGCTGCAGTCTGGTCATATTCAAAGTGATGGCGAGAAAATGTGAGGCTGGCTTGCTTGGTTGGGGGCTGGATTAAATGATCATAATTTAAAATAACCATGTTCTGATCTATTAGCAGCACAAGTGAAGCTGTTAATTTAATTTCATTGTCTTATTACTTGTCCATTCTGGTAGCCTGTGAGGTCTGGCCCAAGAAGTGTGACACTCGTGATGCGGCTGCAGTGAGGAGGGCAATTAGCATGAAGGTTTTATGCGGTTTCTCTATTGATCCGTCGTTAGGGGCTTTCAGGGGCCGGGTGCTGTCGTGGATGCGGGTGGTGGACACAGGGAATTGACTGCTCGAGGCTCTGCGAAAGCGGAGTCGCATTTAGCATCTACAAAATCGGAAGGGGATCGCCCTCCACATCCCTCTCCACCCCAGCAGCTAATGCACGGCCCTGGGTTCCCCGGGAAGAAATCGTTCCCAAAAGGCAGGTAAGTTTATGGCTTTTGCTAGAGAAGGGGAAATCTGTGTCTCTTTAGGGTGAGTGTCAGCCCTGGAAACACCAAATAGCCTGAGACCCGTGGTGGCAACGAGGTCACCCAAATGCTTACCCTGGGTAATGCAGAGCACTAAGGTTATGTGTTAACTAAATATCATTAATGACCGGTGTGCAAACGTGGTGCCCGCTCACATGGCCCTGGGCAGCGCTGGGAACACCGCGCGCTCTGCCCACGTATCCCGGGATCCGTGAGCGGGATCCTCCCATACACGGAAATCGGGTTGTTCCAGGCTGTGCAATTAGGAAAACAGCAGCATCCTGCATCTACCTGCCAAGTAATGTGCAGCAGTCTTTCCTGGGCTTGGGATTTCTCCCTGTTCGCACAAACTAAACGAAAGCCGAGCTGTACTATCCGGCGAGGCAATAGTGCTGATGGCGGCTTTACATTCCCTGCTGGAATTTAAACACCGTGCAGGAAGCACAGCCGGAAAGTTCGAGTGAGCTGCGCTTAAGCAGCTGCCTGCTAATTAGATCTCCGAGCCTCAGAGTTATCCTGGCTGGGTTTTACGTGGAAATGTTTTGAAAGTTTCCATCATAATCTCAGTGTTGAATTTGCTTTGCAGAGCTTTGACACAGCAGTAAAAAACACCCTGTAGTAGCCTAATATTAAAATTAGTGCATGCAGTAACATCGCTCACTGTTGCCGTGATGAAAAGCAAGGACATCTGTCAGCCTTGGTGGCTGCAGCAGCGCGAGGGACCAGCTGCCCTTTGGCCTCAACCCTACCGATAGGAATCCCACTTCTGCGATTAACCCGAGGGGCTCTCGCTGGACACCTCCGAGATGCCGGTTGAAGGAAATTCAGGTGCATTTTTTTAATTTCTCATGCAGTTTGCAAGACCTACGTGAGCAGCGGCCGCTGAGGTGGAACAGGACTGTGTACCTGGAAGGGCCTAGGGGTGGATGCATCCTTGGGAATGCGCCGCTCTCCCAGGCCTCGGCCGTATTTCTGTTTTCCTGGAACAAGGAGCCAAGTTGCGTTGCTCCATGGAAATGCCGACAGGACTCCTCTATGTGCATAATCATGCGCGTGGCATAAATTATCCACTGATGACGTTTTTAAATCGAATTGTGTTCTAGTATCCCAGTAACACATTACAATGTTCAGAATATTAGGGTGATTGAAAGATATTTAAGCCTGGAGCCAGCTGAGGCGCTCAGAGGTATTGCGGGCTCGGGAGCACGTGGTGTGCGCGTCCACGTCCCCTCGGCTCTCCGAAGCGGGCAGGCAGCCTGGCATTTTGCCGTAGGTATTTTGCCGTAGAGGTTTTGCCTGTGTCTGGCAGAGCGCGTGGGCAGCGCCCACCAGGAGAGGTGCCGGTCGCTCCTCCGTCGGCGCGGGACGTTGGTCTCGGGTCGCCTCTGCTGCCGGCAGCTTTAGGGACAAGTCTCCTAAGCTCGGTGCATTTCAAACGGCACCTCAGAGTGGAGATGGGACTTGCAGGTTTCTCCTCCTGGAAGCAGAGGGAGGGCCGTTCCTAGAGTAAATGCAGCCGCTATTAATCAAACTTCTGTATTCGTGCAGAATTGGCAGCTCTCCCTGCAGCGCTGCAGGAGGCACCGTGTGGCCACAGACCCGTAAGGCACTTGCAAACTGCTGCAGAGGGGGCTGGAGGCACAGCAAGTCCTCCCCCGCGTTGCCGACGCTAGAGCAAGACCGCGTAAACGCCTTTTTTTGACCCGGCATTGGATGAATCCTTCAGCCCCATCCCAGGCTTCGTGGAAGCACCTGCCACCCCAGGGATAACCACAGGTGAAGCATTTGCCAGCAAAACAGCTCATGGGAAGACACCAACCCAACATTTTGCATTTGCCAGGTTGGCCACTCGCTGGCAGAGCTTTTCCTCCTCCTCGGCATGCGGAGCCCTGCTGTGCCCATAGCCAAGGCGGAATGTCAAGGGAGGAGATGCAGGTTGGTGCCCAGCCCTGCCCTGGGGCTGCTGGCACCTCCTGGCCCTGGCTGCGAGAGCCGACATCGCTGTCCATCTGCCAGGCTTTGCCAAGGCCACGGAGTGCCACCCCACGCTGCAAAGCAAAGCACTCTGCCACTGCTTGTTGTAAAATTTATTATGCCTTGATTGATCTTGAATCGTCACAGCTTGGTTAGTGTTTGTTTAGTGATGCCAGTACCCCAGAAAGCACCGAAATAAAAGCCTGTGAGACAAAAAAAAGGTGAGACGAATGGCTGCGCAGGGGACGGCAGCTCCTGCGGGCGGGCAGATAAAGCGCACTCATCGTTTAAACGCTCTGATACAGTGAACGCTCAGAGTGTATTTTGCAAATTCCTCGGCGTAGGGCGCATCACTCCCAACTCACTCATTGCGCAAATACCAGGCTTGTCAGAGGAGAAGTATTTCCTATGGATTTCCATTCGGAAATTAAATGAGTTTGGGGTGTGTGTGGAGAAGCGCACAGCGGAGCGTGCTTTAGGGGTGTGCACCGTGTGAATATATACGTATATAAATATGCATGGGCTGAAGCACTCGCGCGCAGCACAGGCGTGCTTGGAGACGGCTGCAGGGATCTGGCACTTGGCGCCCCGAGATTTCCCTTCCAGTTTGCACCCCCTGCCCGCCCGCCACCCTCGCCCTGAAATTCTCCACGTCTGGGAGCAAATTTGTCTTATTTGCTGTCTGGAAGCTGCAGTTAGAGCTGTCCAGCAGCTGTCAGTAACTGGGTTAGGGAAATGCCCATGGCTTAGCCCATGCTACAGGGCAAAACGGGAATCTTATTACTGCTACAGGGCAAAGCTTTCACTTCTCAGTATTCTGCACTATCAGGTTTAAACCCGGCAGTCGGGCTGCACCGGCAGCCAGGCTTTCCTTTCTGAATTTCCTGTGCTTTCGATGCTTTTTCAATGCAAAGTTACCTGGATGAGTGGATTCCCTGCTGGCAGAGCAGCAGGTATCAAGTGTCCTGACGTCTGCATCACTAGCACAGTGAAGCTCTGCTGTGGCCGTGGAAGAAAAACCCTCTTGACGTGGAGGAACTTTCTAGGTGCAGCTAGAAAGAATTGCTCAGATTTACTGACTTCACTGCACATTTCAGCTAGACATTTTGTTCTCTCGGTATAAGAAGTGGTGGGTTTCAGGGACACTCAAGCAGTCGGGCCCTTGGCCAGAGTGGAGCATCCTCACTTGCTTTGCTTCTCTGGTGGGCAGAAAGTTTCAGCACATGAACTTGGGAAAAGCCTGGGCACAAAAGGACACGGTGAGAAGAAAAGCAGCAATTGCTGCTTTGGCATTCGAGGGGAGGCTGACCCTTGTGTCCTCCCAAATTTATCCCTAAATATATTCCAGCGTTCTTGCGGAGTGCCCTCCGGCTGCAGAGAGCTCCTCCTGCACAAGGCTAATGCATGCAGCTTTAGGGTGAGAACTGAATCTTGTTGCCCCTTGACAGAGATGGAATAATAACGTAATGCAACAGAACACCTCTGAAATGCTAATACTTGCCACCTGCAACTTAATTTTATTTTTTTCTTATTGCCTTTTTTTTTTTTTTTTTATGGCATTTCACAGTCCTGTAGTCTCAATGGATGGATCTGCATCGTAAAAATGACACGCCGTTGATTTAGGAAGGATAGTCAGCCGGAGTGAAACGGATGGAGTGCTTTAAGAGTGTCAGTTTAGCACCTATTACATAGGGTCAATGTTCATTTTCAATACATCATTAGAGCATCCTGCTAAATCACTCAGAAAATGTTCGTGTTCCCCTTTTTGAGCCACCATGTTAGATTACCGGGATAATGAAGTGTAACTGCACATAAATGGCAGCATTACACAAGCATATTTTATTGTTTTCAGGGCCACTGTTTTACGTTATTCTAAATATGAAACATTAAAAAATTCGCAGAGAAATACTGAGCGCCTCCTTAGGTAATAGCTCCTGTACTTATGTCTGCAGCCAGCTACCAGCTCCATCAAATTTGATATCTAGTGAAGTCATTTTCCCACTCTATCAGTTTTACAGTATACAGTGTTCACTAAACTAATATCAATAAAATCAAAACTGCCCTCAGCCCAGTTGCTAGTTCTTAAATTACATTACAGAAGATGTATTTCTATTATTTTGAGGAGAACCTTGGAAGCCGACTTATTTCAATAGCAGTCGCTTTGCCAAGGTCAGTTCAAGTGCAAGATGGTTTTTGCTGGCTCCAGGTGCTATTAGCGTTGCAGAGTCTCAGCGATACCTTGGTCACAATTAAGATAACATTAAAAAATAGAGAGAAAACAAGACTTAAGGCTGAGCGGATGGTGCTGGTGGCCATCATGGTGCAGAGCTGGGATGCAGGGAGGCTCTGGGAGGCAGCTAATGATGCAGCCACTGCAGTTTCTTTAATGCTTCAGTTGGGAAATTCCTACCATTAACACAGCGTTTGTCTTAATGACAGGCTTATTTTAGAAAATGTTCAAAGCTAATAACTATACTCAATAATGACAGTGAACATTATTGAGTTTTCCCCATTCACCTGTAAAGAATTGTAAAAGACTTCTCCCCCTGCCAGTAAACTCTTCTGCAGGCGATGCGCTCTGCGACTCCACTCGTCCAGAGCCACCACCAGGGAAACGGGGCAGGAACGCACAGATCCACCTCCGCTGTTGTTTTGGTGCTTCATTTCCTTTCCCTCCCAAGAAGCAGCGCTGGTTTTTGCTCAGTCAAGCACAGGTTTATAGAGCGGGAACATCTTCCTCTTGGCAGGCCAAGGACTCTTCCTTTCTTTCTTGAGGATCAGCTCCCAACCTTGGCCAAGGTTCGCACAAGTTCTGCATCGGCCTTAGTTTGTCTTTCTGTTTACCAGGGACTGGAAAGTATGGGGTCTTAATTATATATCTGTAATAGTGATAGATAGCATTCCTGGGGATTGCTTCATGTGTCACGTAAGTGAAATGGCATAAGCATGCAAGTTAGTGAAACAGCATTCACGGAAAGAGAACATCTTTTTTCTATTTCTCAGAAAAAAAAAAAATTAGCACAAAATCCTGCAGTTTTAAATTCCAAATGTACTTCTTGCACATTCCCTACCTGAAGCATCTCCATACCCAGCTCTTGTGCAGGGCTGTATGAAACAAGCCCTCCTAGCCAGGTAAGAGCTGGTGAGCTTCTTGCCTTCATTGTATCTTTCACTGGTCTTTCATTGCATTTGTAAGTTTTGCCATGTCATTTTTTTTTTATTTTAAGAGCAAAGTCAACAGAAATCATACCGTGAACTGTATTTTGTTCCTGATCACGATTTTGTTCCTGGTTTACAGGAATAAAACAGCTTTCTATATTTTTGATTTCTACCTTTCCCTTCAGTAAGCAGCTAATTTTCCTTCCATATTCTTGATGTCAATTAATTGCCTGAAAAAATATTTTTAAAGGTCTGATTGTTTTATTTAATGAAGCTGCCCTGATTTCTCTAATGTGCTTTTCTTTCCCTATGATATTGCTCTTTGCTGGTGTGGCAATATGTCAATAGAATCAGGTCTCCAACCCTTTCACGTTTTGTATCTTCACTGGATAATCCCAATATTTTCCTCTTATATAAATGAGGACTTCTTTTATGTCCTATCCTCAGCCTTCGGGTCTTGGGCAAACCCTGAATACAAGAAGAAAAACCACAAGACTTGTTCGTGTCTTCTCGTGCCATTACAGCTTTGCTTTGCCTTCTCACTGTGCACCAAACACTAGTCCTAAAGATTTCCATTCAAAGTAAATAAATTAATAAATTAATGATGCCGCCCTGTTGAGCGCTGCACATGATTGCTGCAATTAGCAAGCGCTCCCCGGACAGCTCCTGGGTTAATTATCCCCCATTTGTCTGTGCTGATGAGCAGCTGATGTCTGCACCCGGCACCCTTCCGCGGGGCAGAACTTGGAGTCCTCGTGATTCCCCCATCTCCTAGACTTGCCTTGACCTCGGGGGGTTCCTGTTGTCCCCAGAGTTCCTGTCAGCCCCCGGGCGCTGTGACAAAGTGGCATGGTGGGGATGGCAGTGTGCGGGCTCGCACGACCTTTAAAGCTGGTCGTTAAAGCACCTGGAGCCCAGCAGCTCTGCAGACAACTGCAGCCAAAGAATGTCATCCTGACCTCGAGGATTCCTGTGTCGTTTCATTTAATTCTTGTGGCGTTTTACTGACAGCTCAAAGACAAAGGTGATTCTTTCAAGAAGCACTGCACTTGCACAGAAACTGTGCCGACCGAAGCTTTTTGAAGGATCCTTGTCTGAGCCTGCTGTACAGCCGCGATTCCCGCTAGCAGGTAGTCCTCAAAAACCCTCTCTGCCTCTCGGCACCCGTGATTTGTGTGACATATCTTGTCATTTCAGTGGCAGGCCTTGTTCTACAGGTGATCTTAGCATTAAGCAGAAGAAGGCGGCCTGTCCTCTGTCAGCACAAACACAGGGGCATGAGCACCAGGGAGGATTTGGCTGCAGAGCTTCGGCCCTGGTCTGGTGGCCCAGCAGAAAGGGCTCTTAGATCTGCAAAACACAAACTGGCGTCATTCATCTACCACCCTGCATCTCAATCCCTAATGCCACTGGATAAGAAGGCGCATGGGGATAAAGCTTTAAAGGTTGATAATAAGAAGGTACTAAATGGGGATGTACGACAGGGCAATGGGAAGACTTCATATTTCCCAAATTAAGGGTGACCTTGTCACTCTAGTGGTGGAGCGAGGCGGAGTTAGGAAAGTCAGGTAAGGTCATCATGAGCACATGGAAATAAATGAGCCTAGGGAATGGTATCTTCTGTTCTGTGTCTTCCGTGCTGATGGCACTAGGCTGTTAGCTCAGTGGTCGTGTATTTCAGGGCAGCCTGTCGTCTCCCCTTAGACCGCGTTTCTATCACGTTCGAGAGTGACCGTCCCCAGCTTGCCCTTGAGCAGGCTCAACGTCCATGTGTACGCTGTGATTCCACCACAGGGGCCAAGCTGGAGGAGCAGCCTTAGGAGATAAGGAGTCCATTCCTGGTTCAGATATGTGATGTAACCTCAGCCGGGTAGCATCTTCCTCTGCTTCAGCTCTCTGTCTTGTAGTCCCGTGTTGCAGGAGGCAGGGAGGGCTAGGAGATGCTCAGATGTTCTTGTCTGGCTGAACCAGAGCAGTGCTTGCGTGGAAAGTCACTGGAGGAAGCTACAAGAACAGTGTTTTGTTGAGTCAGTTAAAGAGCCTGTGCTCTTCCTGCTGATGGAGTACTGAACTTCAGAATTTGGTTAGAAGGCATGGTTTTGCTGACGGGCTGCCTTTCAGAGGGCATGCAAAATCAACACTTGACCATCTGTAGTCATTTAAGATTCACCTATAACATTTTTTGTAATAGAATTGTTGTTGCTAACCTTGACGTCCTGGACAAGTTCCAATGCCTCCTGATATAGATTAGTCATCCTACATAAACTCTTCGCATCCTCTTCTGTCAGATAATATATACCCTTTCGTGTTCTTGTGCGTTTGCTGCATTTCTGGCCTCAGGAGCAAGGGTGGGTTTGCACCTCTCGCTGCAAGTTGCACCAGTCTGTGAGCCTCGGTGAGATGATCCACACAGTCCTGGGGTCATCCCACTTCAGACCCAACATCCTTCCAAGCCTGTGTTCACAAGAGACCATCCACACACATTTTTCTGTAGCCCACTGGTGTGACATCCAGGGTTCTTCTTGGGCCCGATACTGTGGGAAATGCAAATGCCAGATATTAATGGAACATGGAGGAGGGAGGGCTCTCCTTCTTTTACCTTCCCATCTATGTAGCCCTCCAGGAGACAAGCACACTGCTTCCTTAAATATGGAACATCAGCTCTGATGCACAATTCCTACCCACGTGTAGTGCAGAGCAAAGAATCTAGACGGGAATCAGTATAAGCAAGTTTCCATGCTGCTGGAGGCAGGAAAATGCATTACAGAAGATCAGCATGAAATATTTCTGTGCTGCTTTGCCTGAAAATATTGGGGGGCATGGATTTGCCTGGTTCAGTGTCCTTGATTTTTTTCTCCTCCCTTCAATCACTCTTTTCTGTAACCTGGGAATAAAGGCCCCGTTCTGTTTGGAAGGGACCGCTCCGCAGTGGTTTATGAGCGCTTTGTTTGCTCAGACATCACAAATACAGTACTGGGAATCATTTAGAGCTTTTTTCACAATATGTCCCTGACTTCAGTACTTCATCCTTGACATTTCTTGTATAAGCATTGTTCTTGATTTATATTGAGAGTTAATGATTTGCAGTGCCTGAAGTATAATGAAATAGCTGTGGCTTCAGAGGAGGGTTTAAAATTAAAGGCACAGCAATGCTGTGTTTTGGGGTAAGGAATAGAGATATCCAGGCTATTCCATCCTCGGTGCTTTCCCTTGGGACTAGCTGGCATGGTCCATAGCTCGGTGCAGTGCCTGGTTGTCCAGGGCGGACTGCTGGAGGACAGGGATGTAGGACATCATTTTAGCCCTAGAAATTGCAGGTGCTGATGCTGTGCTGCAGTTGAACCTGAGCCTGTGCAGAGGGGCTGACCCTGCTCTGCTTTGCGGGAGCTCTGGAGAAGTTTTCCCGACAAGGTCATAGGGACTATGGTTTGACAAAAGGTTTTTTCCTTCCTCGTAGCAGCACTGGGAGCCACTGGGGTTGCCTGCGCCAAACACCCAACGTTCAGCAGTAAATTCCAAGGTACAAGTGATGGACCTTGAGACTTATGAAAAGGGGGTGGAAAGATGAAAGCCTTTTCACACTGTTACCCTTGCCAGGGCTCAAAGTCTCCTGTCTTCGGCCCTGGCTCTGTGGCCGTGGTTAAATAAACCCATGGGATGCCCTTCCTCGGGAGTCGCGGGAAATCCAGCCCACGCACACAGACGTTTGCACATTGCTGTGTTGCTAATGGAGCCTTGCTGACGGGGAAGGAGGAAATTTAGAGAAGATACAGAAATTAGATATTTGGCAAGAGGTGAAGCATAATTGTAGGGCTAATGAACAAGTTTTCCTGTCACCTGGTCCAAATGGTGTAATTCAGCCAATGCTAAATCCTCCCACCCGGGATTAGTTGCTGCCAGGGCACACGCTCGTGCAGCTGGGGCCTTTCCAAGCGGAGAAATCCCAAATATTTCGTTTGTAACCGAGTTAGATACCTTGGGGAAAACATCTGAAACCAAAATAGAGGCACAAGATCCAAGCACTCTAAATAAAATGTTGTCAAACCTTGTGTCTGGTGCTGCGGTGTTGGAGCTAACTAAATAATTGCTCCATAAATTACCATTAATTGTTCACCCAAGTTGATAATAATATAGTTGAACCAATTAAATATGTAGGAGGTGAGAGATTGCTTTGAAGAAGTGTAAGCCACCAAGGACTGTGCATCAATTAAAGTCCTGCAGCAAGCTCCTGGCCGCAGGTATGCATCCCTTCTTCGTAATGGATGTCATGTTACATTTGTGAAAATCATTTCATTATCAAAGCCCTGATTTACACAACAGATAACATATACTGGCAGGCACCAGCCAACAATCAATTTTACTAATTCCATCTATTGGCTGCAAGTGTTATGTTGCAAATTTTTGCCTTTTGCATTACTATCATGTGCGGTAGGTGTGCTTGGGTACCAAGCAAATGCAGTTTTTGTGTTTTTCCCATTGCAGAGCTATCACTTAGATAGTATTTAGATAAGATATTAGTAAAAGCAATTCACAGCATGCAAGCAAACCAGCCAAAACTGGTTAATAATCCCACTGACCCTAGATTGTCTAGAAAGGAGACCAGCTCAGCCACCATAGCCACGTTGGCTTCAACAAGCCAACACCCCCCGTGAAACACAAGGCTTCATTTTGTGAAGATGCACATGGGGCAGATGTGTTGGCTGCATCCGTGACATTTTTGCTATAAACTTTCTGTAAAGAAACACGCATTTTTTGGGGGGTTTTTTTTTCATATTAAGGGTGATTTATTTCTTGGAGAAGCAGAGCATCTGGTTGATGATATTTATGTGATGAGCACTGTGCCAAAGATCTTAAAAGGGAAGCTATTGCTAGGCTCTTGATTTGATGAATATTATTGTTGATTGTAGCACTTGGCATATGGTGGCTGTGCCGGCGAATATTTTCACATTAAACAAGCTTTCATTTGATCGGCCATCCACTCACTTTCTTGTGGACTGGGTTAAATTAAATAGATGTTTAAAGATTTTCTTTGTAGGTAAGATAAAGACTTAGCCAACAAGAATTCATTATATCAAGTGTGATGTGCATTCCTCGAATGTTCAATTTATTGAGCTGATTTTAGTTTGTGATCGCTCAGTGTAAACAAGGTGCGTACCAGCAGCCCCAAAAGGCAATATATAGCAATAGCGACCAAAATGGTGATAGCAAATAGCGATAGTAAAATGGTGATATCGAGATTATATTCTATTAGGATAGGAGAAATCTCTGTTTTGCATCCATAATCATCTCTGTAGGCAGGAGATAGTTGAATTTTGCATGCAAAGAAGTAACGGGATGCAGATGGGAGAAGCTGGAAAGCAGGATGAGCCCGGGACCCACCAGAGGCTGCAGATCCAGATCAGACCTAAGGTAAGGAAAATGAAATCTTGCAAAACTATTCTCCAAATAAATTCTGTTTGCTCTGTGCAAAAACAGTGTTTGCTAATAGACCTAAGAAGCACAAGGTGCAACACGTGCTCGTGCAACTGGGGCCAGATGGGCACTCACCGTCCCCGTATTTTCTGCCGTTGCATCACTTTACAACCTGAACGCTCTCTTAATGTGCGTGTTTTTATGTAGCCTCAGAGCTATAAGCCTGAATGATAAAGAACAGCTTCTATAAATCATTTTGCTCTGAAGATTTGGAACTTGCTAAATGCAAACGGTGGCAGCTGGCACACAAAGGATGAGCGGGCACATTTGGTTTTGCCAGCACATCTTCCTTTTCAATATGCCTCTCAATATGACGGTGCAAATGATTTGTTTTACCTCTTACTTTCAAGGAGGCATCTTTGGTCATCATTGTATTGCTGCAATTTCAGTTTCTCCCAGCAGTAGATGAGTCTCTGTGCCCAGGAGTAATTTTAGCGCAATTAAATTTCAGTGTTATATGTGCGTTTTTCTCTGCACGATTTGGAGGGTATTTGACGAGAACTGTGTTGCTATCGACTGCCTTGGTGATGCTCAGAGGTTCTTGGCAGGTGCCTTTGCCGTCTCGGGTGTTTTTGAAATGCAGGGTGTCCCCGGGTCCGGCTGTTGTGCTGAGCAGGGACCTTGCGCTGCCCACATGATCGCTCCTTGAACCCAATGCCCCATGGTCTGACTTGCCTCGACTGCCAAAGTAATTTATTTAGGCACTGCCGCACTTCCCACGAGCAATATGGGAGTTGGTGGCCTGGCAGTATTTTCATGTTAAACCCTAGGGGTTTATAGAGTCCCATAAAAATGCACTGCAGGGAGAAACTTGGCATGTTGCATCCTCCACCAGGAGCTATCTGCTTTTGCCTCCAATAGGCATAAATCAGTTCAGCTACTGTAATTCACAGAAATGGAAGAAAAAAGAAGTTTGGTGGTTTCATATGTTTTCTGGTACTCTGAACCATCAAGGTTTAAATATTCATGGTGGTTGTCCTTAAAACTTTTCATTGCTTTGAAAGATCACGGTGAACGCTGAAGAGTTCACCATCTGGAAGCAAAGGAAGATCTGAAAGACCGGGGAAAAGTTGCCAAGCGCTAGAAGAGCAGGTACTTGTGGTGCCTTTTACAAAAGGCCATGGCTGCTGCCACGGGGGAGAGCTGCTTCGAGAAAGAAAAGGGGTTTTTGGTGAGTTCAGGGGAAGATTTCACTGCTACTCTCCCCTCGGCATTCTGACACACGCGGAGGTGGAAATTAGAGTAAGTTAAGAGTAAGTTGCTATAATTCTTAAGAATTTCTAAAAAAAGCACTACTATAATTCTTAAGAGTTCTTAAGAAAAATCAACAAATCTTTTGAGTCAAGTGTTTTAATGACAGGACTGTGAGAAGTAATTAAGTGAACCCATTAGGCCATTAGCAATTTTAGCTTTTAAATTAAGAACTTGATGGGGAAAACAGCGTGGCTGTTAGAGTCTAGACAGGACACTGTTGACACAACATGGGAATATTTTATCAAAAATTAATCGTATCAACATTGCTCTTCGAATCTGGGGGAAGTAGGAATTTAAAGTAAAAACAAATGCACTTATGTAAACTGCTCTCTAAAATAGACTACTTATGCTGATTTACATAATGAATCCATCACTTATCACCCTCAGGAGATTAGATAATTAAGCACTGAACAACTTATATTTATTCATGTACTTTCCAGAGTGAATGAATTGCCCCTTCCCGCACTGACTGAATGTCCTCCAGGAGCGCAGGATTGGGGTGGCACCATGGCAAGCTGTGGCCAAGACCCTGAGTCTGTGCAGCTGCAGAAGCTGTGTTGGGTTGGAGGTCAATATACATGGTATATGAACAGCCGTGTTAGGCAGGCGAACGTGCTTGATCCAGATTCACGGGGGAAGGCAGGGCTTCTCCTCAACATCTGCATGGTTTTCTGATGGAGTCCTTGCCAGGCAGGATTAAGTTGAGTTTCCAGTCAAATTTCATTCATAAGGAGAGTTATAAGGAGAGTAAATACTCTCCATCTACTCCTTGTGAGAGTAGATACCCTCCTTATGGGAATACTCAACTCTCTGGTGCATCCTGAGATGGGTACAGGTTGAAGAACACAAGAGTACGAAGAGTACGAAGAATACGAAGAGTACGAACACAAGAGTACGGAAGAAAAGGAAGGGTGCATATAGTGTTTAATTGTTCCAAACTCTGTTTTTCTCATCTATTTAATCTAAATTTCCTGACCACGTGGACTGGAAGGAGAGGAGAGGAGAGGTCACTGCATGGAGCACGGAGCCGGCCCAGCTGCCGCGGGGACCTCGAGGCTCTGGCCCCTCAAGGAGACACATCCAGTCCTTACAGTGTGAGAGCAGCCCGAGGCCTTCCTGGCTAATGACCGAAAAGGGCAGTGGATCCTATATTCTTTCATCTGGCTAGAAATACAGTTATGCCTTTTTATGATGCTGAAAACAGCATTGCTAATTTAGTGGTGAATTTACAATAAAATACTCCTTGAAGTAGCGCACCTAAGGATTTATAAATTACATTAATAATTTGAATTACAGCAGTTAGAAAATAAAGCTGAGATATGAGCATTCCTACTTAGCTTTAGGAATCATTTTATTGTTCACATTAATTAAGCTTGCAAGCTTCAGCTGCATACTGCATTTTGGTGCCTCTTTTTCTGGGAAACCAAAATGCAAAATGGTCGTGTCCCCCCCGAAAAAAAAGAAAAAACAGGCCAAAAATGGGTCCACTGGTACCAGGTCAGCAGAGGGAGATTATAGCTCAGGGATCCTGGCACAAGTGCCCAGGGCGATGCTCAGGATCCGGCTCTGGATGGGGTTTTCCCACAGATTCTAAAGTCAGGAATCATTCCAATCATTTGCTGTGAACTGCTGCAGAGCTGTATGAACCCTCTGGGTTAATTAATTATGAACCATTTTAATCGTGTTCATTAACAACTCTGATGTTGTTAATTAATAACATAAATATTTTTAGCAACCCAGCTGTCTTTCCTGTGGTTCTTTCTTGGCTTTCAGAAAAAGGAGTTTTCTTGGGGATTGATGGATGATCCTTCCTGGACCCCGCGCAGGTCAGAAGACCATAAATACTTATAGATCCGATTGACTTGTTGACCCTTAACAAGCAGCAACACGTGATAACGTGGCAACATTTCTGCTGGAGCCTGTCCTATAAACAGCCACTTTGGCAGGCCAGTCCAGCCATGCAGACCCAGATGATTTGTGTACTAATGTTTTTGTTAATTCATTCATCTGACCTGTGGAATAGGGTAGAAATTAGACCACGTGGTATTTTGCAAATACCCTGGTGCTAATATGACTATTTTAAGTATATTAGGTAGCGCTTCACAGATCCAGACCCACTGCGAGCTGCCCTTGGTTCCTCTTGCTCCGGCACTAATTAGCCGCCCCGGTCGCCCGCGCGGCATCGCCACGTGCCGACGTCGTTCTTCAATTACCGAAACCTCGTGCTCCGTGTCACCCTTAGAGATACGTCTCACATGTCACCGAGTCATCTTAAAGGCCGTTAGCTGCAGTCTGCTCATGTATAAGAAGGTCTAAAATTACTCTCCCTGCTCCTTACAAAGCCAAATGCGCCTTATTGAAATTATTGGAGAAAAAGGAAAATAATTGTAAAAGATACGCTGTCTTTTTCCTCTTATCCTTTATTGTTTTGATTTTCTTTTCAATGCTAACTCAAGCCAGTGCTGGAGAAATGTGCCGTGTATTTAGCGCTGTCTTGCCCATGCTTCAGTTAAAAAATCAAATGTGTCTTTGTGCAGGAGCACTTGAATTTGGGGGCAAAAATCTGTTCTTGAGCCTTATTTTTAGAAGTGAACTCTCCATCCATTGCTTCAAACAAAGCCACATTTTGATTTATTGTATCATCATGAAGAGCAAGTTACAGGATAAAAAAAAAAAAAAGGCATCATCCCCTAAGCCAAATCTAAGCAATTAAATCAGTTGCTCCTGATTATATTTTAGTCAGGAACAATATACTTGGACAAGTGTAACCATGATTAGAGGCAGTAGCAATGTATTTAAAAGTGTATTTTCTTCACATTTAAGTGAAGAGATCTAATTAATGATACTAAGCATTTTTTAAAATGCAAAGTCTCCTCCTGCACAGAGCAAAGGCAGGCTGGCCCCGACGTGCGCCGGGTAAATCATCTCTGTGCCATGCGGAATCAATGAGTTTTTCTCCGTGGATGCTCATTCCATGTTGCTCCCTGTAATGACCTCAATTATACATGTCTTCATTGTGAAATTATTATTGCCATTGGCGGGCTGCAAATGACGGCAAAGAAAAGATTTTGCTGATAAAAGAGCCCAACAAGCGATACCTGCCGGCGGCGAGCTCGCGGTGCCGCCGCTCTCGGCACCTGCGGGGATGAGGCTGCAAAGGAGGAGGGAAGCGCTCAGCCGCTCTCGTTATTTTTAGGAAGAAAAGGAATTAGGGAGACTTTGCGTTCTCAGGTGTTGCAAAAATTAGATGTGAGAACATTGGGATGGCCGTGGATGGCTGAGGGCGACACTCGGAGCCTCTCCGGGTGCCGGGTGTGGGAGCGATGCTGTTTGTAACTGCCCGTACACAAAGCTACTGGGCTTGAACTTCCCAGGAAACATGGAATTGCCCAGTTTTAGGACCAGATTCCGTCCTGGTCTATGATCTGTGAATGCTACCCACGTGTTCTCTCCAATTTTGTGCACTGGCTAAAGATCCCTTTACCTCCTAAAATTTTTTAAAAATTAAATGAATGGTTCAATACTTAGACTGTTCTGCATAAAATCTTACGGTGACTGGAATAATTGGTGCACGTAACCCAAGGTGCATCGGTGCGTCCGAGCTCCCTAACTTCAGTGCAAGACCCCGATAGCAACGAGACGTGGCTCGAGCGCGACTAAAACCACCCAGAAAGTCCTGTGTTAATGGGAGGGTTTTCCAGGTTAGCATGCCAGTAGCCAGACGTGCTCAAACACACTGCGTAGAGGTGCTCAGAGAACACTCTGTTTTTATTGCTGGAGCAATCGGTACTATTTGCATGTTAGCACCTAAAAAGTTGTCCCTTGGATTGATACAGTTCCTCCAAAAGTGACAGCTGTGCAAGGTGTCTTCTCAAGTAAAAAAAAATCTGTATTTCTCATTAATGTACTTACAAAATGTAAAACCACAGCCTCCCTAGCTATCGTTTGGAGAGTGGGGAGAAGTTTTAAATTTTCCTGCAATAAAAATGCTGCTGAAGAGGGAGCTGGTGGGAGCCCAGCAGGTCCCAGGCACTCAGAGCAGCATGAGAAACTGCACAGGGAATTAAAGAAAATAGCAGTGGGAAGGGAATGGCAGATCTCTTGTAAATGGATGACCCTCTATTTCGTTTCTCTTCAAGTAAAGATGGTCCTCATTAGCCCTACTCCATGCTACAGATTATTGTAATTATCCATTCTTTATCCTGACAAGTGTATCCCAGATATTTTATTTGAAAGAGGAGCTTGCTTTTATGCAGAAAATATTGATGTTTTGGGTCCATTTGTGCTGTTTGCATGCTTACAGTAGAGGTTGTGGAAGAGGGTGGCGGGATGTGGTACCCTGTCCTGGCAGAGCATCCCCGCTGTGTCCCTGCTTGCTCCCACAGTCATTCCCGGGGCAGGGAGCAGTGCCCTTCAGCAGCCCCGGCGCGCGGGACACGCGACGTTGCATCCATTCTTGCACCCCTCAGCCCACTCCGCATCTCCTGTAGTCAGTACAGTGTGTTGCGCACCGAGTTCACTTCTTTTTTTACACAGAGGAATTACAAGGCACAAGCAGGTTTTGCACTGAAATATTCACGACGAGCCGATACCTGCGTGCGTCAGAGTGAATCCTGCCAGGCTGCCGCAGGCCTCGCAGATGTGTTCCTCAAGAGACGCTAAGCAATTTTTCTGTTACAGGGCATGGAAACAGATGGAAAATGATGTTTGGGAAAAAAAAAAAAAAGGATGCTTTTTTTTATTATTTTTATTTAGTGCATTTGCACAGCGTAAACCACAAAAAGAGCGCAAGATTCTCCCACAAAGGTTTTTACCTCATTAAGCAGAAGCACTCATAGCATTTAAATCTTCCTTATGCTTGTAGCAAGGAGGTTTCAAGGCCTCCTTGTTTCAGAGCAAAAAAAACATCCATGGGAATGATAAAATTGTGACTGTTGCAATTTTGACAATGTGTCCTGATTGCCCTATTGCTTGCTCACCGTTGCTGAAATGCCTAATAATGACTTATCTGCAGTGACAGCAGTTCCAGCATCAAATGTCTCACCTATCTGTACAGCCGCACACGGCAAAATATGCAGACACATCTTTAGGAGCAGTGGCCAGAGGAGAATGATGTGACACTGGTGTGGTTTCAAAGAACTAAAAAGGCCTGCTGCCTCAGGCGGTTTTTTTCTTTTTTTTTTTTTCTTCTATGGTACATATAAATCGAAGTAACTGAATTTTTCAGTTTAAGTAAAGTATGGGAAAGCGTCTCACTGCTTCGTTTAGAAGAACCTCTGTATCTCAGGTGCCATATGTAGCTGCTTTTGGCAAAGGTGCGGGGAGTTTTCTTGTCTGGTGGCTTCCTAGGATTTGGACCGTGTAAAATTAGGTTTATTTCTGTTTCAGCGGTTATATTCTTATCTTAATTCTGCTTTATCTGGAAGGAACTTGGCGAACTCTTGCAGCTTTGCAGAGGAGCTCGGCCGGAGTCTTCTAGAGCCCCGAGTGAGGGCGTTTAAAACAGGAAAGCCCCGGTGCATCCTCCCCATCCCTTTGCTTTGGATCCTGGGAATATCCACCTGCTTGGAAACTCCTCCGGAGTTATCCCTGGCGCCGGGCGGGCAGGAGCGCGGGTGGTAACGGCGTCTGCTTGGTTGCCCTTTGCAGAGGTGGTTCAGCTCAGCCTGCCGGAGGAGCAGAAGGTCAGCGTGAGCACCATCACCGTCGGCCTGAGCACCGTGCTCACGTGCGGCATCCGCGGAGCCCTGCGGCCGCCCATCATCTGGAAGCGCAACGGAGTCGTCCTCAACTTCCTCGACTTGGAAGACATCAACGTGAGTCCCGAATCAGCCCGGGGATTTTCCGCTTTAGGGTGCTGGTGGGTTTAAGGGAGGGTTTAATTTCCTTGCTGTTATGGAAAATGGAAGCTGGCGTGATACTCAGTGTTTTTATGGATTTGTCTTAAGGAATGGAAGTGGAATAGCATAGGCAGCTGAGGGCATGGCTGCTAGAGTTTGGCATTAGGAAATCACGGCTCAGTGGGAAATAGCCTGGCAATTAGTGTGCACCGATACTTCAGCGCTGGCTGCTCACTGAGTCTGGCAGCCCGGGAGCCACCGGGAGCCGTCCTGGAAATCCCAGCCGAAATGAACTGCACAAACTTGTACTTCCCAGGTATCCCATTCCCTGTACGGCAAAATGGGTTCATCTGGAGGATGAAACACTACACTTGGGCTGGCAATGCAATCTTTCCTGCATCTAAATGAAAAAAATATGTGGTTTTTTTTTTTTTTTTCGTATTTTTCCTATTTCACTGGACTTTCAGCGTATTCTCATCTCATACCCTTCAGCTACTGGTTTTGATGAGCAGGTTTAAAAACAGGATTATGCAACAGGGAGCAGCAGTCCCCTTGCAGGGGAGCTGGATCTCCAGCTTGCGGGGCTGACGTGAGGCGTGAGTCGTAGTTTGCAGTAAAGACAATACTTAAAGAATGGTATAAACCTGCTCATTTATTTAATAACATTTGATTATAGAGAAAGCAGAAAGTAGTGTACAGAAAATATGGTCTGTATTTCATTTCTCTTTGCATTAAAGTACCCAGTAAATCAGGTTTTATTTTAATTACACTACAGCAAGTGTTGATTTATATTTTTGTTCAGCTCTCGTTAATTTGATACCCACTCAGTTCCGCGTTGTTACAGTCAATAATATAGCTCCCTAAACTCTTGTCTATCCAGGATTGCTGAGATATGAAAAATCTTTGTTCTACTCTTCCGCATTAATGCATGAAAATTACAGCATACGGGACAGGCGCGTTACCCTGCAACGCAGCTCCTTGTTGTTGACTACGCTGCAGGAAGAGAATTTTGTGCGCCGTGTATAGGTGGTTAAGGTACACGCAAAATGTGTCATTGCAGCCATCTGAACAGTCTCACCTTCCACCAAAGCAAGTATTACCCTTCCTGAACACAAATCGTTGCTGTTTGGAACATGGCATTGACATGCAGCGTGAATCCCGCACACATCCTGCCCCAGTGCTGGCCTAGGACCATGAAATCCATGGAAACCTGCCCAGACAGGATGCACAAAATGGGGTTTGCTGCGGCACAGCAAAGCGCGCGCTGCTCACGCCACCGCTCGCTGCCCCTCGTCCTGTGCAAATACTCCTTGTACGAGCTCTGTTTCTTCACACGGATTAAGTGCAGTAAGGATCACACATGCCGTCAGTGCTTAGTGCAGCAGCCTCAGCAGCTTTGTGTGACGGGAGCCTAGGAGGAGCCTTGTCTTTTGCCAGTTCTATTCATTAGATGGATTTTGAACATGTATTTTTAGATTAACATTTGTTGTTGAGTCATAGACTGGGCTGATTTTTACAGGTGAGATTCAACGGTTCTGAAATCTAATTCTCAGATAATATGGAGGTTTAAATTAAAATTCTATGCATTTATAGATGATAAATCTTGGTGATGATCACATGAATCTTTAAAAAAATATTGGAGGTTCACATGTGAACCACACATAAAATGATAGTCCAGAGACTGCAATACAAATGGGGACAGCGCAGGGATCCAATGCTTCATTTTGTAACTCTTGCTATTTTAATCTATTAGGAGTAAATTTTGAGGCTCAAATGTCACTTACTGTCTCCTATGGCATGACCCAAGTGAGTTTCTGGTTTAATCACAAGTAGTTCCCTTTTGCTTATTAATATTGTTATTAAATGTTAAGAGGAAGGGTTATGTCCGTACCCATAAAGTGACTGGTTTCTCCGTACTCGAAGACACCTCTGGACAGTCACATGCAGCCCAGCAGCAGAAAACCCCTCTCGATCTGTTTGAACTTCTCCTCTTCCTAATATATCAATGAGAAATGATATCAAAGGGGCACTCTGAGATTTTAACAAGGAAGAAAAATAGGATTTATTCCTCAACTTTAATGTTTCATGTGTCTGTTTATGATCCCTCTCATCTTGTCATAAAACACCTGGTATTGTACGTCAACAGGTTTTTAATCTAATAAACACCTCAGCACCTTTTCCATCTTTAATTAAAACTATAAAGCTCTTTATGTTCCTTATATATCACTGCCATCTGTATTCTTTTCTGGTTACCCCAGGTGACCCTCTTTGGGGACGCTGATCTTTTGCCTTTCCTCCCTCACCGTGGGGAGCATGCAGGGCTGTGGAGCCTGGCTCTGTCCTATTGCTCCCCGTCAGGGAAGGGATCCGGAGTTCTTGAAGCACTTCACTGATAGCAGGGGTGAAGGGATGGTCATCTGGAAGAGAGCGCGGAGCCCGATTTCCGCGTGGAAACGTTGCTCTAATTCCTATCTCAGTGCAAAGACAGCATTTTGGAAGACTGGAACAGGATTTCCAAATGCTGTTTAGCATTTGGAAAATGCAATAGCAAATTGGAAGTCCAATCTATTCCCTCACCAGGCAAAGCCATTCCAAAAATCCATGCTCAGGAGACATTGACCAAGTTAATCATCACAAGAAGTACTCAGGATGGTGTTCTGGGTTTAGTCTGTTGGGTCAGCTGGATGTGCAAGCTTCATGTGCTTGGTGGTTTGCAGCGTGGAGACACCTGAAAACCCAGCCCAGCTGCACAGCTGGGCATGGGTAGCAGCGAACATCTCAAGGGTTCAGCCTCGGGTGGGTGCACAAACTCCCATTAAACGGTATCTTTTTAAAGGCATTGGCAGCAGGAAAGTAAAGGCAGTGTGCTTCCTAATATACTTGAAGTTGGTTAATTAAATTACTTCAGTTTTCTTTTAGTATGCCTCAAGCAGAAACTCAATTGTATTTCTGCTTTTCACAATAAGGTTAGCAATTTTGCTAATTGGAAGTGCAACAGGAGATTAATTGCACCTTTTTAACATCAAGAAAATCCTCCCTGCTCCTGGCGCAGTGGTAATCACGTACAAACCTACAGGATATTCGCACTCTTGGAAAAATCCTCATATTATATTTCAGTTAAACTCTTTCTCTTCTAAATGCTCATGCTTATTCAAGAAATGAGATGAAAACAGAAGCCCAATTCTGAGGAGAAAACAGAGTCCTAAAAAGTCACGAGTGCAGAAGAGCAAAGGCACCGCAGCCGAATCCTCTGCTGCCCCATTCTCCCCAGACACTTGGCAGAGCTATCACGAGGCCAAGGGTGGTTCCAGACTCATGCTGGAAGGAGCAAAAACAGTCAACAAAAACCTGGATAATCCTGCATTTACGCAGAACTGAGAGCCTCAAGGTTATTATGATGCCTCGTTGTTTATGTGCTTTGTTTGAATCATTTTTTTAAGCAGTATCTTGATAGGCAACAAAGTATTAATCACTTTCCATTGCTCTTTTAATCAGAAGCTTTCATAAACGACATATTAAAATTTGTCTTATCTGTTAAGAACTCTCTTAATGAGTTGTCACATACCTCTTACAAAAGAGCCATCTTAATGACACATGTAATTAAATGACTTTTCCTGCAAACATTGAAGACTAATTTTTAGCATCAAAGTATTATTTTCCATAAATATCATTTATCCATAATAAGCACCTTTGCATCTATACTGATAAAAAGGGATATCAACTTTCCTCATGAAGAAAACAACTACAGTGGAGCTGAAGCTGATGAGATTGTGATAATTATAAATGGATGTGAGATTACAAATTGAGAAGCAGTTAAAATGAATTGCCTTTCAAAATGATATATGTTTGTTCCCAGGAACGTTCAGTATGTTTTCCCAAATACGTAATTGCGAAGGCATTCCTCCACTGAAGTATAACAAACTCCTTATGGAGTCAAATGTATTGATACAGCTCTTAGAGCATACTGTTTCACATGCCTTTTTATCATCTCTACAGGTGTGTATGGAAATCTATAAACAGAATTTATAAATGAAAGTCTATTCTTCAAAAGCATAGCAAAAACATGCAAACCACAGAAAAAAAGAATATAAGCATAACAAAACAAATGTTACAGAAGAAAAGTAGATAAGAATTTGGTGGTTTACCAGGTATCATGTGGGCAGCTAAAACATAAATTCGTGACTATCTTTCGTTGTTCTGCACAGTTTAGCTCAAGTCTGTTTCAGGTCTTCAGTTCAAGAGCACGCTTTCCAGTACACATCATTAAAACAGAGGTTTCTACATTTCTGCTGATGCCAGCTACAATAAAGTGTACTTTCTGTACGAAAAAAAAGCCCCGATGCAGGGACAGATGCAAGGCTCTGAAGTCGGTTCCCTCCTGGTGGAGGGGCACCGGGGAGTCCCAGCAGACACCTGAGTCCTTCACCCCCGTTTAGTGCTTGTCCTTCCACTTGCTTGATGAAAAATCAGTGATTGCCCCCAGAAGGCACGCACCCAGGAGTTCACCCAGCGCCACGCATCGTTTGTTTCCTGCTGTCCCTTGTGTGCATCCGTTAGTTCATCTTGCAGAAAGCAAAGTCGGAAGTTTCCAGTGAGAAGTCCATGTGCTAAATTTTTGTATAAATATCTTGGGCATTCCTTTCCCAAAGATCCCTTTTCCCAGCTTCGTGTATTTTCAGCTTTGTATTACAGTCTGTATTGCATTCATCAGCCAACTACTGAAAACAAATCCCTCACATTCCATATTTATTTTCTTTCTTAACCTATTAGACCAGCTGGCAGTTGCACTCCTTGGGGAAGCTCATAGGCAAGATTGGTTCTGATGGCTTGAAACAGCTTATAAAACTAGAAGGGGCTCACAAGGATGGCACATAGGATGGAGACCATGGAAAAACCTTTCCCGTATGAAACAGGGATTACTGCTCCGGGGTCAGGCACCCCTGCCCAGAAATAGCCCTGCCTCAATTTGTGGGTCCAAAATACAGCAACCCGAATCCCCGTTCCTGAGAGGAGCTCCAGGAACGGCCCGTCAGAGCATCTCCTGCCCGAGGGCTCAGATGAGACACCAGCCTCTCTCCTGTGTCAAGACTGAAGATGGAGTTCCAGGATGACAGAAAATTAAAGGAGTTTAATTTTGCACCACATAAACATGCAGGGACACTGATCACTTCTTAAATCAATTGCTCCTGTTCCACATTCCTCTGTGTGCAGGGGAAAATTCATCTCCTTGTCGCCTTATTTACATACATATTTATATTTACGAATAACCATTTTCCATGAATGATTTTTGGAAACTAGTGCAGATAGCCTGCTTTTAAAATACGAGGCACTTGGATTAGATTTTCCATTAGAACAAGTTGTTTGAAGGAGATTCATTCCTGTTGATGTTTTTAATGTAGTTTCCACTGTTAAATAATAAAAAGGTCATGTGTTAATAACCCCACTTAATACCCTACTAATAGAAATGAGGCCATTAAAATGATCAAACCCTGTGTCATCCTAGATGCTGCAGTAATGTGGTGATGTGAGTAAATTACAGGAAGTTGTGTATTTAAAGCCATTTTTTTTCTGTTTAAAATCAAAGTTTAAGAAATTGCACAGCACTTACAGTATCTTAGGTCTTTGCTGGCTATAAAACTGGAGGTTAAGTGGAAAATTAATAGTTACTGTGTTTCCAGAATACAGAATCTCTCACTTTGCTATAATAGAGACCACAGAACTTGTATCCACTGGTGCCTTCAGTGGAATATCTCGGTTTTGGGTCACAGAGTGAAGTTTAATGAAGATCATTGCAAATACAGAAACTGCCTTCCCAAACACCATATACTTGTTAACCTGGTCTTAAATGCACAGTAGGGTAGAAGGCTACACCTTTCTAAACATCCCAAGTTTGGGGAGGAAAACATTACTCTTAAAAGCACAGAGTATTCTTCTTTTGCTTGACTTTTTAGAGGCATGTATGCCGTGATTTTTCTTATTGTACTGTTTCTGTAAGTTTCTATATTTAGAAGTCATCCATTCTTCCCTTATAATTGCAGAACTGTTTAAAAGTCCGTTTCTGTGTGTTTTAAGACGGAAACTTTTTTAGCTCACCACCAGTCTCATGTTGTACTAAAGTCTTTGAGCAGAATAACAAGAAAAGACAAATTAATACTCCATCAGGCTGTGTTTGCAATAGTTTTCTGGCATTTGCTTAAGGCTGAGATTTTCTCCATGTAAATTTCTAAAATGATAGCATGTATAAAACCAAGAACAAATAGTATTAATGAAGCATAAGTTCTCAGCATGTCTCTGGAAATGAATTATTGAAAGGACCCAAGAAAGTGATTTAAGAGCCCATGACTAATTTAGTTTTTATTATTTTTATATAAATCACTCATGAATCTATTGTCAAAAAGATCAGAGACATTTGATTAGCGTGGAAAAATCATTCTCAAAGTGATAGCCATTGTTGTGGATTCTGCATAATAATAATCTCATTAAATGCTTGGGTACATTTTGTTTTAAAAGCCTGTAAACAGCACCAGAGAGAGATTCCGGTGACTGGGGAGCAGGCGAGCACTTTTAAAGGAAACTGTTTGATAAATTGCAATCACTGCATTGGTCTGTCTTAAATTGTGGCGCTGTGTCTCACCCTCAAGTGGAAAAAAACATTATTGAGGTGGGTATAAACCAGCTGTAGACCCAGAGGGTGGACGATCTCATGCTGTACCTGCTATGAAATACCCTTGAGAGTTTGACAGCACATGCTGTAGCCTCCCTTTCCTGCAGGACCTTGCAGAGGACAAGTTGGGAAGCGGGAAGAGGCAGGTGGGATCATTATGGAGGTCCTGGCCTAGCTGGGCTTGACCCAGCTGCTCCTCGTTACCGCCAGTGCTGTCAGCTTGTCATCGTCAAATAAAGGAGCTGCAGGGCCTCTTCCCTTGGCTTTTGGGCAGATACTGGTTGGGTGTTGATGTGCTTGTAATCAAGGACAACAGTGGAGGCTTGGCCTCCAAGGAGAGAGGAACATGGAAGGGAGCCCCAGCCCACCTGAAGCACTCAGGGCGGTGGGAGCCAGAGTTGCTGGGAGTTAAGGAAGGGGTTAGGTGTTTGTAAGGGTTTTCTGTGGTGTCGTGTGTGTTGGTAGCGTTTGGCCCTGTGCTGTGCAGTGGGGGAGCTACTTCTTCTCCGTGTGAGTGGAGGAAACCTCAGACATATTTGAGTGGGGGCAGTGGTTTTGCAGCCCTGTAGTGCTGCACAAACTGCTCTCCTGAATTGTGTTTGTCAGGGATATTCTGGTTCTTTAGAAATTTTATTGGATTCAAGCCAGGTCATGGGCTTTTCTGGCATGAGAGGCTCAGTGGTGGGAGGCCATGGCTGTGTTGGAGCAGGGCTGGGCTCTGGTAGCCTCGTCTGGGAAGGGACTGATCTATGTAGACCTGAATAGGCTTGGCTCACACAAGCCATCTGCAGGTTAACTCTGTGGTTATCTAGTTTATCTTTGGAAAACTTTAAATGAACTGATTTAAAGCAATTCAGGGGACTTAACCTAGTACAACCCACGTATGAGGGAGAAGAGGAGACTTTCTGCCTCTGTGTTCCTGGGGTTTTCTATTCCTACTTCCTATTGACAGCTATAAGGCAAGTCATCTTTTCCAGATATTTTTTGAGCATGACTTCAAAGTAATAAGCCTGAATCTACCATCTGCTAATTCCTCTGTATACTAAGACTCCCTGGAAAACAAGAATTCCTTGTTGCCCAAAGTTTAAATGTGTTTTAGTGTCGCCAGTGCATGGTGAATCAAACCCAAGACCTGCTAGAATATTTCATGAAATCCGGCTGCTGGAGTGGCTGGTGGCTGTTCCCTCCGTATTGCCTCCTGCCATCGGCGGCGCGTGTCCCAGGAGCCACATGGCAATGCCTGTTCCCTCCCTGCTGCCCTTGCTCATTGGTGTTAGAGCAGAAGATTTGTGACATTACAGTCACATATTGGATTTCACTTGAGACAGAACGTGAACTAGATTTACAAGCAGTATGCAATGTTTTACACATTTCCAAGTGTGGTGTCTCAGAACCACAGCAGATTGCATGACCAGTGAATGCATTAACAGGGAGGAATGGGATAAATAAATATGAAAAATCTTCTGTTTGCAGAGACCGATGCCTTGGGTAATCAGTAGTGATGGAAGGGAAATTCAATACAAAAAAAGTACATACCCATTTTGTAGATTTCTGCTGTGTTATTTTTTGAAATAAACTGTGTATGGTAGTACCTTTTTTTTTAGGTATTACTGTGGGGTTTTTATCAATTTCAAATGTTTGTTTGTTTTTTAATCTTGAAAAGTTCCAGTATATTCTGAGATTGCTTAATCAGCCCTTTATATGAAGGGTAACTGCAAGACACGAGAGAAGCTCACGAAGGGCAGAGAACCCTTATTCCAGAAAGGGAGAGGCAAATGGGGCAAACTGCTGGCAAAGTCAGTTCATCATCTGTCACCAGCTGACCTTATCCATTAGGAGGAATTGCAAGCACAGCTTGCTGAAACATTTTTCTTAACTACCAGAACATAGAACACGATTTTAGGATGCAATCCATGAAGTGGAGGTGATGAGCTCTAGGGTCCTTCCCTGACCTCTTTAATACAAGTCTCATCTCTTTGTAGGTGTTTGAATATTTTCTGCATCTTGTTTGCGTGTTTCCTTTAGTTCAGTTTCTTTGCCTTCTAAAGTTTGATGGTCAGTGTTCCCATTTGCAATGGAGCAAACCACGTCCCAGAAGTAACTTTTTTTGCTCTGCTCCTGGTCACTTTTCCTTTCTCATGGGACTTGTTCTAATGCCTCGTGGTTAAGAGTGGGTTTGTTCAGCTGCTGTTTTCAGTGACGAGCTTGCTGCAGAAATATTTTTCTCCATCTCGCTTCAGAGACGGACTTGTTCTTCTTGCTTTACACCTACCCAGGCCAAGCAGGGGTCAGTGTTGCAGCTAGGTTAGCTAGACTTACAAGAGTGTCTGGTCTTTGAAGCCCAACGTCATGCATTCCTCTGGGGCTGGGAATAGGATGTTTCCAGCTCCCAGTGGGATGTAGCTGCTACTCCTGGGCAACCTCTGAGGCTATTCTTTAAAGCTGTGATATTTTTAGGGAGAAAAGAATTATCACTACTTTTTCATAGATTCTTTCTGTTCCCTCGGACTGCTTCATAGTGACTTGGAAAGGCGGCTTTACAAGCAAAGCCGTCTAAAATGGTGCGTACAGAAATGTTTCTTCTGTCTTCTTCCAGTGTTTCACCTGCCTCCCTTCCTTTTCCCAAGGAAGCTTCCATGTGCATGTGTTGGGATGCAGGGATGGACAGATACACACCCTGGAGCTGGCAGCGAGCTCAGCCCTCCGCTCTAAAATCCCTTTGTGTTGAGGAATTCCTGAGCTCCGTTCAGTTGAGGAGCTCTTGCTTGTGGGAAGCACCATTTTTGACAGGACGTGGGTCCTCATGGACCTGTGCGTTGTGCTCTGCTCAGTACAACTGCAGAAGACCATTCTGCAGCATCCTGAAGCGGCAGCTAAGCCGCTCACCGTTATGAACTGGCAGCCCTGCCAGTGCAGGGGTAGCAGCAGGGGAGGCACCTGCGCGCTCCCTTAGCTTGTGCTGGCCCTGGAGGACAGGGAGGGTCGTGGACCCCTGGCATAGACTGCTGGGGAATTGAAGATGTGGCATCTCCTGAGGGCCTCGAGCTCAGGTTTGTATAACCCTGCTGAATTAACTTGCATAAAATACACACAGAAGGTGGTTCTGTGGAAAATGTCACATGTATATAAAGACATATATATATATATATATACACACTTATATATATATATATAAAAAGTAACTGTGGGATCTTTGTGTACTAACTATATCCACAGGGAAAAATGGGGAGAAACCATAACTTGTGGTTAAAATAAACATAAGATTCACTGGCATCGATAATTTTGTTACAAAATTCACTCATCTTTTTGTAGTAACAGTTCAGTACTGAACTTACAGTTACTAATCACTCTTTCCTTCCTCAGCCTCTAATGCTGGCCAAAAATGTTCTTAGGCAAACTTGCTTTATGTGTGGACATCCTCATACGGGCAAAATATTTTCCTTCTGTGCCTGACACTAATGATATGGTGTTACCTCAATTTGGTTGAAGGTTTGATTACCTTCTTTAAGTGTTAGAAGTCAGAAAATAGTTTTTAAAAGTCATAAACCATACTCTTACCAATAAAAAAAGAAGAAATCTTTCCAAGAAAAATGTATTTGAGAGGAACAGAATCATACTATAATCTTGCATCTGTTTGTTTTTGTAAGGCTCTCTGCTTATATTAATACATTTGTATGCATTGCAAAAAAACAGATCATCCATAAAAACAATTATGGAGCACAAACCAAGCATTCATAAAACTTTTCTGAGATCTTATAGGATGCAACACAGTGAAAACGGAGAAGATTTTATTGTCCTATTTTCTGTAACTCCATATAAATCATTCCATAAAAGTAGCTATCTTGGTTTTATTGATCTAAATTCAATCTGAGTTGCATTGGGATTAACTTTCAAAACTGTTATTAAGTACCCTTTGCTATGGGCATCTTTTTCCATATCATGCAAAACACTCTTTTAGCAGGATTGGTATCTTTTCTCTTTGCAGTTACCCATGCATCTTTGCTTTCCAGCAGGAAACGTTTAGCTACCAGAAAACAGGCAAATCCTTCAAACAGGGGGGTTGAGTAGATGTTTGTAAACCACCTATTGTGTTGTTATCCAGTTTATTTCATTGTCTAGATGCTGAATCTGCCTGACAGACAAAATGGTGAGAATGTGAGAAATTTTTGATGATGGATAAGTTGTGAGGATGTCTAGGGATTTATTCTGTGTAGTTCTGTGTGCGCTCATACTTTTCCTTAACAAGTCTCAGTCTGCTGGATTAACTCCTAACCTGCAACCTTGTTTAGAGCTGAGCAATATGGAGTCCAATATTTGGCAGTTTTTTTGTGCCGCCATCAGGGTCAAAAGTCCCAAGGACCTCAGGCTGGCTGGAACATACCAATATTAAGCAGGTAGAAAAGCTTAAAAACATATGGAAACAAAACAACAACCTCCGAGGGCAAGTGAGGAGGTCTGCTGAGAAGGGCATGTGGTAGGGTTGTGGACAGCAGAACTGGGTGGTTACAGGTGCCTCTGTCACCTCTTGGATCAAGGTCCCCACTGCGGGAAGAATGAGGTCCTACCTGGAAGCTCTTTGGCTTCTGGTGTCTCCTCTTGTCTTTAGACAAGAGTGCTTGTCCCAAGAGCAGTCCAGCCCGTGATCGAACAGCTCTTGCTCACAGTTTCTGACCGTGGGTTACCACTAATATCCTGAGTGATGGTAGTTGCTTATAGCCTAAGACCTGCCCTGGGGCAGCTGCAGAAGGGAGTGGTGTAAGGCATCCGTGTGCATGGTTGCCATCAATCCAAAAAAAAAGAAAAAAGAGAAGAAAGTCCTTGAGTTCCAACCAGCAGATCTGGGTTCCTCTCTCAGGCTCTCCCCTCTCTCAGGCTCTCCATCCTTACATGTTCAATTATTTTGTGCTGTAAGAGCTTGACAGTGGATTTGCAGCTCCCCAGAGCACTAGGGCATTACCCTTCCCTTTCATTCCTTAGGACTCTGGAGAAGGATGGCAACAGATACAGCTTTGTGTAGAGCCTTTCCCAGTACAGCCCTTACTGCTTCCGATGTGCGCAGTGGAAGTGGGAAGAAGTCCTTGGGTTTTACAAGCAGACAAACCTTGCCGTCCCAGCTAGTCGCATTCATCCTACTGTCCTGAACTCTTCAGCCCTGATTTTAAGTTGAATTTTACTATGCTTTGCTAGTGAAATCCTGTGAAGGGTTTTGTTTAGCATACTTCACATATGGTGCTAATTAGAGAAAAATCATTCTTCAAACTCATTAACTGTAGTTTAAGTGTATCCTTTTGGGTTTGCATAAAGGCATAAATGTTTTGTAGCTGCTGCTGTCTGAATGCTCATGGAATAACAAGAGAAGCTCCTTTGTATAGTGGCCAGTGCAATGGTTTTGATAACTTGAAATAAAATCTTGAGCCTTTGCACAAAATATGCAAGTGCCAAAACTGCTGATAATTTGTATTCTCCCCATGCATAATCAAAAATAGAAGTAAAGTGAGAGCAGATGTGGGGTAGTAATAGCACAAAGCAAAACACGTTGATTTGAAGTTCTTTTCTTAATGAAAATGTTTTTTCCCCCTTGTCTCGCTTCTCCCATCTAGATTTTTTTGACATAACTGACAAGCATGTTCAGTTCTTTCTCATCAACCCTGGGGGCTACCCTGTGTTTTATAAGAACTGGTATAGATAAAGGAAACCCAGAAGTTAGTATTTTATACATCTCAAGTTAGCAGGTAGATATTAAATTTCCCCATAAATTAGGTAGCAGGAGATTGCTATCTTTTTATGTGCAAAGTGCACCTTGTTAACAGCCAGCAGAAAAGTTCATATTCTCAGATGAGTTACTTTGCCTTACTCTTAAATTGCTGCTCATTTTCTCCTGCGTGTTGATTTATGAACTTTAAAACTTGCTGCTCGACATTCAAGCTGTGTTCCCAAGCTGTGATGCTATCACAACCGCCCAAAGCGCGGCTTGCTTTTTTCGGTGCTTAAGGTATTTTTTTCTGAAATAATAAGGCTTCTTTCCTGTCTTTTTGTTACCTGCAGGATTTTGGAGAGGACGATTCCCTCTACATCGCCAAGGTAACGACTATTCACATGGGCAATTACACCTGCCATGCCTACGGCTACGAAGAGCTGTATCAGACCCACGTCCTGCAGGTGAATGGTTAGTAAATGTGCGACCACCCGCTGCAAACGTGTCCCCGAGCAAAGCTGCGCGTCCAGCCCCGCTCGCGGAGAGCCCGCGGCAGCCGCTCCGCTGCAGGAGCCAAAGCAGCAAGCGGTGGCCTCGCCTGAGCTGCCGTGCGGGCAGTCAGGAGGAAAGGTGGAAAATGCAGGAGGTGGATGTATAGCCATCCAAGCTAGGCAGAGACTGACCGTGAACCAAGCCATCGGTGCTCTGTCATAGAATCACAGAATCCTTATGGTTGGAAGGGACCTCTAGAGATCATCCAGTCCAACCCCCTGCACACGCAGGGTCACCTAGAGCAGGTGGCTCAGGACTGCGTCCAAGCGGGTTGGGAAGGTCTCCAGACAAGGAGCCTCCACAACCTCCCTGGGCAGCCTGTGCCAGGGCTCTGACACCCTCACTGGCAAGAAATGTTTCCTTAAGTTCCTGTGGAACTTTTGGTGTTTCACTTTGTGGCTGTTTCCTCTAGTCCTGTCAGTGGCCACCACTGAAAAGAGGCCAGCGCCATCATCTTCACTCCCACTCTGTGGAATGAAGGGATATTTTGGAGCATCTTGTAGGCTGGTGGTCCTTTACCAACAGAATTGATTCAATGAATGAATGGATTGATTCAAGAATGACTTAAACTTTGCAAAAATTCGATGTTGGACCATGTCCTGTCCAGCATCCTCATCCAGCCGAGTCCCCAGGGGAGGGACCACACTGGTCACTGAGTGCTTTTCCCGTGTTACATCCCAGCACCACAGCTTGCTCCTGTGCAAACAGCATCCAAAGTGCCCCAAGCCGGCACTCTCTTCTTGCGATCTTGTGTTTTGCCTGGGCAAAAATGGCATTTTGAGGGAAAAATTCAGTGAAGAGCTCTGGGGATACTTGTCCAACTGCAAACACAGGTTTGTATAAACCCAACCCCACCTTCATTTCAGGTGCTTGATTAGAAAAATACCTTTGAATACTTCATGCAGCCTCTGTTCTGGTGTGCATGGTTTTGAGCATGCAGCCTTGCTCCCCACACTGCAAATGCTCCCTGCCATGGCGAGGGCCTGGGGAAGAATGGGAGCACCCAGCTCATCTCAGAGAAAACTGACTTAATGTTTCCACATCATAATTTGTCATCTTTTTGAGATAGTAAATGGCAAAGTCTCAGCAATCTGGATAACTCAATTGCATGTGCTGCAGCTGGGAAAATAGGTTTCCTTCCTCCAAGTGCTATTTGTTTGATGAATGGCAGCCGAAGTGCAAGTAAGTTAACAACTTAATCCCATGTATATTATGTGATGTATTATGAGGCCGGAATGGAGTCGAGTTGGCAGCGACAGCGTGGGCTTTGTCATTGCAGAGACCTGAAGGCCCAAAGGTTGGAATCTAAAACTCGAGGGCCCAGAGAGCTGAACGCAGCGTGCGCAGGGGCTGGTTTGTGCCCTCGTGCCTGTTGCTTGGGTTTAACAAAAAATGTTATTCTTGTGGGCCTTCTTATATCGCTGTGTAGTCACTAAGTATTGGGGAGAGGGAAAAAAAAAAAACACCCTGGCTTGCTAGAAAATGCTATAGGATCAACAGATTTGTCTTGATATCCCCATGCGAGCCATTGGGCTCCGCAGGAGCGAGTCTTGTCTGCGGGTGGAGTGGGTGTCTCTCTGCCCCATCCCTGAACTGGCCACTTCTGCTCAGGAAATGGCTCTTGCTTTTCTAGTGAGCTACCAGATAAAGGCAGGAAAGGACGAGTTGGCAGATTTCCCCTGACAAGAGCGGCAGGAAGAAGCCCCTGGAAGAAGCAGCTCTGCACCGTGCTGGGGGCTGTCGGTGTCCGTTTGCATCAAACGAAAAACTACGCTTCAGATGTGTCTTTGGGTTTTCTATACGAGACTGAGATTTTAAGACAATGTGGCAGCACCGACTGGGGCAGAACGTATCTGCTCGCCCATCTTCTGCAGCAAGCCTAGTGTGCTGGCAACCTCCAAAACAGAGGTTTTATGCTAGGAAAGCAATTATATATATAAGATTATTTTTTAGAGACAAAACCAGAAGTGAATGGGGAAGAGCTGAGTGGAGAGGAGAAAAAAAAAAAAAAAACTTTTCAACTGCATTTCAGATAATTCAGTGGCTTTTGAAGTTGTGGTACCTCCTTGTAGAGCCATTTTAGTCCCATCCAAAGCCTGTCAGCTCAGTATACACAATGTTCTCTTCCTTACTGCCTTTCTATACTGAAAAGAATTGGATCGTGGTTCTGTATGCCCCCTCTGAAAGCTTTTATCTGATACAGTTTTTAATGCTATTAGAGACCTTCTCCTTTGTCTCTTTGGAGCCTAGCACTGGTCTGTAACAGCTCATCGATTAGGTGGAAAATAAACTTCCCCATAAGTTTTATGCTTAGAGCCCAGCAAAACGAAAAGTTTTGTTCCTCTGGGATGTGGTCCTGCCTGTGCAATAGCCCCTGGGCTTGCTGGAGCTTGTGGAGCTGTTTGGGAACATCACAAGAGCAGCCAAGTGCAGCTTTTCTGCGTTAGACAGAAGATGTGAGGACCACCACACAAACATGTGTTGGCTTCTGTCTGCTGGGCAAGAACCTTGAAACACAGTGAAATACAGCACCTGGGTGACACTTTTGACAATGTTTGGGTTGTCATCATCAATCTTATCACCACAGCAGAGGTAAAATTTGAGTTGGTGTGTTTGTACACTCAGTCCTTCATGTTTTTGGAAGAATATACATTGGAAAGGCAGCACAAGGTCGAGAAACGAAAAGTGGTGAGGGACAGGTAGAAAATTAAGTTCACCCCTGTATGGATATTGCTTGGAAAAGGTGTACAGCGTGCTCACAGTAAAGAGAAGAATAACAATTTATCATTTGCAGGGGAAAAAAAAAGGTTGCTGAGAATAAAGGATCTCATAAAATTGTAATCAACTATGAGAACCAATAGCTTGCACATTGAGACTGCTGAGTGTAAGGCATCATTTTCCTTGGTTTGAGCTCACTGGAAAACATCAACATAAATCAGAATGCTGTATTCCTTGAATATAGTTTAAAAAAGCCATTTGATTTTCCCCAATGATAAGAAGCCAATAGGACAAACTTAGCAATATCAGAGATGCTTTAAATGCTGTCATGTCATGTTTTGTTACTGTGGCATTTCAAGGGAAAAGATAGAAGGCTTCAAATTCCTTTCAGTTCATAAATGCAAAGAATAAAGCATCTGAAATATAGATTAAATAAGCCCAGAAGTGTGCAGGACCTCTAGCAGCAAATATGTCTTTGAGGCTTGATGCTGCCTCCTGTTCCCCTTATGAGCTACTTTAGTGCAATGAACTGCTCTCCTTGCAAGTGAGGCACTACTGGGTATGCAGCTGTGGGCAACCCACCTAATCTCTTACTTGTTCAAATGCTGCCTTTTTTTCCTACTTTGCTTAAGGTAATAGCATTTTTATATTGCCTTTGGCTGCAGCCACAGCAATGGTTAGTGATGATGTACGTCCACCAAGGGAAATAGCAAAGGATAATCCATATATTCCAAAGCCTAGAGCTGAAATTTTGCAAGTGTTAAGTAAAATGCACTTATTTGAATGTTTTAATTTGTAGCAAGGGCGATAAAAAGTATTCTGTATTTTGCTGTTATCACAGGGCACTTGCATGCAATAATTAATCTGTGCAAAGAACTGTGTAAGACAAGTTAAGCTAATTCTCACCAAGAACACCAGTTTGGCATCTAGGAGCTATGAACTACACTTTACAATACGAATCTGCTGTGGTTTTGGTTATGCTAGTGAAGTATGTGGGTTTCTGGGAATCAGACCAACATGGAATGAGGCAAAATGTCCCCTGACCAATGCAAGTGTGCAATTTAAAGACATGTTTTTGCTAAAAGCTCCTCCCCCCTTTCTTTTTATTTCCAGTTGTCCCTAAGCATTTTGTCTCAGGTTGCATTCAAACTATCTCTCTCTTTTAAAGCTATAAAAAAAACAAGGCAACTTAAGGGCTTTCTGTCATGGCTGATTGCATTCCAAGTATTAGCCAGGGCTGGTGACTCGATGCTTTTTTAAGCAGCTGGTGGGTGAGACAGATGTAACATATATCTCTCTTGTAAGGCTCATGAAAGAATAAAAATAGAAATGGAAAGAAAGCTGTAAAGTCTATGGTAATGAATGTAATTATTCAAACTATCCCATACAGATGTTGTAAGGGGAGAGGAATAAGAGGAAGGAGATTTCCCTCTTGAAAACATCCCCCCCCCAACAAACCATTTCAAATTCTTTAATGCATATGAGTAACCATTAAGAAATAGTTAATGGGTGGTATTAAGACTGCTTGATTTGAGCAATGAAAGCAACATGATTGAAAATCAATGAACATGTTGTAAGTTGAGATATAATTCGTAGTTCTGCCTGCTGTGCATATTAAATAGTTCAGAAGGGAGTTCCTGAAACAAGATATGGCATATGGAAAGCCTCACCCCTGCTAAAAGGTAGTAGTAATCTATAAGTGCTTTGTTGTTGTTGTTGTTCAGGATGAGGTAGTAAACATTTAAGCCATCTCATTAGATAATTAAAATGTTGAATAATGTGATGTGTTCAATAGGAGAAAATGGTCAGGGGCGTTCTAATTCTTCCCTGCCTTGATTCAGTGAAGTTTGGGCTTTTATTTTTAGACCTGCAGGTATTCTCCATAGGGGTCAGTCCAGCTGCTCTCCAAGTTCCCTCACACCTGTAAGGAACAGAAGCGAGGAGGGTCTAAATCCGAAGCTGCATGCTCAGGTTGGTCCTTGTTCCCCACAGTGCCGCCGGTGATCCGCGTGTATCCCGAGACGCAGGCGCAGGAGCCCGGCGTGTCGGCCAGCCTGCGGTGCCACGCCGAAGGCATTCCCAATCCCCGCATTTCCTGGCTCAAGAACGGCGTGGACATCCCGCCAAAGCTCTCCAAGCAGCTCGCGCTTTTAGGTAGGAGCAGAGTTTCCACTAATTGCAGTATTGGAGCTGGGGATTAACAGGATTATCGGTGCTTCAAAGCAGAAGTTCTGCTTCGGCTAAGCCGTGGCGTTCGAGCTTATGTTGCATAACCCTCCTTCTTCCTTTTCATCTGCTCCAGCAAATGTCTGAAGAAATATGGTATTGATTGCTGCAAGCAGAACAGCAGTCTGTTAAAGCAGAGTGTGCCTTTTTCTCCACGGCCTTGCCTCTTGTGTAACTTGGTGCAAATGAGAGGAGAAATCCATTGCACCTGTGATGCAGGTGACTTTTTATCCCCACTCTGTAGAGGAAATTTTACTAATCTTGGTCCTCACTGCTGAAGCTGAAGCATAGGAACAGGAAACACAATAGACACCGTGATAGGCAAGAATATTTAATTGCAATTTTGTGTGTAGCAGTCATGCAGAGATGTGTTGCAGCCCCCAGCCAGTATTGGCAATCGCAGTGCAATTAGGTTGGCTCTTTCAAAATCTTGACATGATTTTAGGCAGTTCTCCCACTTCAGAAATCAGATGATGGGAGAAACTGTGGAACCTGCATTTTTGTTGATCTGATGAAAAACTGTTTGCAGTGTTGATGTGATTATTATCTTTTTCTTCACTAAAGCTGACACTTCTTTTACTACTTTTTTTTTAAAAAAATAAAAAAGGCAACATCATTTACTGCTTGCATGTGGTAGATTTCTGTGTTCATTTGTGGCACAGAAATGCTATGTGCTGATGCAAGAAGCTAAACAGCAACTTATCAGCTGTCATAAGAGTTGCCCAAATGTGTATCTGCATGTATGGGGAGAGGCTGAGCTGAAGGCCGAGGTGTCTCCAGGCAATGTAAGGCAGTGGGGGGGAACACTGTTTATGGATGTCTTTCTTACAGCCAATGGAAGTGAACTTCATATCAGTAGTGTTCGATATGAAGACACGGGTGCCTATACCTGCATTGCTAAAAATGAAGTGGGAGTGGATGAGGACATATCTTCACTCTTCATAGAAGACTCTGCAAGAAAGACCCGTAAGCCTGATTTTCCATGTCTTTGGTTTTTTAAGAAATCTTTAAGGAATAATGACTTACATGCAATTTTGTAGTTCAGCCCATTGCATGCAGCATATGGGGCTCTTGCTCAAGGTAGTGACAGTTTTGTCTGCATAGGGATCAGAGGATGGGATTCTGCTTTGAGAAGGTGTCACAGGGGGAGATAATTTGCTCATCTGGAGCAATGATGCCTTCTGTGTGTCGGAAGGGTGGGGGTAGTCTGTGAGTCATGTTTTTACTGAGGTAATTACTTGATAAATGCTTTTAGTTATCAAAGAATCCAAACCCTAATAATATTTTGTCCAATGATCTATTTCAGAAAATAAGTTTCTTTGATTTCTGTACTGAACTTCCTTTCTAAAGCCAAAGCAAGTTGCAAACCAAAGTTTGCTAATATTTATATGCCTGGGGGAAAAAAAAAAAAAAAAAGAAGAGCTGAATGAATTACTTATTTTGCCTGTATTTACATCACCAAATAGTGAAATAGGTTTCTCCTGGTGTGAAATTATCTTCCACTTCCAAGATGAGCATCCTCCTTCCCATTCCCTCTTTCCCAATATTTTAGTTTATCTGGATGAATGTTAGAGATTTCCCAACTTAAGCAGTTCATTTAAACATGAGTGTTACTTGCTGCAATGAAAATTTTGACTTTGTTTTTTGTTGTTTTTTTCCTGATCATTTTCTGGCTCTCCCAATTTTCTGATGCTGCAGTTGCAAACATACTGTGGCGAGAGGAAGGTACTGCAGTAAAGTTCTTTTGTTGTAGTGATAATGTGCTTGTCTGCTTTAATAACTCCATAATGGGCCATTCTCCACTGATTGCCACTAACTCTATCAACTTTCACAGTTATCAGATTAAGTACAGAATAGTGACTTAAAAGCTAAGCTATTCAAATAAGAAATATCATGCCAGCGATAAGTCCTGTAGATAACTTTGTATGTTTTTTGTACTGTAATAGACAACCATAAAATATATAAAAATGAGGATTTTATATAAACTGCTGCCAAGGAAGTAGCCAGAGATTCTCAAGAAATATTAGTAATTGTACAAGTATCAAAATCACTCCCCAGTTACCATAACTGAACAAAGTAAGGCATAAATTCAATGCACCTGCATTTTTAAGCAAGCAATTCAAGCTTTTCCTCCTCAGTGCATGTATTGATGTTTACTAGGAAAGAACAAAAATCGTGTTCCTGTCTGTTAGGCAAAAAAGATAAAGAAAAAAAAAAAAACAGGTTTTGCTTCCTTCTGTCCTTTAAATCAATGCAGGGTAAAGGTTGCCCCATTTCTCCTTGTTTTAATTGGCAGTTAAGATCTCTCGTTTGATCAAATTTATAGCGTGCCCTGCACAAGGTCAACATCCGTGTATCTTGGAGGCTGCTTTGGAGGAGAAGCCTCCCGAACAGCTAATTGACTCAAAGGCAGTATCGAGGCGCTTGCCGTGGGGCTTGATCGGCCTTTGCTCGCGCTGCAGCGGTGCAGCAGCGTGCGGCTCCGCGCGAGCAAACGGCTGCGGGCACCGTGGGGCTGCCCAAAGCGTGGCCAGCTCGATGGGGGAAACATCCTGGCCTGAAATAGGGTTTTAAATCTGCCGTTTGCATGGTCCTCGCTGACCTGCTCCTGGAGAAGCACTGGATTTGAAGAACCACTAAGAAATTAGTTGCAGAAAGTCTTATTATAGTTCCCCTAGGCAATTTGGAATTGCTGTTTAGCAACTTTGCCCATTTAAAATATATGGGCAATTAACTGGGAGAATACAGTCAGGAAAAGCAGATTTACCATTGATGTTCCTAAAAATAAGTGCATGTCTTTAGAACAGGATTATTTTCCTCTCTGGATTGTTATATACTATTTGATCAGCACAATCATTTGACACAAAGAACCCGCTGAACAAATGCTATAGCATGTGAAACCTTGGCACAAAGAAAAGAGCTGGGAGAGAGGGATGGTATTTTCGTTTTTACATTTCAGTATATTCAATTTTTAGAACAAAAATTCTCAGTAATAATATTAACAAATGGATTGGTAGACTTGAGCTCCTTTAAAATGATCACATCTTTGTGCCTGTGAGGTTTGTAATAATTAAAGCTATTAGTAAAATGCATATTGTAAAAACATATATTGCATAAAACAGGCGTCTGCTGCCAGTCCAATTTTTTATGCAATAGTTGGTCATTTTAAAGTTCGGTCTATCAGTCTGACCTGAAAACTTCTCACAGGCGCGCGCGACTAAAACCTCAGGCAATGAGTGCACATAGTGGGGCCAGCACTAAGCGCTCCTGGAAGCACAGGCAATGTGTAGGCAACGAGCAGTCCGGTTTCCAGGCAGGCGCCTTTTCTGCAGAGAGGACTATGGGTTCTTATGTTCGGAAGACCACGCCGTGCATTAGTTTTATTCTTAAGCATGTGTTTGATAAGATGTAGGGCTTTTTTGTTTGTTTTCATTTGTTTCTTAGAAGCAGCTGGGCCATCCATCCTGAAATGTCCGAAATTACAAAGGGGAGGAAAAAGAAGAAAAGCCCTGTCCCTTTGTCACCCTGCTCTGGAGCTGCTTGACTAGTAAAAATTGTGAATGCCACCACTGGCTGGTGGCCTGTGTAAGCGCTGGCTTAACTAGTGAAAAACCTGCTTCGTTTAAAAATTAATGAGAAAATTACTGATTGCAAGAGCATTTTAATTTAATGCATTAAAAAGAGGGTATCTTCAATATATGAATACTGTGAGGGATTCCTGCCTTATTTTAACTCATCAGCACCAATTCTACTGTATAACAAGCAGTGTAACTTGCCAAGTCACTCACTCTAACTCTCCAGAGGTGAAATCATTACTAAAGTGTTTTTGTGATTAATTAAGAGCAAGGACAACTAAATTCTGAAATGTGCGCTCATGCTGTAATCAACTCATCAGATAAAATGGTGCTATTATGCATGCAAATATTTCTGAGCATCTTCACAATTGTCAGAATTTATTGCCTACTTGTTTCCACTGCCTAAGATTAAGGAACTTTTGACTCAAGAAAATATGTGCACTCATTCCAGGCAGGGTCAAATTCTGCTCTCTGCTCTGTATCCTCAGTTCCCCGGAGGCGGGAGGGAGCTGAGCGTATACTGGGAGTGTGGATTTTGGTCCATTCTGCCCAGGTGTGATGTTTTAACACAATGTTCGTAAGAAGTTAGTGCGGAGGCAGGAAAAGTGTAGCTCTGAGTGGGAACTGGGTAGATTCTGCTACGTGCATGATCCCTCCCTGTGGCATCGCATCCAAGGATCACAGCTCCTCTTTCCGCCTGATGCCCTAACTGGGGTATTTCGGGGTTTGGCTGAGAGAGACCCACCTTAAACGTTGTCAGCACAGCCAATAGCTCCTACTGACAAGCTGCACTCAAGCCACCTATTTGGCACAAGAAAAGGGGTGGGTTTTGGTTTTGGGGGGGTTTTTTTTTTTTTTTTTTTTTTTTTAGTCCAAAAAGATATGAGACAAACATCGCTTACTAAAATACTCTTTTTATGAAATTTTCCAAAACGGCTTTTATCAAATTGTACGTTTTTTTGCCGTAAAGCTTTCCTGGATGATTTAGGCCTTAATCCTGCAAACACTTAACATCGGTGCAAGCTCAGCGGGCCTGAGCCTGATTTGTGCCCTTGCCCCAGGGAACATGGTTTTCCAGGGGGAGCAGGTTGCTAATTCCCTGTTATGGCCTCGCCATGGAGCGCCGGCAGACCCGGTCCCAGGACCTGGCGTGGCGATGGTCCTTGCAAACATTCACTGGCGGTGCAATGTGAAAAAACAAATAAGTGATGCTTGGATCTTTCCAACTGGAGTGTTGGGAAAAGATCCCCACCATTTCCTGAAGATCCTCCATTGCCGCATTTGCATGTAGCTGAAGAAGAGCTAAATTCACAGTGCTGGGAGGCATTTCTGCTAGGCAGAAATGGGAAAAGGCGTTCTCCTGGGAGCGCCGCAGCAACAGGCAGTTTTCCAGATCTCCTGGAATGCCCCAGTTGGATCAATGAGTGCTGTTGCGATGCTGAAATATTCCACATTTGTGAATTACAGTTTGCAAAATTTCAAAAATGTATTTGTTTTGGTGGCTGTGCTTGGTCCATCTGATGGTTTAGGGAATAGATAAACTTTCATTAATGGAACATATTTTACTTCATTACTTCCAGTTTCCAAAAAGGTCCGACTAATTTTAATGGAACAGCTTTCAGATTAATTTTAGAAAAAGTTTGTCTCACTTTTCAAATGATTAGCTAACTATTTTTAATGAAATCATGGCGGGGGGGGAAGCTGTAAAAAGCTGTAAAGTGACGAGGTTCAGATGTCGTATAGGGTCTTCTTTTATTCACCTATGGGCATGGTACCCATGGGCAAGACTAGGAGTCATTTACTCATGTGCAGCTGCTGCCACCAAGGCAATGCATTTTTGAACCTGTCTGTACCTCCTCACTCCTCGGAGCCCTTGTTGTTACATGAAACTTGATTTTGTGAATGCACCGACTGCATCCGAATGACCAACTTTTATGTAAGGCAGATTTTGTTTGTTGGGGGCAGAGGGGCAGTTACTCTTTAAAAAAAGCCTAAACCGTTCGTGATGCACACAAAAAAATCCAACTCGTCCTGCCTTTTCTCCCCCCTTCAAGGCCTCAGCGTTGGGAACGTGTTCTATGTCTTCTCTGACGACGGGATCACGGTCCTTCAGCCCGGTGAATGCGAAATCCGGAGGCACATCCGCCCGGATGAGAGGATTTTCACCAGTTACGTAAGTCCTGTGCCCTGCCATGTTCGCGTCATTCGTCACCCGTGTTCGTGTGAAGATGGTCCTGCAAAAACCCTCAAGAGGAACGTTTCCCTTGAGTGTGTGTCCAGCAGAGCAAAGACCTTGTGGATGCTCAAGAGATGCAGATACAGAACCGGAGAGAGTCCCAGCCTTTCCTTGCCAGGGCTGGCTCATCCCTGCTGCCAGGTGACGTCCTTGTAATGTGTCCCGGGCACAAGGAGTTCAGGAGCAGTGGGATGTTCCTAGGTGACCACGGAGGTCTGGCACTGCTGGGTTTTAGGCTCCGTAGTCTCCAGGTGATGCCGTAAGGTGAGAGTGCTGCCAGGTCCAGCTTTTCTCAGCTGTCAGAGCTACGCTAGTCTGTACTCTGGAGATGCCACCAGTCGCTGGAGCTTGGTGGCCTCCACATTGCACAACTGAGCGTCCTCTTCTTGGAAATTAAGAACTGAACATGTTTCAGTCCTGCTGAGGATGACTATTAACATCCTACAGGGAATTTGACTGCAAGGGCAAAATGTATGCAGAGATTTCCGTTTTCCCTGCTAGGGTTATTCTCATGCCCACAAGCCTTAGCCAGGCTGTGCCGAACAGTCGGCAGTGGGCAGTGAGTGCCTCACAGCTGCTACCTGGTCCCTGCTGCTGCTGCCTTCTTGCGTGAAGGATGGGACCTACTTCCTGGTCTTGAGAAACGGTCCCCAGGCTCAGCCCCTGCTAACGACGGGCTGGAGCAGGGGTAGGTGCTGGTGCCCCATCCGCGAGCACCCCAGGGAACGCGGGAAGGGAGGTGCTTTCCCGAGCATCAGGCCCTCGCACCGTGGGCGAGGATCCCCTGGTGACTCTGTGCTCCACATCGCTTAAATCTCAATAAATTTGCGGTTAATATTCTTTCCCCCGTGGGAGTATTTTAATATATCTTATTGGAAATCCAGCCTGCGATCCTCACCCCGAGGTGAGTACTTGGCAGGGTTTTTTATTAAACCGTCTTTCCACCGTCGCTCCTCCGAGGCAGGCGCCTCACATTTCCAAAGAGGGGTAAATATTGCTGAGGTGGGTCAGGAAAAAGCGCAGGAGAAAGGGCACGGAAAGAAAGGAGGGCAGCACCGTGGTGGCCAAAGGGGACTTTGCTGTCGTTACTTGGCTGCCTTTCCGAGCCACCCCTGAGGGTTTCCTGCAGACATCACAGGGGCCTTTGCCCCCAGAAGCTCTGCAGTTGCATTTACCGTGGGGAGGTGATGCCCTTCTTTAAAGTGCCCCAGCTCTTCAGGGTACCAGCGGGCCCCCGCTGAAGCTCATCCTGAGCTTGTGTGGGATTCAGCTCTGAAGTATCAGACACCAAAGTTGGCATCAGGCAACTGTAAGCAGGATTTTGCCCAAAAGATGCTGTTCCTTTTGTACAGGGAAGTCCTTGTGTTGCAATAAGAGCCTATAAGACCCTACTGCCCTTTCCTAGGGCACAAGAACCTTGAAGAAAGCTTTTCTGGACCGAAAAAGATTGAGAGTCATAGGAAAACTATAAAGCTGTAATTCACTCAATGTAAATCACTGTATTTTCAAAACTCAGAGTTACATTTCTGTTGCTAATACAGGCTAACAGCACTGTAGGTCTTGCCATTCCAGGGCATGCTTCAAAAGTAGATCCATAGACTGTGGGCTTACTTAAATTCAGTGCAAGTCTGCAGCAGGTTCAGCTGTTTAATGTCACTAGGTCGAGCCAGGCTGCAGTGTGGCACCTAAAAAAATAATTCTTTCATATTTTCCAGGAAAAAAGAAAAAAAAAAACTCATCCTGATAGAATCACTGTGGATTTTTTACTGTGGTTTTCAAGGGTAAACTTCTTGCTGCTCTAAGCCCTGACTTGCAGAAATTAAACAATTTCTCCTTTTCCTTTTTATCCCCTCAGGAAGAGATCTGCCCCAGAGGTGAAGGGGAGGATGTTCAATCCTGCCTCTGGGCTTCTGCGGTGGCCGTCAGAGACAAGTACATCTATGCAGCACAGCCAAAGCAGAACAGAGTAGTGATCATTGATACCCAGTCACAGAAAGCCGTGCAGGTACTCACCAGGGAAGCTCTTTATTCAGGGATGGCAAAAGCCTTTGATAAGAGCAAAATAAAGTAGGTTTTTGCCCAGCAAATCTGCTGACCTCACTCCTAAGCTGGGTAGTTTCCACCCGCAAAGCAGCACTGTGTCATTTGCTATTTTGTAACCTCGCTGTCCGAAAAATCTCCTTTCCGGGCTGATTATCGTAGTCTCGGGAATGCGCCTGCAGCCAGGCTGGCAGCTATCTTGATAAAATAATGCTAGAACAAATTTCTAACTTATACTCGTTGAGCCACTGCCTGACCTCGGTTGTAAGCAGGTTGGGAAGAATGGGCTTCTGCAGGTATAATTCAAGCAGAAATTGGCCCCTGATCTACTGGCCATAAGTAACAGAGTGTAATGGAGTGATGTCTGGGCAGAAAAGCGAGGCCAGCAGCTAGATTCCCTATTCCTGGTGCTGCCCCAGCTGATTTGAAGCTGATTGTGCAAAGCTGGGTGCAGTAGCGATACCCGGTAATGACTGCAGTAAATTCATATTCATCATGCTCCTATGAGACAGCCAGGTCACTGAGTAAATACTATTTTTTTAATTTTTTTTTTTTTTTTAAAGTCCTTGGGTGTTGACCCATTCCCAGCCAAACTGCATTATGACAAGTCCCACGATCAAGTGTGGGTGCTTAGCTGGGGCGATATGCAGAAGTCCGCGCCAACACTGCAGGTAAGTCCCCAGGTACCCAGGGATTTTACCCTTTCTTTACTTGGCATTGCAAATAGCAAACAGGTTGATTACAAGCAATCAACAACATTTAATGATCCGGGCATAAAGCTGTGCTTTAATTAGCATATCAGGGGTGTTCTAGTCTTCCCTCACCCGTCCATCCTCCTGTATTTTTCCTGCCGTTTAATTCGGTTTTGAGCAATGCGTGTGCCGCAGGCTGGCAGCAGGACAGTGCTCTTGCCACCGTCTGGTTTGTTTTAAGGCCGGTGACAGAGCCAAGGGCCGTAAAGCCGCAGGGCAAGGGCCGGCAGCCGGCTGCGAGCAGCACGTTTGTGCAGCGCACGTGAAACCGAGGGGGTCCAAAGCAGAGGGTGCTGCCGGGCTGCATGGAGCGTCCTCGCTGTGCGGAAATGAGCCGCGCTCTGCCCCTGCTGCTAGTGTCTCATCAGCAGCTCCAGTCGGCCTCACCAAAAATGCGCTCAGGGTAAGCGTGAGATAGACCGAAGTCTGTGTTCACTCGGATGTTACCATGACCCATGGTTCTTCCATCTGCAAAGAGTTTGGTGCCATTATACATAAAGAGCATCACGGAAAGGTGAATGCGTTGCCCTGTTCAAGTTTCCCAAGTTTTGGATCAATAGCCTGGCAACCCACCAAGCAGGTTCACGCAGGAGACGGCAGGTTTTCTGCTGAGGGTTGCTTTGTGTTTGGCTTCAACTCTGCCCATTTTGTCACTTGTCTCCCAAAAACCCTTGTCCTCTTTTGGGGACACCCATAGAGGATGGTGCGGGAGAATTCTTCCTCTCAGAGGAAAACGCCAGTTTTGAGCGCAGAAGGTGGTTCGCCCACCTCTTCTGAAAATGAAGTATTATAAAGTAAAAAGGAGAAGTACTTGGAAGTATTCTGCAAGCCTCACTTTGCATCCCAAATAAAAAATAATCTCTCAAGGACATGAAAGGAGCACAAACGACAACAACAAAACGTCAAGGACAAGCTGCCCGTCGGGCACTTTCTGGGCCGCTGCCCGCGAGCTCCCCGCGCTCGCTTGGCGCTCGACGCTGCTTAGACCGGCAAGGAGAGCGGCTCCCTGGGCCCCAGCCCCGCGCCTGCCTTCGGACATCAAAATTAACTCCCTGCTCCACGTTGTCCTGCGGGACTCGCTGCTGTTGGCGCCACGGACTCGCCGGCTGCCTGGTTTAAGCCTCTAATTGGACATTTTGCTGCTGCTGAGAAAGCAGAGCTGGTCTGATCCCTGCAGAAATACCCATCTGCGCGAGCGACTTTCTGGTGTTTGCTGCTATTTTGGACCTGAGTAAGACCTGTGAATATTTGCCATAAAGATTTGCTGCCAGTGGTGTTTCAGCGTGTTCCCTAGCAGGGCTATGAAGGACGACTGGGCTGTGCTGCACAGGCTTCCTCACCTGAAAACCTACAGTTCCAGAGGTTAAATATTTAATTAATATTTATAGATGTTTAATTTAATACTAATAATATGCATTGTTATTTAATTTAATGCTTACAAAGCAGATGGAGAGTTTTGCAGGCAGCACCTCAGAGCAGCTCACACGGTTTCTGAGATGGGTGCAAGGAGACAAAACAGGCTCCCTTTACCCTCTCCCACTTAATTTTCCCACGCAGCTATGAGAGGTTTTGATAATTAGAAGAGCGCTGGTTCAAGCGAGCGGCTGTTGAGACACACACCCCAGGTTCACCTCCCTTGCAAATCCTGCCGTGGATGTTGCTCAGCGTTTCCACCCGCTCTTTAGGAAGCGGGGATTTATCGGGCACAGGGGGCCGGTGCTGAGCCCTGGGTCGCTGGTGGGAGGCCGATGCTCAGCCCTGGCTCCAGGAAGGTGCTGTACGAGGATGGGCATCTTCCTTGGGCAATTTAAACTAGAAGCAACCTAAGCAGCATGAGCAGAAGGACCCTTCCTGCAAGGAGTGAACTTGGCTGCAAACCCCAATGGCCACTGGTGCACGTCGCTCACCGAAGAGCCCCACGAGCGGGCTCAGGTCCATGCAAACCGTTACAGCCTTTAACGTTTTAATTATTGAGGAAAACGCCCCTCTGCCTGTGCTGGAGCTGTGCAGGGCTGGCAGAGCCGGGTTTCCATGGCAGCCCTGCTGCCCAGGGCCCGTGCGGAGGGCAGGGAGCCAAGCGCCTTCCCCGCTCCGTGCGGAGCTTGTCCGGTGCTGGCGATGGGCGGACGGTGCCTCTCCTCGAGCGGGATGATTAACCGCTGCGCCGTCGCGCTCAAGGCTTCCGGCTGGTGAACTACTGCTCTGCACTTAAGTGAGATTAATAAATATGAGCACGGAATAAATGTTTATTTGAGACAGTGAGGAATAAGTTGGGGGGGGTTCGTGTTGTCCCTGTGCTTGCCTGGCACACACTGAGCCGCATGCAGTATTTATTGGTGCACCTTCTCCAAGACAGCCAAACCAGCCGATGTTTTGAAGTCATTAATCAGTTGGAATCTGCTCCATCCCGGGAAGATCGCTCTGCTGCTGTTACGTAACCTGCATTTACCTTCCTGCCTTCCTCCCCTGCTCGACTTTGTGCTTGTTCATTACAGGTAATACCGGAGGCAAGCGCCGGGGAAGAGCGGCGCGTTGTCCGCACACCGTTTGAAGGAGTGGATGATTTTTTTATACCCCCCACAAATCTTATTATTAATCACGTCAGGTAAGAAATGGTATGGATGAGTAACAGCCGTGGTCATGTTGTGCTTCTCTCATGCATAATCCTAAGGACCTTTACAAATGCTAATGAGTGAGCAGGGGGGCCAGCCAAGTGTCATTACGGCTGTCCAGCCCCAGCACAGGTGAAGCACCACTGGGGACACCCATGGAATGAAATGGATGGGCTGGAAATTGGGCTTCCTTGCCTCAAAACCCACGTTTTGGGTCTGGGCAGAAACCTGTATCGCAGGTTTATTGCCTAAGTGGTAGAAGCTTCTTCCCTTGGAAGCATAAAGCAGGGCTCTCCTGCGTGTCCCCAGCTCTTCGCTTGTTCCAGCCAAGGTTTGAGGAAGATTTGAGCAGGAAGATGGTGTGCGCATTGAAAAAAAATGTCACTGCTTTAAACCATCGGTCTTGAAGGCTAATGTGATGTAGGAGTTAATGAGATCGTATAACTGCCACGCTAATAACGCAGAGTAATAGTGACTGCTTCCCAGCAGGAACAGGGAGCCTCCCATTAACATTATCAGAATTGATGGTAACTACACAGCAATTTATACCGTTCTTACCATGTTATAACCTAACAACCGTTTAGTCATCTGCCACCAGTACATGTTAGTTTAGATAAGTCAGTTTAACATTCCAAGAATCTTGTTTGGACCTTCCAACATCAAGCAAAGGTTCCCTACACCGAACACCCGGGACAAGGGGTGGTGCTTAAATGATTAGGAGCGGAATTTGATTCAAAAGAAATAGCTCTGCTTCCTGAAACACAAAATAATGAGGCACACTTCATGGCTGTCATTCCTAATTTTTCCCAACCTCATTTTTCCAGTGAGCTTTCAAAACATTGTTATGAGTAATAGTCAGGCTAGGTAGTAGATGACTGTGCTGAATGCTAAACCGTAAGATGAGAACGGATGAGCTGGGTTCAAAGACAGGAAGGTAGAGCAATTGAATTTTTTTGTCATTCTTTTATTACCTTTTGCTTCAATATGATTAATCGGCTGTATACAGGTGATCTTCCCCAAGGAATATTAAATGTAGATAATTGTCTGTAGTTTTCCATGTGCAAAATAGCGAATGCTGAGCCTAATTTCCTATTTCATTTGTTCAGGGCCAGATCTTTGTCAGTTCTATCTCACCCTCGGCATAGGAAAATAATTGCTCACAGTCTAATGAGACTTACTGAGATCATGTTCTAAATCCTTCACTCAGAAACAATAAACAGTGATACCAGCATTTCCCTGGTTTCACAGGAAGCAGGTGAATATTTAAGCAAATACCTTCCCAGAGCCAAAAAATATTTGTATGCAAATGTTCCTGCATACGTATTCCAGCTGCCTGTTATTTCAGATGGATATCTAGAAAAGTATCCATTTTTATTAGTTCCCAGGATAGATTGTTGTCTATTAAAACCTCTCTAAGTGCGAGGTTTTCATTGAGGCTGCAGATACAGATTTAATGTGAGCACTGCACCTCTCTGCAGCTGTGTGCACATAATACACAGCCTGACCCACTTTTTTAAAAAAAGTTTACGATAAGAGCTTGGTTTTAACTTGTCCAGGCACTTGGCCTAGTATTAAGGAAGTCTTGGAAAAAAAAGCGCTGTAAGGGAAAGCAGTTTTTAAAGTGTACTTAAAATGCATTCATCCAGGAGAAATACAAGTGTCATATCCAATTTCCCTTCACACAGTGCACTACAAATCTCCACTGCAGATATTTTGTGAAGTCTCTAATGGATGTGAGTATAATGGGAAAATAAAAGGCTTAGCCCAGTGATTTTCATGGGATCATACACTACAGTGGTTTGTTCTTTAGAAGTGAAATCATTGAGTGTCTCATTGACAGATGGATTAAGGATAAAGAAATAAACCCAGTGTTTTAAGCAAAATATATATACCATCTGCATGAAGGCACATTGTCCTCCGCATTTCATAAAGGAATTTTACATCTTCCAGGGAAGAGCTGCAAAACGAAATACTGGCTTCATTTCCTTCTCTGTGCATTGAATGGAGGAGAAGATAGTCAACGTAAAATTGGTTTTCAGAAGGCAGTGTCAGTGACCTGTGAATCCTAGGGAACGCCAACAGGCTATTTCTATGGGCTCCCTTTCAAATTAAGTAGAAACATTTCTTGGCTACTCCTGACCTTTCTGTGAGCTCAGTAAAGGTCAGATGTGCTGCAGCATGTACCTTTTACCGAACATTTATTCTGTGCCCACTGTTGCCTGGCCACTCTCGAGGCAGAAAGCAAAGGTCCCCCGTCTTCAGTGCTGCTCGTGCTCCCCTGGAGATACGTGTGTCTGGGGCTGGTGGGGCCAGGCTGAGCAAGCCCTGTTGTGTGCCCGCTGATGATAACAGCCCTCAGGTCCCACGGGCAGCAAATGTGCATGAGAAGTGTCCCAGAGACCCTCTGGGAGGAGAGGAGGTAGGACGTGTTGGTCTTCAGTCATGGATTACGTATGCAGCTTGAAACCCCCCTTAAAACATGGCCCAGATATGCTTTATTTTGAATGCTTTTCTATTCCTAGATGGAAAAAGTCTTGAATGTTGAGTTATAGCTCTTTAAAACAGAAACAGCTCTGGTGCAGCCCCAGTCAACACTGGTCTACCACACACCCAAGCCCTGGTAGCATTTCTATTGTAACTTGGTCTTCTCACTACAAAAAAGCTTCTGGTTATTCCAGTACCCAAGCACATACTGAAGTTGCAGGATCAGTTTGCTAATTTTAACTGAAATAGATAACTCCTTTTAGCACTTTGCAGAAGGTCTTCACGTGTGCACAAAACCAGCGGGACAGATCCTGCTGCTCGTGCCAACTTCTGTCTTTTTGCGAGCATCATCGTGTGGCCTCAGTAGCATGTTTTCTGTTTCAGATTTGGCTTCCTCTTTCCCAAATCGAAATCCGCGGTTCACAAGATCGACCTGGAAACCGTGACCCCCCTCAAGACCCTGGAGCTCCGGAGCTCCGGGTGCATGCCGCAGGCCATGGCTTACACCCACCTGGGCGGCTACTTCTTTGTGCAATGCCACCGACGCACGTCCGCGGTGTCCCAGCTCATCATTGACAGCGTCACCGACTCCGTTGTGGGCCCCAACGGCGACGTCTCGGGCACACCTCATATTTCCCCGGACGGCCACTATTTGGTCAGCGCGGACGAAGACAGCGGTAGGATCAAAGTCCAGGCTATAACTGTCCGAGGGGAAATCAAGTTGATTTACGACTTACAAACAAACGTACACGTATCAGATCTGACATTTCAACCCTCCTTCACCGAAGGCAATCAGTACTATATATATGCTACTTCACATTTGCAAACAGATGTGCTTTTTGTAGAGCTGTCAACGGGCAAAATGAATGTACTGAAGAATTTAAAGGACCCTATCACATCCAAAGACTGGCCCTGGAGCAGCTACAACAGAGTTATGAAAGACAGTGGGTTGTTCGGACAGTATCTCATTACACCAGCTAAAGATTCACTGTTTGTTATTAATGGGAGACAAAACACATTACGCTGTGAGGTTTCGGGTATAAGGAGGGGTAACACAGTGGTCTGGGTTGGAGAAGTATGAAAGGGCAATAAGAGTAGCACCTGCAGCGGGCAAGTACCGGTTGGACCTTTACACTGCAACAACTGAGCAGTAGCATTGTATATTTTTACACTGGGGGAAAAAAAAAGAAAAAACAAAAAAATCCTGTATAGGCTTCATGGTACAACACTGGTCTACTTGCAAGTTTTATAATACAAGGTACGCTCTGCTGATAGGAAGCGGTTTTGAAGGGATATTTCTTATTTGGGGGTTCTGATTTGTGGTGATGAGACAAATGCGGGGAAGCGAATGATATCTCCACTGAGATATTGTATAAGCCACGAAACCTAGCGATTCTGTAGAACAAAACAGCTTTTGAGTTTCTGTCTCGATGAGTTCTCATGTTACGTTCAAGCCATCGGTTTTCTTTCCCTTTTGCCGGGTCCTGGATGCAGGGGGACCATGGAAGCAAAGACTGCAGCAAAAACCCACCCTTGGGGGAAACTAAGCGTCGTGGAGAGCAGTTTCCAAACCGTGGAAATGTGGTAGGGAAGTTTAATGGAAAAGTTTCCTCTGCGGGCTGGCTATGACAGGATCCCCAGGTGTGATTTGGGAAGCAAGCATTGCTGTCCGCTCGCTTTCTTCTGCTCCTCATTTTGCTCCTGGTGCTACTGAAAGCAATGCTAGGAGAGCCCTACCTCTTCTCTTGCATATTTGTAGGGTTGTGTTTGAGAAACCTGTTTTGAATTAGGGATGTTCGGATGCATTAAAGCTGGGAAGCACTGGGAGGGACAGAGTTCAATTGAAAAGGGAGTGGGACATCAGTCTTTGAGCAGCCTGCAGCCAGCTTGGGCACAGCCTGCAGGACCTGTCCTTCAGCAGGTTGTGGATGTGCCCCTCGGAGGCAGCAGCACTTCTAGAAATCGTTAGTTTCCTCTCCTTAAATATTTACTAGCACTGAACCCACCTGGTCCTTCAGAAATAATGGCTACAACTGCAAGAATAGAGTTTTACTAGAAAATTTTCACACATTTTCTAGTCACAGCCTTAATTTGCCTGTTTCTTTTCATTCTGGGAAGCCATTTTTCTTTGTATTCTTTTTTCTTCTCATTTAGAGTACACTCTCTTATATTCAATTACCTTTTAGTTGCGAGCAAAGAGATTCATGTAAAACCAGCTAAAGCTCCCACGAATGCAGCAGCTGGCATAGAAACTTAAAGTTGATTTTCCCATAAAAATGCAGATCCATTTTTGCACGTCTTTTGAAAAGCTGTAGAAACATTCCTAGTTGTGTTTCGCAGCTCTGTGTAGTCCTCACGGTGGAGGAATGGGGGCAGTGGGTGGATTTTCAAGCGGTGTAGCCCTAGGGCCGGGCGGCTCCGGGCGCCCCTTGCCACGCGCTGCTTCGAGGCTGCAGCAATCTTCATGGTGGTCCCTATGGAAAGGTCTCCCTGAAGGTACCATCTGCTGCATTGGCCTTTGCACAACCCCAGCTGGTTTTGAGACTGACCTCGTGGTCCAGTTGGTACAAAAGCAGCTCCTGGAGCTCCCCCGGTCCTCGTGGTGCCGTTGTCGCTTTGTGTCACCCGTGCTTGGAAGTGTCCCTTTTCGCTCTGCACGCAGAGGCTGTGGAGGAGGAGGCTGCAGGCTAGCGCTGCTCATCCTTCCAGCGGTGAACTTGCACCGAAAGGGTAGGACTTTAGGACACCTGTAGACCTGGAGTGGGTTACACCATCTCAGTTCTATAAAGAATATGTGGAAATCTGCTCAGACAGACAAAGAGGAGATGAATCCTATGAATTCATTGAACCTGGAATCCTTTACCTGGCCCGTGCGCACCCACAGGCTGAGCCCTCCGTGTGTTTTCTCTTATGAGCCATAGGGGTTAGGAGAGACTATCCCATCATTGAAACACAGACCCATAGAGCTTGGCACAGCCTTCCTGTAGCAATGCATGATGTCCATGATTTTGTACTCATCCGGTTAGGAAACATCCATGTGTCAAGGAAAGGAGGAGACCAGCTTTGTAAGTACCTTTAAATATGCACAACTCCTTTCTGGAACAAAGTTGTATCCATCCATTGCCATTGTCCTAAATGTGTTTTACTGAGGCCAAACACTGCTCTCGTGTTCTCTTTTATGACTTCTTGAATATTTTATTATGCCTATAGTAAATTTCCCTGTAGAAATGTTCATTGTGTCATAGATCAAGCAAATATTACTTTTTTAAGAATATTTAAAAAAAAATGTAAATATCTGTTCAGGTCAGTATTCTTGAGGCTGGTTTATATATAGGCTGTGAAAGATGTGTAACAGACCTCACTTCTTCCTGTTTGTCGCAAACTCTTGGGATCGCGTTCACTTGAAATCTCCCCTTCCACCTTCCAAAGATGTTCCCTCTCTCCCCTCCCGCCCGGGTTCTGGTGATGTGTTTTCTAAATTAGCCTAACGGTTATAGCTCATTCTTAGAAAATGAAGTACGACTTAGATTGTCCACACTCCTTGTGAACAGTTCCAATGACGGTCAAATCTGACATTAAAGTGCTGCACATTTGTTACTCTGAATTTTTAATTTTTTTATGATACGAATTTTGTCTGTACTCAGAAGATGGTTGTTTGTGCCTTTCAGCACCCGTGGCCAGGATACACCATTCCGTACCCACAGCTCTTGCCTACTCCCCAGCTGTGCTCCACCAATTCACAAGTAATTCCTACCTAATAAATTACTAATCACAGTGATTAATCGAAATTAATTTCAGATGAATTAATGAGCATTTAGGCATCCTGTAATGTTCATCTATCAGTTGGGAGTCATGACACTAGGATCACAGGATAAATCATCCCTGGTTGATGCTACAACTCTAGTCCCAAGATCAGACAATTACCTGTGTGGTCAATTCCTGGGAACGGAGGGGTGGCCGTTTGCCAAATACGAACAGGGCAGCAAGTACTAACTGGTTCCCAACACTGATTTTAAAGCTAGAAAGAGAAAAAAGATCTCCGGGGGGCATCCAGGGGCACCTCTGGTGGAAGCACGAGGACACCCAGACAGCCAAGCCATCCCTGGGGATCACCCTGTTGGCCAGCCCAGTGTGGATTTATTTATATTTATTTATTTGTTCCCTATTCATTTGTATTTGGAGCTGGGTTCCAACCTTATTTCTACGTAGAGCCCAAGACAATATCTTTAAAAACATTGATGCATCGCAAATGCGTGCTGAGTGCTGCCTGTTAATTGCCCTGCGGTATCCAAAGATGGAAACGTGTTTGCTTTTCCTTTCCCCCAAGACAGTAGATGCAAAAAATATTGCATGCAGTTGCCAGAAACATATAGTTTTAAACAATAGTTTATGCCAACAGACCGTGTGAGAGACACGGCCGAAGAAAACTCCCTGCAAGCACGTTTGTTGAGACCTAAGTCATGGGGTGTCATGGAGGGGTGCGCAGAGGACAGTGTGTTAGCAGTTCATTCGCATTTTGGTAGACAAAAGTCTGTCTCTTTTGGTAGAGCTTTATGTTTTGATCACATTAGCCCCCCATTTGCCCCTGGGACATCCCTGTGCATCCTGGAGTTCCCCGTGTCCTTTAGCCTGCATTGCTACATGCCTAAAAAAAGCTGGCACAGCAGGGCTGGAGTAAAGCAAAGCCCGGCGCCAAAGGGGCTGAGCAGCTCAGTGCTGCTGGGGCAGGGGCTGTCCCCCCACCGTGACAGGGCTTGGGGCCTTCCTCTTCTGCCATGGCCTCCAAGGGCATTTCCAGCTTGGATTTCACCAGCCATGGGCTTTGCAAGGGAAATCCCCAAAACAGGGATCCTGCACTTGATGTGCTGCCAAAAGTACCTTTAAGGAATGACTCAAACCCCGCAAGATGTGGTGAGAAAGCTCAGAGACCTTTGACAAGGATTGGCAGTACGTTAATAATAATAGGAAGAAGAAGAAAGAAGAAGAAAGAGGAAAAAGAAGAGAGGGAAGAAGAAGAAAAAGAGGAGGAGAAAGAAGAAAGAAGAAGGGGGAAGAAGAAGAGGAAGAAGAGGAAGGGGAAGAGGAAGAAAAAATAATGACGACTTCCTGCAGGTCCACAAACCCTTGGTGTTTCTCAGCCCTGTGCTGGAGCCCAAGGAGGGCTCCTGGTGGCCCTGTAAGAAGGCGACGGTTGGCCCGCGCTGCTGCCTGCTTCCCCCACGCACAGGGCGCTCTGGTGCTACGTTGTGCTAGTTACTATTAGCCTGCTATTTCTGTGTATTTAATTTATAATTTCAATTTTGTTCCAGGAAAAAACAAAATCAGTTGGCGTTTGCACAGCGCTGTTGTAGCCCTGCGACACAGATGGCTGATTATCAGCGTGTCGAACAGCATCTTCGTAACAGTCCTACGGCAAAGAAAAGAAAAAAAAATAACGCTTTTGACAGGCATTATTTGTGGAAACAAATTCCATTTAATTAAGACATGCAGGCAGCGCTGAAGGACATCTTGGCTTGTCAACAGTATTAGCTGCGGCAGCTCCTGCCGGAGGTTGGCGTTGGCGTTGCGTTAGACCCACATGGCGAAGGACAAGAGCTTGCTGAGGAACTGCTGAAGTTCCCGCGTGTCGCCGGGCTGAGCGCGTCCCTTTGGCTTATTTATTTCTCTGTGTGGTGGACGTGGGCTCAGCCAGAACCGGCCAAGGTGGAAATGTGCAGATAAGTCAATGAATGAGGTGGAAGAGCAAGCAATGGCAGCATGGCTAAATAACCTTGTTTTCCCTTACGTATTTGTTTTCCTGAAGCTGAACTCAACCAAGATTTTCTGAGTAGGGAGCACTCAGTGGAAACACTGGAATTGCCAATATTTTAGGTGTTGGTTTAGAAAATTCATCTGTGTAAAGGAAAAACACCAGAAGATGATTTATGCCTGCTGCCCTTATGATGGTCCTTAATGCTATTAATAAGCCAGTCGCCAATGGCTTCATTCCTGCCTGCAGGGATGCGTCATTGCCGTGGGAATGGAGCTCTGCAAGATCCAACCCACCACATCCCGCCTGGAGCCAGCGGTGCCAGCTGCTCCGGGCACACGGGGCTCCCGCCCGTCCCAGCCTCTTCTGAGCTCCGCCGGGCACGTGCAATGGGGAGTCAGGCTTGCAGCAGCTCCGAGCCACAAGCAAGGGAAGGGAAACTTTAGGGATTCATGGAAAAGGCTTTCAGAGGATGCCCATGGACCAACCAGTCACCCAGCTCCAGGTCCCAGCAATCCAGTTTGGGGGTGTCCCATGAGCACCATGCGATGGAAAACCTGGACTCCTGGTTCCTCTTTTGCATTGACTTGATGGATGAGTGCGGGAAGAAATCAGGAAATTCTGGCCGAGATAAGCAGGATTTACAATGCTGTCATCTCCGGCAACTTTGGCTTTTCAATTCATTAAAAGTCCAGACAAATTAGATGTTTGGATTCATTTAAAATAATTTCTCCTCTTTGACCTAGCTTAATTTATCATTTTACTTCCTTCTGCTGTGCTTAGAGAAGCTGCTGTTTAAATGAACCCAGCGGAATATATGAGTGAAATGTTAAGCAGTTATCGTCAACAACAGGGTGCATTAACACCCAGCACCACAGCTCTCCTCCAGCTCCCTGTGCCAAGGCACGCGCCGTGGTCTCCTACAGCTCTAGGATTTGTTCTCTTGCTGCATTAAAGCTGGGACACCTCGGAGCAGCGTTTCCACAGCTCACCCCATGTGTATCGGTGGGATTCAGCCGCGAGTCCCTGCTGAGCAGCACAACAGCAAAGGGGAAGCCAAAGCCTTCAGCATCACCTAACCCTGCTCCAAAGACACATCTTTAGCTTTTTCAGTAAAAGCCTCCTGTGTTTTGATTTTTTTTTTTTTTAGTATTTTTCTTTTTCTATTTTTTTTCTTTGTATTTTTAAGAATTGCAGCGTTCTAGTGATGAAATGTGCTATTTGTGATGTTCAGCATGCAAACAAAGATTGCACCAAGATAAGCACAAAAGACATTTCCTGGGATGCTCCTCCACTAGATGCCAATAAAACCTGTGACTATGGCCTAATGATCACAGAGCACATCGGACGCACCGTGCACCTGAAAGCAGTACGACACCTCCTTCCAAAGCACAAGGAAAAGTGAAATAAGGCAGAAAAGAAAGAAAAAAAAAAAAAACGCACTTCTGCTGTGCTTCAGTAAGAGCTTCAGCCCCCATGGGCATCATCTTCAAGGCCGGATCTCACTCAGGAGGCCCCAAGGGAAAGGAGTTTTATGTAAGACATGATAGAGCTTCAAGGGGAAGATGACTGACAGCTACACTCACTTCCATAGTGCTGTGCTTAATACATCCATGTGTATGTGTGTGCATGTATATATAAAAATAGGTATCCTAATCCAATGAATTCCCTGTTCCACACACCTTTAGCTGTCGTTTCTGTTCATATTCAGTAGCACTTTGCAGCTCAGAAGGGGAACCTCTGGCACGCAGGCTTGTAATGTAATAATAAATGTGTAATATCTGAAGATCGAGGTTATCTCTCTATTAAATTAGATAACAAATAATTAGATAATTCCAATTTACTTTATGAATCTTTTAAAGAGTAAACTGCTTACAGGCAGCTAATGCAATAAGCTTACTTTATAAGCAGGGAGCAGCATCTGTTGCGATGAGGAGTCTGCAGCACATATTAGGATTCTGTGCGTGCCCAGCAGTAGGTAGAGTAAATGTATCATTAAGTTAGTATCCTTTCCCATTCAAAGCACACTTTTCAAGATTTATATACTGCAGACAATAAGATAACAAGAGAGTCAACTTGCACTCGCCTAGTCTTGCATTCACCCCGTAGCCTATGGCAAGATAATATTAGCAAAAATGCAAGGTAGAGCATTAAAGTTAGGTCATGTCGTCATAGCAAAGGAAATATCATTGCAGACCCACGAGCATGCAAAGGCAGAGGCTCAAAGGGCATCATTAAGGCCACAACATCAAGCACTCAAAAATCCAGCAAGTCGCCTGTGCGTCCATCCTCGTGCACTCATTGCTGTCAGAGATGTGGTTATAGGGAATGGCCCAGGTCACACCCTGCATGGTGCAGGCAAAATCTTTGACTAATTTGACTTCTAAAAGAGCTGAAATACCTTGTCTGAATGTGAAAAACTATTTTTCTCCCCAAGTTTTTAAACTCCGGACTAGGCAAGTAGTGGAATAGAAAGGAACATTCTTGATGTAGGAAACTACTCTTGTGATGGATGTGATGTGCCTGGGCCAGAGCTGAAGGCAAAAGCATCCTTTAAAACAACCAAAATCAAATGTTTTTACCCCTGGAAGCCCAGACAGTGCAATGCTTATCTGCTGCAAGTTTAAAAGACCCGGTTATCATTTTTACAAATGCATTAAGGGCCACAGGGACTAGGGATCAGAATAGACCAGCACTTTCTTAGGTGCCCCCAATGTTTGATGTGAGATGCTCCGCAGCATGCGAGTGGAGCCTGATTTTTTGAGGATGGATGCGTTATTGCTGCTGATACAGCTTGTCTACATTTGTAATTGAACTGACAGCACAATATAAAAAAATAAAACCAAGTCATTCCAGCAACGCTGCAGTGCGTCCGAGCAGTCACAGCAAACCCACTGTCCCCGCAGGCAGATGCGCAGGGTGCTGGAGATAGCGCCTGATGTCATTAATGTGAAATAAAGTAAGTGCATGGATGGTTTGTGTCAACACGTCCTGAAACAGTGCACAGAGCGGCAGCAGCTCTGGAAGTTTTTCTTGCTGACGTCCAGCAGGGCCAAGCTGAGCACGTGCCTGTGCCCGGTGCGGATGCAGAAGTGCCCCTGCAGCTGGGAACCTCTGCAAAGATGAAAGACTTCGGGGAGAGTCAACCTGAATAGTGTAAAACGAAATAAATAAGCACATGAACCACATCATAGTCACGTGCACAACAATATCCCCTCCAAAGACTTTGTGTGCAGTGGAAAAATTCTTCAAAGAGCTTGTTCACCCTCTGAGTCGCCCACCAAGCTCTTGAGATGATGCAGCTTAAGGTCTTGGTCCTGGAGGGTGTTCCCCACCCTGCCTCCTAAAGATGCTTCCACCCCAGCGTAGACCGAGTGATAGGAAACATCCCGAGATCTTGAAGCCCTTGTCTCCTCTGCTACACTTTGGTGATAGTGACAGCAGCACACGCTCTGGAGGACAGAATCTGCCTCTATAGACGGAGCTTTCCTGACCAATCTCACTTGTCATGCACCGTTTGTTAGGTAAATATTCATGACATATAAATACTAGTGACACTTTAATATTCTGATTAGCATGGTACAGCTATTCCCCTGTCTGGATAATGGTGTAAGTCATGCTAATTGAAGTAACACGGTGTGGCACATGATATAATGCTGACTTCCTTAAGACTTAAACGTCTGGTCCAATTAACTTCCACTGCAAATTGCACTGATTTTTCCTCTTCTATCGTCTTTGAAATGCAAGAAGTAGAAAGGATATGAGCTGCAAAGCAAACCTGCCAAAGTTCTCTTCCCTCTTCATATATTCACTGACCTTCTGCTAATCACATTAAAAAGCAGAGAGAAACCTACAAGACTTTAAGCAGTTATCGCCTATGCCTGCAATAATTGTGGATCTATTTGCAAATAAAAGATCCGGGCACCCTCTGCCTCATATTTAAGCTCTTCTGCACCCTGTGCATCTCTTACAGCAAGCAGCCCTTCAAGAGTGGGGGGAAAAAACCTCTGTATGGAATAAAGGATGCAAAAGATACAAAGGCCATATGGTGGAGTGAAATAGGATCACCAGGGTTTGAATGCTTTTTTTAACTGTGCTTGGCTGTGTTTATAAGCTCCTTTCATGAGTCCCCCCACAAAAGCATCACTCAGGAGGGTCACTGTGGAAAGCCCGACCTCCTTGCAGAAATACATCGCTCAGACCACTGCTGTATTTTGCAGTTCTGAAGGGCATCTGAAAGGCAGCTCACCTACCAATTACATACCAATTTTAAGCCAAGTGCAATGAGTAATGAAATAAAAGGAAACATTAAGCAGGCACCAATAGTAAAAAAAAAAAAAAAAAAAAAAATTATTTCATCCATAGCAATTTCTAAAGGACTGAAACAGAACAAAATAATCAATGGTTGCATAGATATTAGTTAAAATAGAAAAAAAAAAGACTGAAATTTTGTTTGATTTTATTTTTAAATAGCAAAATTAATAGTTCATTTGCCAGCACTCTGCTCACAGCTCAAGTCTACAAGAATTAACTAAAGGAGCTCTTAGCCAGGCTTTGATTCAAAACACTTCAGCCCAGGTGCAGCTCTGTGCTCTAACCTAAGTCCGCGCATTCTTGGAGAAGCCTAAAGCATCCTTGGAAATGCATCTCCTCCAAGATGCTGCGCTCTTGGTCACATCCCCGTGGCGGAAGGGGAGGGGGTCACGGAGGGTTGGCACCTCCGGAGGTCGCCTGGCCCAAGCCCTGCTCTGGCCAGGGCAGGTTGTCCAAGCCCATGCTCGGCTGGGCCGTTGAGTCTCTCCAAGCCTGGAGATCCAGCACCTTTCTGGGCCACCCTTTCAGCTTCACAGCTGTACTGGCCGGCTCGTAGCAGACCGTCTGCTCATGAAACTTCCACAGCTCCCTGTGCCCAATGCCAGAAAAGGTTTACTCAACGTTTCTAAGTCCAAGCGCTGTAGGAAGGAGGTCAGCTCCTGGCTGGACCTCCTCGGAGATGCGACACGGTTGAGGTCCGCCTTGACAGCAGCCTACCTGGCCTTCCAGCTGCAGCTGAACTGGTCCTCAGCATTTAGCACCTCTTTAAATTCTCCTCGTGAACCAGAAGTACCTGAGCAAGAACAAGTAAATATTTAATTTACTGTCTGGGTTTTAGCAGGTAGTTCTTGCGGGAGCCATTGAATTTCTATCTGTGCGTATGATGTGTATGCTCAGAATATCAGAATCGCAAGTTCACTTGGGGACGTACAAGCAGAGAAAATCTCCCTAGAAATGCTCAAATCGCTAACATTTCAGCTATTCCATTAATGAGCCTGGCCTGAGCAGGTGCTTTTTTATCAGTGTTGATGCACAGGATGGTCAGGAAGGCTGCAACCATACTGGTGCCTTTTCAAAGCCAGGAGTGAAGCTGATGGACACAAATCAGCCCTCAAACGAAGTTTAATCAATAGCAGCAGATGGTGTTGAAATAGCGCTGGTGGTGCAAACAGGCACAAAGCTTAGACTCAGCAAGGACCCAGTCAGACCTGCAGCAGTGCAACCTTCTAATGGGCAGAATAAAAAAGTCACACAGGCCTGAGTTCTCTTATTTTTAGTTAATTCCTTGCATTACTGTAATTCAGTAATTTGTATATAATTTCCTGTTCAAGATGGGGAGAGGATTGGCAGAAACATCTGCTACCCACCGTGTGCTCCATAGAGCAAAAAGAAGCAGGAAGGCTCAAGCATCCACCTCTTGCGTCTTTACTAGGTAACACAGATTCCAAGAAGGTCGTAAGAACAGCGATAACTTCTCTTCTAGGGCTTTTTCATCCTGATTTGCATTACCCAATACAAAATAACATGCACAGAGAGCAAGTCCACGTTCTTTTCCAGCTGCTGAGTACATAGCACTCATTGGGCTTTGCCTTCTTTCTAACATAAGCGAGAGGAGTGTGACGAGTGACTCTTCCCAATAAAGTATCCGTTTTTCTGATGGGTGTTTAAGCAAAAGCATTTTCTGAACTCAAAAAATCTGTGAATCTACTTCTAGAGCTCTCTGGTCCTAGCCAAATCTGTTCATTCTGGTATAAAATAAATGGCCATGACTATCCCTTGATGGCAAGTCGCATTGGAGCTGGAGCCTGAAGGGACATTGGGACAGCGCGAGGGCAACCCTGAAGTTACCTAGGCCAGTGCTGGGCTCTTGGGCAGTCGGGACCCGGGGGTGCAGCAGAGCCCTGCGCAGGGAGGCCGGCTCTGCTGCAAGGAAACGTGCCCATCTTCTCCCATAAAAAGAACTATTTCAAACCACTAAAAAAACACACTCTCCAGCAGCACCAAACTGTAAAAATTTATAGCCGAATACAGCTCTGTGGCAGGGTGACATTGGTGACAGCGTCAAGACCGCGTCTCCCTATGGAAATGAGCCCATAAAAGCCCGGAGCTCTTACGTGAGCGTCGGCTCTGCCGCAGCCTGGTTACCTCTGTGCCCGCAATTGCGCAGTCGCTTCCTAAACCCCTTCATGAGCCAGCATTAAATAAATAGCACCATGCTGGTGGTGGTAAAAGCGGTACCTGCCTTTGCAAACTGCTTTGCAAACCACCTTTCCTCTCCCTGCTTCGCTGCCTTTTGGTGTCAGTGCACGGAGGGTCGAGCTGCTGCATCCCAGGCTTGCAGTGGTTCCCCGTGGAGGATGTGTCAGGGCACCTTTTCAGACGTAGGAAAGCAAATCGAAACAAAACAATAATTATTTTAAAATAAGACAATGTAGAAAATATACATTCACGTGCATGGCTCCTAAATGAAGAAATCATTTTCACTTCTCATTCTTGCTGGCAACGCTCCGTTCAGCTCTTAATTTAGATGTATGATTTTGTACTTCATATCTGCTCAGTCAGACGCACAACACGGTTCTTTATAATTATTGCAAAATGATTTAAATGGAATAATAAATCTGCTGTTTGATGGATGTAACGTGGTTGTCTGACCCTAAGAGGTATATGGGTTATTATCAGATTTCCCAAGCAGGTTTTTTTCTCCCCCAAATCGGCTAATTGTCGGCTCCACTTGCAGTAATCACTGTAGGCAACTGGGATGTTTTGGACAAGAACAATATAATCCCCCTAATGAAAATGAATGCACGGATTTTATTCCCAGGCCAAACATAGCTGACCTGATTATGGATATAATTAAAAAAATAAATAAAAGGGAACTTGCCATGAGTATAGATATTTGCTCAGAAGAAAACGAAGCTTTCCCAAACCTGTTTTCCCAAACTTTTTTGTATAATACCTCAAGTGCAATGAAGCACCGTTCAAAAACGACATCGTTAAAACTTAACAACCTCCCAACTTCAAACTTTAGGCAATGCTGCCCTCCTGAAATGCCAGCAGATCCTACATTTAAAGTAACACATGGTGATCACGCTGATGGATCATAATCCAGAGCGGCACATTTGGCAGGTACCTCGTTAAACTGGAAGCCATCTCCTCACTTCGGGCACTTCCACCCTCCGCTGCAGGTACCGAAATCCGGGTTTTGTCTGCTTGGGAGCTGCTCTCGGGCTCTGCACTGTGCTCATTCCCTGCTGCACTGGAATGAAATGACAACCCGGCTGCTGAAACACGACCCAGGATGAAGCGAGCCAAGAGGGAGCCAAAGCTCCCCCAGCCCTTCCCCACTCCATTTCATAAACCCCTGATTACACACAGAGAGGGTGACATGAGTTCAAAGAAACTGCTAAGAAAGACATGGTCCTCCTCTAATATTTGGGATGGAAGTTTCCTTTCCAATTTCCCTTTAGTCTGTGTGCAGCCTTTTCTCCTGTATTTGCATTAAAGAAAAATATAGCTTTGCCTGGATAATATGGTGATTTTAAGTCTTTAATTGTATTATATAAATATGTACATATGCACACAAAAGGAAAGAGAAGAAACAGATCTTGGCAAAGCCCTCTCTTTTTATACTTGACTCCCTGCCTGTTTAGATTTGAAAAGGTCTGAGAAGCCACATCTTTGCACGCGGAGTCTCTGATTTACTAATGGATGCAGTAATAAATACTGTGAACCAGACTGCAGAATGAAGTCCCCTAATGCAAAGAGTAGTCTGAGTTGTGTTGTTAAAAATCCATTTAAAAAAGCAAGAAAAAAACCATAAATACTACCTTCAGAATAACTGCCAAACATACACATGTGTGTATACATATACGACAAGCTTATATATCTAGCAAGGATATCCCTATCATGGTCAGTAAATCATAACCATGATCTTTCTAGGCTTGGGTTGACTTCTTAAGGTACCCCAAGCACATTAGTTAGTTATATAAACTCCAGTGGTGCTGCCTCCTGAACCACCCCGGGAAGGTGCCTGCAAAGTCCAGGAGCTCTTTTTCTCCCAGGAATTGCCCTAAAACCAGTGCAAAAGCTCCTAAATTTAACCGTCTAACCAGTGGAAGAAATAATTAAGAAATAATCCAGAAGTAATCAATCCCTGTGCAAATGGCCGTGACGAGCTGCGTGTTTTTGCTGCGAGCAGGTGCGCGCCCACCTCTCCACACCGCTGTTTGGATGAATTCCTCAACCTTCACACTGCCTATGCTCCATGGTTATGAGAAATGTCACACAATTATCCCTGATGTCTCTTGATGTGGGGACCTTTTATGCAAATAGAAATGTCAGCGCTCACCTCTTTTTCCGAAAAAAAAAAAAGGAAAACAGCAGAAGAAGAGTGGAAAATCATGGGTGGAAGCCACTACTGCTTTCACTCCTCTTTCATACGTATTTTTACCTAGACCTGAGACATCTCCCAAGCCAGTATGGGAACCCAGTAGCTCCACATCCCCTCCTGACATTTAACTGGAAAATCCATGACTTAAAACTCTTCCAAATAATTTATCTTGAGCAATTTGGGATGTAGATATTTCTTGTAGCTGTATGAATTGCTGATTGCCTTGGAACCAGCAGATCAAATATTTCAATCAGACTTACAACAATTTCCAGGAGAACCTTGATGCATTGTATTTTCAGTTGCATTCTTCCTTACAGGATTAGCAGGAAAATGTCCCTAATGTCACTTTTACAGGGATAATCAAAGACATGTACCATGGTAAATACACCTCTAATAAAACGAAATGCCTGAACTGAATGCAATGAGATTCTGTTGATGTTTTCTGCTGGAAAATCAACTCACTCCTCCTTAAATTAACATGGCCTTCATCTCTTAACACCTAATTGTTACTTCCCTGGTATCTGGTAATGGGTTTTAAATCAAAGGAGTGCAAGCGATAATTGGAACTGTTTAAATTCCCCCTCATTGATTCAGTTCAGTGGTTTTCAACTCCGTGACTCTAGATGCGCTGATGCGCTGTGTGCGCACATGTGCATGCACACATGCATATATACACATATGTATATATAAATATATATATATACACACATATGCATGTGTGTGCCTGTGCTCTGAACACGCAGGTGCGCACACATGTGTTGCTGCTTTGGGTTCACGCTGTTCACAGAAGATATGAAATCCAGCTGTGAAATGACACATAATTTGTATTTGGTCAAATGCTAACTGCCCGCTGGGTGATCGATTTCTCAGGAATAGTTAACACGGCATCTAACTATGTACATTCCTTGGGAGTCAATGCTCACGGAACTAGGAAAAGACGCTTTTCTGAATCCCCATGTGAAAGTCCAGAGTTGCAGGAACCTGGGGATCAGGGCACAGGGCTGTCCATGGGGCAGTGCTGGTGGCCCCAGCAAGGATCACAAACTGCCCCTCCCCACTGTACTTTTAATTTTAATCACATTTTAATCCTGTGCCAGGAGCTCGCCGTTCCCATGCCGTCACCGGCTCCGGCACTGTTTTGGCAGTGTCCATCCCCTTTTTCCTATTCCGAAGGTGCTGCCTAGATTCTAATACGGGTTTTTAGCATTCTGGTCCTCCTGGTCTTCTTGCTGGGTCTCAGAGATGCCAGCAGGGTTGAATTAATGCTCAGGGTAATCAATTCAAACAGCGTCTTTCCTTCTTGTGTCTCAATAGCTTGCTTAATTTTCTGCCTGCTGTTCTGATGGGGTATTAAGCCCTGCTCTCCCTCTTAATCCTTCCACTTTGTCACCAGGCTGGGTGAATATTGGGCCGATTGATGACCCCCATTATGCATTCAAGCAGCACAACTTCCCTTGAAAACCCAACATTTTTTCTCCCTACTTGCATCACCTTGACGCTGCCATGCCCGGGTCCCACGGAGCCTCCGTGTCTTCTCCCAGAACCGGAGGGCCTGGATCCAAGGAGAAGCTCCAGACCTGTCCTCTTCGCCACCTGTTGCCTGAACAATTGGTTAACTCGGAATTTAAAGTCGGCACCTCTTCAGGGGAAAGCAGAGATTGCATATCTATAAGGGAACCAGAACTTCCAGCAAGAGCAGCGCCACACGAGTATTTGTGCCCTGGTACATCTGCGGATTGTACATTTGCTATGGGCACGGCAGGTTCCCAAGCACGGGCTTTTCAGGAGAAAAAGGCTCCTGAACGAGCTCAGATATTGACCACGGATCTCCAGGCCATGGAATATTTCCTCACCTGAGGCAAGCTGGATCTTTTCTGTGAGGTTATCAGTAGGCGATGGGATCCCAATGCTCCAGTGTTCCCAAAGATAAAGGCAGCACAAAAAGCACATGGTGCGATTTTCCTCTCAGGGACACCTAATGCTATATTCCACTTCTGAATTATACAGCCTGACACCATAAAAAACACTAGATTTTTTTGACTGTATAGTAGAACCCATCTTCCAAAAATAACCTTTCCCAAATGCATGACATTTCACCTTCAACTTCTTTGATGCAGCATTGTAAAACAAATCTTTCCAGGTAAAGAAGTTCAAAACCAAGCTACGCGGAGGTTTAGCCTATTGAGGAAGACATCAGCCCTCGAAGAAAATGTCCCCTGCCACATGGATGGGCAGAGTGGTGGCTCTGCGGCCAGATATTTTGTCACAGGCCTTCCTGCTCATCAGTAACGAGCCAATAAACTCAGCATCCACCAATAAATGTTGCTGTGGCAGTGAGAAGATTACAGGAATAAAATCTGGTCAGTCAAAAGAACTGATGGCCTCCTATTCCCTGGTACCTGCTGGTATTACTGACCAAAAACCTATTAGAGACAACATGGGATGGAGATTTATGTTGTTGATGTCTTTGCTAACGGCCTTTCTCTCTTTTGCAGCGGTGCAGCAATATTGTTCCTTCCAAAAGTCAGAGCAAAGCAGCAAATTTGTTATCAGAAAGTGTTCTAGCAGCCCTTGAGGTAAAATAAGAATAATAGCAATAAATTAAAATAAAATTAAAACAAAGCTGTTAACATGGGAGGATGAGAATCATTCTTGCTTAAAACAGCTCAAACGTGATGACAAGCTTATGCATATAAAAGGCCAAGAGGCCACGCTCCAAAGAACTCATCACAAACTATTTAAACTAATTCACCCTCCTTATCCTTGTAGTATTTATTACCTGTGAATATTGCAGCTATCCAATCTATCTAATACTCTATACTCTAACCATCTATTCTGTGAATATTCATATTGACAGGTATGCTCAAAGAAAGATTTTAACATTCATGCAGAGTAGCCTATGAAGCTAAATACATGCAGCAGAAATTTGTTTCCAAGGGCTGTGCTCAGCCAAAGAGCGGGATTAACCTCGGGACCAACATGTCCACCCAGCACTTCAAGGATTGCTTTGCAGTGCAACAGGCTGTCGTGTTAGGAAAACACACTGAGTGCATCACTAGGGCTTTGCAAGCAGTGCCAATGGCTGGAGGGGTTCAGCTAAGCTGGTTTTGGTGTGGGATATTTAGAATTGGCATATAGAAGCATCCTCCTCTTCTTCCTTCCTTTGAGGTTGGGGCCTTGGAGGTCCCCAGTGCAGAGTGTCCCCAGGCCACAGGAGCTCACCGAAATGGGACATCCAGCAAGTCTTCTACCCCATTTCCCCACTCTTTTGGCAGCAGACAGGGAGAGCTTGGGTCTCCGTCTGCTCACCATCACCTGGGAAAAAGATGCTTTCCACATCTGTGAAGAGTTTAGAGAGACGGGGCCGAAATTCGCTGCCAATCGTCCAGATGCTGCCACTGGGATGGCTCCTCCGCACTCGGTTTTCCCCTCACTCATCCTCAGGAAAGGACAAGATTAATGACTTTGCAAGAATCCTGACAAATATGATCCCTATGGAAGTCACACTTGAGGACTTGCGATTTCTGCAGTCACTTCTGCCTGACCCAGCTGTTGGGACAATAAACCCCCTTTTGATCTCAAATTCTTCATTTTAATAATGTCATACATTACATTTGACAGCCTCTAACTGATTCCCTAACTTTTATGTGGCAAAAACTTCTGCCAGCGTTATTGGCTTTCCCTTTTTTTATTAGCTGCTCTAACAGGCAGTGAAAATCCCCAACAGACACAGATGCTCCCAGAGGAATTTTTCAAAGGTTATATCCCCTCGCACTGATGCAACATTTTTGACATTATTCCAGAGACAGAATAATCACCCAGGCCTGTATCCTAACAACAGCACCAAACAGAGTCAGGGTCTTAAAAAAAAAAAAAA
>VZSV01000078.1:1554471-1577033 GCA_013398735.1 Nothocercus julius
CACAAGAAACACAGCTAACACCAAGAGACCCAACCCTGCAACCACAGTACATATAGGAATCATTGGAGCTTCTGAGGACATTGGAGCTATAAACTGACAAATGGATTCCAGAGGTCATTCCACAAAAATATTCCACACTTTTGTCCCAAAATGTGATGTTGTATTGCATTCATACAGTGCAAACCACCCACAAAAGCACATGGGTCAATGAAAACAATATACAAACAATTCTAAATAATTCACAATTTATTATAATTCTACACTTAGTCCACCTTGCCTTTCTAAATCCACAGCTGAAAAATACTGTAATAGTTACTTTTTGGAGACAAGATTGTAGAGAGTTGAAGTCACCATAAAAGGGCTTGAGTTTAATGGTCTGAGCTGAGATAATTAACTACCTTGATCTGCGATATGCTTGCGATGGGTGAGATATTCCTTAGATATGTCTAATGAAATTAGTTATGTTGAATTCATTTATGGTTAATGCAAGACTGGAGAAAGAGCCATTTAACGCAAGGAATATCTGCAAAGATGAACAATTCTCTCCTCAGATGACAACGAGCCACAAAAGAAAACTTTTAAGTACATCCTAAATCCATTATCAGCTCCCATTTCAATCTCTCATTTGCAATGCATCAGTGGCTATCGACAATCTGTCTTCCAGAACTTACACTGTAAAATGCTTTCTCTCCTATTTTCCTGTTGTATACAGGAGAGGAAGTCTTCCCTGGACGGAAAGTCTTTATTGGCAGTACAAAAATGCGCTTTAAATATCAATTCTTCCTCAGGCGCACCTTTAGAATGGCAGGACTCTGGTGAAATAAAGGAACTTTTGTCGTCTCTGATTTTTCTTCCTGAAGGATTTCTGCTTTCTTCTGCTCCAACATCTCTGCCTTTAAAGAGGTTTCCATCACCTCAGCAGACAAGTGCTGCTCATAACACACTAACTTCTTTTTTCCTAGGTTTCTTGGGATATATTTTGCATAAGCAAATGCTTGTTGTTTTATTTCCTCACCGGTTGCAATGCCCCTGGGATACCCCTGCCTAGCTAGCGTTGGACACTGCGTAGACAGGAGATGGATCACCTCCAGCACAGGCAGGTTATGGTGAAGGCACATGCTTGAGATGACAAACTTCCTTTGAAAACCTCGGCATAGGTGTCTGCGTTCACATAATTTATAGCCTTACTGAGGTGCCTAAGGAAAACCTCAATGACAGAGTGACGTTTCACAACCAGAGCCCAGTTCACACCATCCACAACCGCCAGAGAACCTCACTATAAAGAACAGGGAGCTCCATCTTATAAAAGCGTAGTAGATCTTAAAAAAAACTCAGCAAAGACTATCTGCTCATGCACTTCCACCTGATGAAGAGATGCTCAGCATGGTGGATTATGACTTAAAGTGTTCCCTAAGGACAGTTACATTGGCACCAAGCAGCTGTTATGTCCCGAGCACAGAGACAGCTACACAAGTTCCTGAGAGCCATCCTTGCTATGAGCAACCTCTTCGGGGAGAGGACAGAAAAACAGGGGGGGCCTGGAAACATTAGACAATTCTGCTCAAAAGACAGCGCCCAGGAAAGTCCTCCTGCGCAGTAGACACTTCTCAGCTGGTGTATGGACAGACTGAGAAGTTTGGGTAACACGTTTTCTTCACGTCTTCCCTCTAAGCTCCAGGCTGACAAGTTGAAATGTGGTGAGCCTAGAGAAATCTCTTAGGATGGGATGTGGAAAACAATGTTATTGATTGGAAACCTTATGCGATGCCTCTCAGAAGGACAGGAGTCTCCTGGGGTACGTGGGATCCTGGGGGACTTGGCAGATCATTGCTCCTGTATCAAGGGTCTCTTCCGTTGTACTGAAGAGTTTCAGCTCATAAAGGTGTATTATTTTCACAGGTGAAATATTTTGCCTTGTTATCAAGCCATGGTGCAGCTCAAAAGATCAACTCCCAGGTGATTTACATTCCCATGACAGGGCCCTGTTCATTCCAAAGTCAGTAAGAGGTCCAGTTATCATGGTCAAATAATTCTCAACTTTTCAAGCCAATCCATTGGTCTCTGGAAAATCCTGGTGTTATTTGACTTCAGGCCTCCATGTGAACCCCAAATGAAGGAACAGAGTCCCTTCCAGGGAGCTTGATCTCATCACAACCTTGGATGAACCACTATACATCATATCTCACCCGCCCCTATTCCAGGTTTTGCTGGAGGACTCTTGGTTTGTAAAAATTTGACTGAAAAAAGAAAAAAATCAGCTCACGCATAAAAGTGCTCAAGGCAGCATCCTGCAATAGCCTCAGCCAAAGACTTTTCCTCTCTGCACTGGCTTGGTGAAAGGCAGAACTGGGGTTTTGCATCGTTTCCACATCTGTACATGGACAATAGGATCGGCTCCTTTGTAAACCGAGAGGAATCACAACAAAAGTGCTAGGACTTTGCTCAAATTCCAGGCTTTTAATTCCCTCCTATAACAAAGCTGACGTGCCTTGTCCTCCTTCCAGCAAGTACAGCAGTAGCCAGCAATTTAAACCAGATCATTCAGTATTTGTCAGATTACTGTAAATCCCTTTCTGACATGCAGTATAGCAAAAGATTAAATTTAATAGAAAGAACTGGGAGAATACCCAAAGTTATATAGACTGCGCTTTGTGTATAAAGGCCTGGTGCAGGCTCTGCTGAAGTCTGCACTAACTGCATTTAGTGCTGGAGTGTTAAACTTCATTCAACACTCTGGGAATATTGCAAGAATATTTGTACAAAAATAAATTCACAAAGCCAACTCACCTTCTACCTCTGGCTGGTAAGTGGGATGGTGAGCCTTGCCTGTTATGGGAAAGGAGACCTTTTAAAAACAACAATTTAGAAATCTTTTAAAATCATAATTTCTTCTTTTTTTAAAAAAAAGAGGAATGTATCACATTAACTTGAAAATCATATTTTAGTACCTTTTCATTTCAAGTAATTAATGGGGAAAGGCATTTACTCTGAAACTTTATTTCAGAGTAGGCAGCACTTTTAAAATGCTGTTGTACAGTTGCTATTGGAAAGTCACTTTACTTCTGGTTCCAAAATGTCAACTTTTGGGGAGAAAAAGGCTCTCCTTGTCCCCCAGGGATATTTTGTTCGGAGGTACAGACAAGGGAAAATGCATTTTCACTGTTTGCTGAGAAACTGAAGACATTATGCTTCAATAGCTGATTCGGCCCCTTCCTGAAATGCACTTCGTGGCCTTCACTCAAATGCACCAAATTTAGAATGCAGCCTCCAACCTTCCTTGTAGCGACAAAAGTTCACACAGAAAGAAGAGTTACCCTGTACACAACCGTACCTGCAGGTCCTGTTTTAAAACTCAGCCACACATTCAGAGTAACCAATAATTTATTGGTGAAGTCTCATTTATTGTCTTAAAAATGTTCAAGCGGAGATGCTGAATTTATGCTTGACATACCCGCCTTGTACATAATATCTTGCATAAACATGGTGTGAAAATTCAATGTTGAAACTTCAAAATTTGTACTGTCTCAGCTGGTTACATAAATTGTGGGATATTATTGCTATTCCTTGATGACATATGTTACTAAGCAACAGACCATGAATTTAAATATTAAATTTAATACTTTCTGCCCTTTTCAGGGTGATAAGTAATACCTAGTTCTCAGCTCAAGAGATGGATGCTGCTGTTCTAAGGCTGGAGAATCAAAGGAACATATCAACACAAAAATCCAAGTGATGCTGCCTATTCTGGTTTAAAATTCATGTTATGGATATTGTTGTCCTGCAAGGATCAGCTTCTCAGTTATTCCCCCAAAATATATTCAAAATGTCAAGAGTGGGTCAAACCCAAACTTGCTCTTGACTCCAGAGGCAGAGGTAGGAAGAATCCCCATCCAGGGCTGCCCCTAGGTGGCTCGTTGTAAATCAGCAGAGCAGCCTGGATAATTTTGCAGAATTTTCCCCCCAAATGGGACCTGCTAGGACGAAGGGCTGGAAAAATGGTGCAAAACGAGGAGCTCTCCTAAGAAGGGCTGGAAGAGACATTTGTCATTTAAAACACAATTGAAGATTTCTAGGGGGGAAATGGCAGAATAACCTTAGAAGAAGAGGTATTAGGGTACTAAAGGGAGTAACCTTTAAAGCTCGCCTACTGAATGGGTCCCTGCAGCCCTCACTCGCAATAGCAGAGGGCCTTTAAATGAATGAACATTACCCGAGAAATCTCCCAGAAACAGTAAAGGGTGTAGAAGTTTCATGCTAAACTATTTTACTTCTTTGATAAAACCTGAAGTCTTAAACAGCACGTAGCCCAAGAAAAGAGGAGGAAGAAAGTCTACTAAGAGGGGAAATAAATTTCTTCTTTTAAATGCATTTAGCAGTATAGTGATAGAGGTGGGGAATTACACTCATTTTAATATAAATGGGTAACAGAGTCGAGGATGTTACCTGGAGCTTCCTTAAAATCTCCACAGGAGCACAGCTTTAGCACTTCTTCCTGCAGAAACACCCTTGCTTCCTGGCGGTGCTGCTTGACCACAAAACCCTGTGGTTTGGTTAAGCTGTGCGAGATTCACTGTGTGACCCTGCACACCAAAAAAAAAAAACAAAAAAAAAGAAGAAAGATTTAATCCAAAGAGGAAGTAGTGGATCAGCAAAAAGGGAGGTGGGACCACAGTTGGCTATTTCCTTCCTTTTTCTTAGTTATCCCTATGGTTACTTGGGAAAAATGGTGCTGAGCATCTTGCAAAACAGCTTGGGGGTCACCAAGAGCCAATGCAAGGTGATGGGATCTGCTTGAACAGAGGACAGTTAGTCCTTTCCATCACTTCAGTGAATATGCCATGGCAGGATTTTAGCCCAAGATTTATAGCAGCCCTCAACATTGGGCCTAACAGGTCGTGCTGAGCACGGGCCGTGTCCTTCCCTCTATCCCTGCAGCTTCCAACGTGAATCTCTAGCCCACTGCGTGCTCAGCATTCCCATCTTCATCTGCACAGACACCGGATGAAAATTAAGTGATCTACTAACATAATGCCGAACACAGTAGACAAAATAGATGAGGATTAGCTCTATTTTTAATGGCAAACTTCCTAGAGGTGCTTAATTAACAGCATGATAACAGCTAATCACTTGGTGGCTCCTACCTCCGCTCGTCATCCCAGTGGCACAAGGACGTGCACTGGGGTTGAGTGGCTGCGGCACAGCCTAATCCGTCACTTCCCGACGGGCGGCGATGCCATTAGCTGGGTTAATTGGGTTCATAATTGTTGCCGATCCAAACATCTGTGCTCAGCCACAGCCACTCAAAAGGGAAAAAGGCTCTAAATAACTTCCTTGAAATGCCACCCAGGAGAAACTTGTCCTCTGACTACTTCGTCCCAGCACCTGCATCCCAAAGGAGTCATTGAAATACAGTGGGTACGCACCGGGAACATCCTCTTTTCTGTCATTATTTTCCTTCGGGAAGAGTAATGGTATCTTTGACTCAATCTTAGTCTCAGAAGTTAATTTCAAAAATATAATTCCTCTCCACTCTCCCTCCCCCACCTAATTTCTCCAAATAATTGTGGGAAATTTTCTAGTCAAATAAGACAGACACTGACATGCAAATAGGATTTGGATAGGGAACTTCAAAGGAAACATGTTTTAGCTGGCAAACCTTTATTTTTAAGTAATCCTCATGGTTTGGGGATGCTTAAATTCCTGCATAAGATCTTTCTCGCAAAAAAAGTACTGCGAGGGAGAAGCTACTGTTTTCTGACTCACATTAAAAATGGCAATCTCCATGTTTCCAACTAAGGTGGGCGTAGGATGAGAAAGCTTGGACTGCTTTGGGAATAGAAGCGTTACAGATAAACGGTAATTTAACTTGGTGTATTTGTTGAATTAGACATCTTTTTCAAAAAAAAAACCCTCACAGCTAAAGAGATTTTACGCACAAAAAAAGTGAGAGGCTTTGGTTTTTTCTATCCCTATTGCTAACATTGAAATTATAGCTGTTCTGTGTGATTGCCATTATATTTTAGATGAGAATTTTTAATTTTTTTGTTTGCTATACCGAATGACACTAAGTTATTTCATGGGATTAGTTATTTAAGTAATGTAAGTTGGCTGCTCTTGATGAGCAGAAGCTAAAGCAGAGCAGCTTTGCTAAGTGCAGAGAACTGAGACAACGTGCCCAGCCGCAGCAGCTTATTAAATGCGTAACGAGCTCGGGCAACCGCTAAAAGGAATCAAAATTCTGTAATGCAAAATTGCTAAGTACCAGCATATTCCTGTAAGACTTTGGGTTGACACGAGATTGTTATAAAGTATTTAGTGAGCAGACGTTTGGCTGAATACAAGTGGACGAAAAAGAATCCAGGACAAGGTGTTTTTCAGAGAGGAACCCGCTCATCGGCGCTTGCACGGCTGCACGGAGGGCGTCTGGTCTCCTCTTTCATCACAGACCTCTTTCTTCCAGCCCCTGAAGTATCACCATTTGAATCTGCACTTCCAGAGGGTTTTTTGGGGCTTTCTATCATCTCCTTTATGCTAATCCCCCAGGCATTGTGATGGTCTCGCTTTAATCAGGCCCTGCTTTGATTTCGGCTGCTCTGATCCGGGCGGCGCGGTGCAGCCCGCGCTCTGCAGCGACCGGCTCTCAGCGCGGCCTCGGCCCTCTGCTCTCATCTGATGCAGTTGCTATCAACCTGTAATGTTGAATACTAATGTTTTCAGCAATTTTGAGTGCTTGTTTTCTGCAGAGCGCATGTGGCTTACCTGCACCAACTTCCTGCGAATGCAGCACTTCCAAGGAAACTAGAGCTGGTGCACATGGTATTTACATGGTCTGCACCTGAAGCCATAAGAATCTTTATCTTGAGCAAGATTTAAAAATGTACATTTCAGTATGACTTAAAAAGTGCCCTTTCTGTGGGTTGTGTATTAGCTATATGGGCAGAATAGCCAAATCTCACCGGCAGCAGCCATGGGTGAGTGAGAGCATTGCCAGGAGCAGCTTCATCCACGTTACCCTCTGTTTGCTCCTTCCCTGTGCTCCAGACCCTCAGGTCCCACGCTGGAAGGCTGGGTTGTCCTCCAGGCCAGCAAAAACATCCTCCCTGCGTCTGCTTTCTGATGGGGCTTTGCAATCTCTTATTAAGCACATGTGCCCAAATCCACATTGGGGCAAGACCCTAATGAACGGAGAGGCTGGAAGCGTGTGGATCCTGCCTTCCTCTGCCGAGATGAAGATGACAATGTCCAAAGAAAATTAAGCATCTAACTTGAACCAAGGAGTAATAAAGTTTCCACCCGTCACATAGCTTTAAAAACGCTGTCCCTAATGAAATTCAGATTCTGGAATTGATGAGATTCTGCAAGCAAAAGGACAATATTAATTTAACCCAGACTCCATAGCACTGTGCTTATTCAGCAGTTCTCTGCTTTGGGAAAATATATGCTACCTTCTTCTTTTTTCTTTTTCACTATTTTTCTCCAATATCAGGGAAAAAGTTCTTTCATTTCCTTGTGGCGCAAGATAGAGGCGGTGTGAGGCCAGCCTCGCTTTGCAGAAAGCCGGGGGATATAATGGACCTTTCACAAAACCCTTTCAGAGCACCTTAATGCGCAGCAGCCTGGCTATTGCGCCTTCTCAATCCCCGCAGCCTTTCCCCGGCTTTTGGGGAGGAACCTGTGAAATATGGTGTTTTTATGATTAGAGCACCGTCATTTACAGGTTCACCCGCAGTCATTCATTCGGCACAAAAACCTTTGTCAGGCCGCAGAGAGTAATTTCAGCTCGGCGTGTTTGGGGAGGACGTGCCGGGGCAGAGCGCTCCGCCGACCCTTATTTCCATATTATCCCTCGCAACTCTGAGTTAAACCAATGATTTCTAAAAGCACCGGCTTGAAGAGTCCACGCAGTGGCTGCGGCTGAAGGGAAATCTACTGCTTGTGCAGAAGAGATTGCTCGAGAAGGGAAGCGGCGAGTGAGGGCATTGGCTCTTCGGGTACGAGCCGTCCACCCCCTTCTTGATTTCCAGAGGGAAAGGGGAGATGATAATGAACCAAAATTGAATAGTCGTTTCTGCCTGATCCCTAAAACATGGAGCAGAGCCAACAGTTTCAGGCAGCAAAACCATGGGGGCGCAGGGCAAAACACACTCTTGAAGGGTCACTGTAAAACGCCCGCTCTTCCCCCAGGTTTAAAGGGCATTTGTAAAGAAGTCTCCCATGCTCTGCTTTATAACAGTAGAGAAATCCCATTATTTTGCTCAAAATGCCCAGGAGCATTCCTGGGAATAGGAGGCATCCACCCGATGGCATCTCGGCCGAGTTGTGCCTTTCCTGGGCACAGTGGGGAATACGCACACAAGAAGGAAGTCCTGCTGGGAGAAAAGACACAACAACAGAACAGCTTTGGGTTAATAATTTTGGGCTCCTTCTCACAGCAACTTCTCCACTCATGGAGAAAAAAAAAAAAAATACAGTCAAAAGGTAGCGAATTAGCTGAAAAGAGCAGATTTTTGACCTGATAATATGGGCATGGCTATTTAGGGAGCAAGATTTCATTAGAGTTGCTATAGCAATTGGAACAGCTTGGCAAAACCTAATGGAGGATTATAACAGAAATAGAGAAGGCTATAAACCGTGCAGGCTGTGGGAGCAGACACGTCCCGCATTTCTGGGTGAAATCCCCAGGAATCCTGCAAGAACACTGCTCTCCTTGGCAGGTATCGCCCTCAAAACACTGTGCTGCTGGCAGAGCAGCCACGGCAATGCAAGAACAAGTGCAAAGAGTTATCCGTGACTTTCCTCCTCAGAGAACCAAATTTTGTTATTAAATGCTTCATGAAACACTAAAATTAAAGCATTTGCATCTTTTTCATATGCTCAGCACAATGTCTCCCACCGGACCAGGCTGGTTGGGGTCTTCCCTTAAAATGATAAATATTCACCCATCAGCACATAGGCACGGGGTGAAACACTCAATGTTTTCCTTTCTAAAGACTTCTGTGCTGAATTTGTAGATGATGAAAATCCAAAGCAAGCATAAAATCCATCCTTTGCATCACCCAACTCATGGCTTTGCCCACGGAACAGTTTGAGATTGGTCTCCAGGACAAATGAATTTTAAAGTACCCATCTCCAGGACAGCTCCCAAGAACTCCCGAGACTGCTAAAAGGTATTAAAAAGATTCCAGTGAAACAGTTCTTATTTATTGTCACTGCTCTGGTGTTTCCAGGATCGCTGTAGGGAGGTTTGGGACAGAAGAGGCCAGCACGGATGAGAAGGCAACGCTTCTCCCTCCGCTAGAGCCAACGGCATGGGGGTAAAATATGTTTTCCAAATATTTCTGCTAACAGCTTTTTAAATGCATTTTCTCTGTTTGTTGAAACATATCAGTTAGCTGCTGGTGCATGCTTGGAAGGTGCCTAAGTGTCATAAAATGTATTTTGACATTAACTTCATTTCTGGCAGCAAAACTTGGAAGCATTTGACACCTTGGAGGCCTGGATGTGTCAAGGCAGTACACTGACTATGCTGTGGGAGCTTTAAATCACTATTACCCTGACACTGCCCATTTCACACAGATGCAATAACAAACAGAGAATTTGTTTACAAGTCTCCCCACAAAGGGCACCGGAGCCGGATACATCGGACCATTTACGTTGCACCTCTGGCTGATGTCCCCCTTACTCCGGAGCCATTAGCCTACTAGGTGCTAATGCCTTTAGCTACATGCAAGAAATAAAACTCTTGTTACCTGACTTGGAATATGTCTGGTGTTAAAGCCTCATGTTATTTTTATCCTGCCTTAAATACCTTAGAGTGAGACAAAATAATGAAATTTTAATTTTTAAATGAAGGCACTTTGTCTCTATTCATGACCCCATTTCACTGACTGCCTATGAATATTTGAATTCTACCTGCAGATTTCTGAGATGGACAGTTTGCTCCAGAGCTGTAAAATGCTGGTTTAAATTCAGAAGCACAATGTTTTAATCTCTGTCTAGAAAATAAGAAAAAAGGAAGAAAAACTGGGGAGTAAAGAGCAGAAAGATCTTGATTTCCGTGCTTCAAAGAGTGAGAAGAGGGGACCTTTCCCACGCCTGAGGTGAGGCAGTTTGCCTGTGAAGTTCAGGTTGTTCCAAGCACTAGAGATAGAGAATGCAAAACGTGTGCACAAACCTCTCTATGCAAAAGCAAACCTTCACAAAGCTGGAGCCGGGTGTGCTGGCAGGGTGACCCGGAGGAGCTTCCCGGCGGTGCAGAGTCAAGCCCGGCCTGGTCTCACTCGTTCCATAGTCATGAAAATGAGAAGTTTGGATCCTCCTCCACGGGCCAGTCGAGCTTCAGAATAGACAAATATATAAAACATGTATGGCTTTAGAGACTCAGATCTGAACGTTTTTTCATTTTCATCCATTAAACCATTCCAAATTTGTGATTTCATGCTAACAAGGAGCGGCACTTGCAGGAAAAAGTCCTTCCTACACTGTCCTCCATTGTCCAGGCACAAATAAATCAGCTTTCTGTTTGAGGGTGCTTTGAGGACACAATTGAACAAACATCTATTTCAAGTCACTATCAAAAAGTAAAAGATGGAAAAAAAAAAAAGAAGAAGAAATCAACTTCGTTTGAATCCCTACAATTGCGAAATATTTTTGCCTTGGTCATGGAAGCCTCTTCTCTGTTCCAGTAACACAGAAACCAAAGGAAAGTCAAGAGGTGGATGGAGCATGTGCAGGCAATAAGATCTCAAGGTGACAACAGCTTTGGGCATGATGAGGGAACAACCAAGCAACTATTTTAAGGCACTTAGCCTATTCTTATTCATATTCATATTCGTATTCCTATTCTACAATTCCTATTGCAGGGAGCTGATTTCATGGGGAGTTTTAGCCATTCTTCAGAACCAGAATGGTGTTTGCAGGGTGCTCTCCCACCACTGGGTTTCTGGTAGGGTCATTGATTTACCCATAAGCATAAGGACAAACCGAAGGACAAGAAGTATTCCGGGTTACGGTTTTGTAAACCAGTCATCCCACACAACCCCAGTACTCAACCAAAGGCCAATATTAATCACCCCTTGAAGGGTCTTTCTGCTTCCACTGACCGTAAGGGCAGGCTGGGAAGATGGGCTCACTCGGCTAAATTTTGCCAAATGAAGGGAGTTGCTCAGAGAACAATAAATGAATAAATATAAATAAACCTGCTCCTTCTGCACACGGAAGGGTCACGGCAGAGTAGCAGGCTGCAATATGGTTGGCACAGGCTGAAGTAGGAAGGGGTCACACTATTAGACTGCCGTTTTCATAGAATTTGAAAGCGGCCCAAAATAAGAAAAAGTAGCATTTGGGAAAGTTTTTGCCATATGGTTATGTGAGAAAATTTTAAACATATGGGCTATCAAAGGCATTCAAGACGTGTTAAAGCACAGTTAGTGATCCCTAGCTAGGTATTACACAAGATTTCATAGAACTAAGGAGCTAAATGTCCTTTTAGTCTGACAAACAGCACTTCATGCACCAAAGAAAATGTAGAAGCTGCCTCGTTTAAAGAGTATCTAATAATTTATTGTCTGGGATTTTGAACAGTAACTCAGTCATCTTTGGGATCTTTTTGTCTTTGGTTCTGGTCCTAAATGATATCAATTTGGCACTAAAGTTTAAAAAAAAAATCCAAGATATATATTAAATGTACCTTCATACAGAAAATCTAGGAGAGTTTGTTTATCCATCCTCTCTTAAAAACGAAAGCCGTCGTAGGTTTGGCTGATTATATGACCCCACAGGGAGACAGGAATAAACCTGAGCTCAGAAACTTAAATCACCACTTGGAATTTCCTAAAACAAAGCAAAACCTGAAAGAAGAGCTGCATCTCCTCGTTTTATAGCAATATCCCATGCAAAAGTGACAACAACCGCAATTCATAACTATGAATAAGTAAGAGGTGATAGTAGATCTTTCGCAATGCCAAAGGGTTTGTTATATAAAGCTGCAACATTTTTTCCTGAGAGAACCAAAGCGCTTCCTATTATCTTAAGCACCACAGTGAATCACTCCGAGTGATCAGCTGCAAAGGAGAAAGCAACGGGCGGCTTGGGGGAGCCCAGCCCTGCCTCGGGTACCGCGACGGACGTGGCCATCCTGACTCCTGCAGCAGGTTTTTGCCCACGCAGCAGCAAACGGCTCAGCTGGCAAAGCAGATTTAAAACCATCTGGAGATGGTCAGGGTGATATCCAGCCTGGCTTGCTTGCAGAAGCTGCCTTGAGGTGTTTTCAGAACTAACACGGTTTTCTCCTGGGTCTCACCTCTTCCCTCTTCATTGGGCTTTGCCGGAGTCCCAGGACTCGCCACGGGCAGCAGGCGGAGGCGTCTTCTGCAGATCTTGTCCTCACTCCGCCGCTCCGCCTGCCTCCTGCGATCACTTCCAAAACGTCAGCTGCAGCGTTTGTGTCAGCACTAATAAATCAAAGGATGGAAAAAAATCTGAATTTCTTACTCAAAAGTGCATCCGCAACTCCCCAGCAGGGCTGCCGACAGCTGGGTCTGCCCCAGCAAGACTTCACCGATCCCACGGCGGCCAGCGCGCCTGGCTCGCCGACACCCGGCCGGAGCCAGGTCCCCTCCTGCTTCCTCCCATCAGAGCACAGGTGGGAACTGCGAGGAAGACGGCTCGGGAGGCAAGGAAAAGCACTGAGCAACATCTGAAATAAGCACGGAATGGGAAATCTTGGGAAACGGGCACACTGAAACACTTTGCCATTCATATACAGGGAGAAATAATATAACTATATAACTAGTTATAGCATAGCACAATAGTATCATATACTATATAATAATATAGTATATAAATAATAGTACACTATAACAGTATTGCTTTTTTTTTATATATATTTATATATATATATGTATAGTATAGCTAACTAGTGTGTGCTGCACAGACAAAACGAGGCGACATCTCTTCTTTAGGTTGCCCTTTAGTCAGTTAATGGCTCCTGCTCACTCAGGTTAGACTCAGCATCCCTGATAAATTTAAGCCAGTTATTCTGGCCTGCTTATTTAGCCTGTCGTTTTCTTATCCTCCATTCCCTATTATCCCAACAAAATTTCTCCTGCTGCAGAGGGAGGAAACAAAGTGTGGGATGTAAATCCTTAGCATAGGAGACTCCCAAAACTCTGATGTGATGGGAAAGGTCGGCAGCTCCTCTCTTAGGCTGCAAACACAGACTAGGCAGTGGAGGCGTTAGATTAATACCCAAAACAGAGACCCGAGTGTAAGTGTCCACAAGTACTGAATTCCTTGGAAAAGGAGACCCCAAGGGCGGGTTCCCTGGGAGCGCTTTCTCTGCGGCACATCGGCAGCAGGAATTGTGCACAGGCAAAATGCCTCCCGGCAGGACAAACTGCATCCCATACATATTTTGAATGTGTTTCATGTTATAAATCACCCATGAAGGTGATAAATGTGCACACTTAAAACAAAATAGGGGCTCTGCTCAATGGGGCCGTTCATAACCAAGCAGCCCGGGGGGTACCGAGCTAAAATAAGTGTTTTGCTCGGCCCCGTGGACTCCCTTCATCTCATCACCCAGAAAGTTTTATTCTCCAGGCAGGATAACCATTGGATTCTGCTCGGGGCTGCTTGATTTCTGCATCCTTCTTGAGCAAGGTTTCCCTGCAAGACCCTGTGCTAATGCACAGTCGTCTGTGCTGCCCGTTCTTAACAGCTCCCCTGCTCTCCGGAGGAGCACAACAAACATTGCTGAGTTAAACCTTTGCGGCAAAATTAAAAAGTCTTGTTGTACCCAGTTTTACAGCTGGGTAAATGTACATACAGGGGATATTTCGATGACTTTCTGCACCGTCCAGAGCGAGCTGGGGAAGGCAGGCACGCGGCTGCTCGCATCCCTGCTTGGAGAAAGTCGATCTATTAGGCGGGTGGTTAATGCTAAGCATATGAACCCCCAACTCCTGCCTTACCAGCCTTTCTAATTACGTGATTATTTATCTGTAAAGAGATGCAGATCTCTTTCTATCTACCCCCTTCCTCCCCATGCTGCAGACCTTTCCCACACTGCAGCCCACGGGGATCTCTCTCATTTGGCAAACCCAGGTTTCCATTACTGGCAGGAGGGAGCAGGAATTGCTGGTGGTGCCTGAAAAAAGAGGGGTTTTTGGTCCAAACCAAGGCAGACGACTAAGACCAGCTCACGTCCCATCCACAGCACACGCAGAAGGGGCCGCAGCCCTGGAGTGGCGTGTCCACCCCCGGGCCGTAGCTTTTTTGCCATCCTAATTGAGTTTTTGTGCTGAAAATACATTCCTTCTGGAGGAGCAAGAAAAGCGTAGGGCAAATTCTGGCTGCCTTCCAGCGAGCTGTAGCCATTTCAACATCATCCCGAGATTTAGAACCTAAAATGAATTATAAATGGGCCAATTTTGTACTACTTAATGGAGGCTGGTACAAGGCAGACAGGGGTCTCCAGCTCTCGTGCCAGCTGGGACAGGAGCCTTCGAGGCAATGTGCACTTTATAGCTCGGGGAATAGCTCACCTGGGATGGCTTATCGGCTAATTCAAGGTGCCCACGAGCCAGAAATGCCTCTTATTTACACCATCCCCGTCCCCAAATCCATCCGCTAAAGCATGCAGAGGAGGGAAAGGAGAAGGGAGGAGAAAAGCAGCTCTGCAGCTGGGGCAAACCCTGCCCAAACCCAAACGCGGCCCCCCCCCCCATCAGAGCCTTCCCGGTGCCTCTTGCTCAGGGACAAGGAAACGAGCTCTATTTCACCGCGTTTAGAGCCAGAAGAGCGGAGCACTCGCGGGCACGGCCGCAATCTGGTCTCTGCAGCGGGTGGTCTGACGGTGCTACTCCCAGTGCCGGCCCGGGAGAGCCGTTGGGAGCGGACGGGAATAGGCTGCTACACTGGAGTTTATGGGGTATTAAAAGGGCTGCCGCGAGCGGATGAATTATTTATACTGCAGTTGCACCTTCTCCTGATCTACCCTTCAGATAGGTCAGGTTTGGACGTGCACATTAAGGGTTTTTTAAAGCCAAATGGGAGGTGAGGGCTGCACCAAGCAGCGAGGACGAGGACACCCTGGCATTACGATGAGCCCCATTCGGCTAAAATTCCTTCAAGCGCGGCCCTCTGCAATTGAAGCCACCAGCTACTGAGCCTGGAGACAGGCACTGATTTTTAAGGAAATCTCTTTTCATCTGATTTTTCCCCTTTTTTTGGGGTGGGATGTCCTAAATACCATGATCAAAGGAGAGGATGCACATATTTTCAAAACCTTAGGACAAATCCAGATCGTGATCCTTGCCCTGGGAATGCTAACAGCAGGAGTTAGCCAAGGGATCTCTTTTAGCTCGGGTACCTGCAAGGTCCATAAAGATCTAATAGGCTCCAAACACACGGCAGCAGCTCTGCAGTGCAGAGAGCTGCAGGCATTCGCTGCATTAGTTTTATTTGGCTACGAGGCAGAGCTGGTGGCTCGTGGGGACGAACCCCATCGGCGCCCGTAAGCGATGCAGGAGCAGACACAACTCTGCTCCATCCACAGCCGAGCCCTTTCTCTTGGGGAGGCAAAAAGAGCAGCCAGGAAATAAATCGCCTAGCAAATAAATCGGGAGCTCTGTGACAAAGATGCCATGGAGGAGGGACCAGAGGAGCCCCGAAAGCCGCGGCCGGAGAGCCTGTGCAGCAGAAGCAGTCCCAGCAGCAAACTATTGGTACGTAGTTTTTATGAGGCTTGATAGCACGTTAATTGGTTTTATTGCAATCTATGGCGTTTGCACAATGACGTGAATCAATATGAAGATAGCGAAGCAGGAGGTTATAAAAAGCATCTCCAAGTCTCGTTCTCCAGGAGCTGAACCCAGCCCCAGTATTTTTGTCATTCCAGTTTTCTTGTTTTCGGTCACGCTGCTGTTTCGTGTGACCTCCCGACGGCAAGGGCAGCACCCTGGCAAGAGATTCACCATCAACAGCACCTGACACTGCTGCCTGTGAAATGTCCAATGCCACCAGCAGACTGGATTAAATCTCTAATTATGGGATTTTTAAACCAAGAAATCAAGTTTGCAAAGTTAAACCTCCCTGTCCAAGGGCTTCCATGTCAACGCCACAATATTGCTCAGTAACCGTCGTGCTGGAGGGGCCGGCTCGACACTTTGCTTGTTTTTAGGTGCTCTCCATCTTTCCGGGGCCGTGTCCCGGGCATGAGCCAGGGGATGCTCCTCCCGGGACACTGATTTGTGGCGCAGGGTCCAGAGGAGGCAGGAGGGTCCAGAACAGTCACACAATAATAATTAGCAGGCCAGATTATTCTGTAACAAAGTTCTCTTAGGTACCTCAGTAGCTAGTAAAATGCTGAAGAAAAAAACATGCAAGATCAGTAACAAGCCATTATCCCTGAGGGCAAAATACCACATCTGCTCTTGGCCGAGGTGGCAGGACACTATTTCCTGTTATTCTCCTCTTAAGAGGCCAAAATCCATTGTGGAGGAAGGACGGGACATTCTTCAGTTGCCAAGCCAGAGGTGCCTCTACTTTGGTAATTCACAGAGCCCCCAGGTGGCCTCAACGAGCTTCATTACACCCGTTTCACGGGTGAAAAGTGCGGGGACAGTAAAATAAAGCGACAATTTACCGGCCTGAGGCTGGGTCGTGTGGCAGCAGGGGGGCTGGCACAGACAGCAGCACCAGGGACATCAGGGAGGGAGGAAAAACTCAGGTGGCATCACGGGGACAGGAGCCTTCCTCCTGCTCCTCCTCCTCCAGCCGTTCCGTGCTCCGGCGGGGAGTGCTGGCGCGCTGCGAGATAAAATTACATCCACAGATGGTCTAGACACAAAAAACACAGCTAATTTTAGCTTAGGCAGAGCCTCGTGCATCTATCTGGGGAAATAAAATCAGATGCACTTTATGTACCTCCTAAATTATCAAGAGCTTGCTCCGTAAATAAATATCAGTCAAAAACCTAATCTTATGTTTGATGTGATGCAGTTCAGTATTAACCGTTTTGGTAAAACATGACAAGCAGCAAAAATGTGCATTTCTTGCCATACATCCGCATGGACACGTTTGGAGCTGGGTATTTTCCATCTAGCTGGTAAAATCCCATTATGGCACAGTAATGTGTCCCTGGTACCCTTTATGGATTATTCTTCTCCTTTTCCAAATCCGTTAAATAATTAGTGGCAATTACCCTAAGCAAACGGTTCCCCAGCAATGCGGTAGTGTCAGTGGGCAACGTCTGCGTCGGGGGCGTTCGCGGGATGAGACCCGCGCGAGGCTCGCAGGGGCACCGAGCACCAGCGTCTGCATCCGTGCCTACGTATTTTGGGGTGCTGCCACTGGGGAAAACGTATAAAGGTCCTAAGTGGTTCTCCAGGCTGTATTTTCCAAAGGCAAAAATGCTATTGGAGCTGACTGAGGGCAGCGTGGACCTTCTGGCGTGCGCTGGCAATGGCCCTTGGTGACAGGGTAGAGATGCTCTTGGGAATTTGGGTCTCGAATCAACATCTGTGAGAAGGCATCTCCAGAAAGCAGGGAAAAGAGGAGACGGGAAGAGGGAGAGCTCCAAGCCAGGGGAGTGCAAAGCCCAACCCGGGTTATGGCCACACACGGACGCAGGCAGCAGCCCATGGCCAAGGCCGCCCCGCAGCCCCGACGGCCACGATGACACTTAGTGCCATCCGCGGCCGCACAACCACCCACGGCCAACTGCAGCGTAAACCTGACTGAGAAAACCAGCCACGGCCCCGGAGCTTAATAGTTTACTGAAACACACTAGCACTATCCGTATGTGACCAACGTGGGCTTTTGCTGCCCCGTGATCCTCTGACTCCTGTTGGACCTTTCAGCTCTTCAGGGATCTTTTGGACCTACTGAATAAATTGCTGTTTTTTGTTTTTTGTTTTTTGTTGTTGTTTTTTTTCTTTTTAAATATGACTGGTGTAATAGCAGCCAGTTCAGGCTACCTTGAAGTATTGCTCATGGCACTGCTGCTGGGGTAAAACAAATGTTCCAACCATTTCACACCTCAGCACAGTGATAGCTCTGTGATGCATCATCCTGGATCCATACAGGTATAAAGTAAAAACTAAAGCGCATTTGGAAAGGCCCTCCCTTATTTCTCATGTATGTAAAAGTCGCATTGCTCATACACGCAGGACGAATGTAACTGCAGAAGTGGAATCAGCACTGCTATTTTGACACTGTGTTTCAAGCAATTTTTGATTCTCAGGAAAAGTTTGAGTTTTTTTTTTTTTTTTTTTCCCTCTTTCTTTCTTTTTAAACCAAACCTAATAACCTACTAACAACCTACTGCTTCCAGGGATGTATGAAATACTTGGCAGCATTAAGACATCTCTTCCAGCATCGCTGCGCCCTCTCGCAACGCTGAGGTCTCTTTCGGGGCTGCGCTGTGGGCACAGTCTGGATGCACTCGCATTGCTCTGCCCCAAAACCCTGGGGTCACCATGCATGGAAAAGCAGCGTTCTTGCCTTGGGACATCAGCCTAATTCCTTTCACCCCCATTTTTCTTTTCCTTAAAAAAAAAGAAGAACAAATCAAAAATTTCACTGGAACGCATTTCCAAAGTTTAACTCCGTCCCACTTGTAGATACTCATTTGGATTTGGAAATCTGCCCGAAGACAACTTGTTTCACTTCATAGCTTAATTTTTCCATGGTTCCTTGCAGGGAGGCAAGAGCCACTTGCCTCGTGCGGAGCGAGGAGGCGTCTCCTGCGGCAGCACAGAATTTGGCCAAGCAACACCATAAATATCAAAGGAGACGAACCCCAAGCGAAAGCTCTTCGAGGGCTCACGCGGCCGATCTGCTCGGCGGACGTTGCTATTTCTGTCGGGCCTCACTGAGAAGAAAAGGTCCAAATCCTTTGAAATTATCAACACGCACATACACGCGGAGGATAATATAGGTTATCCATCTAACAAAGCCACCTATCCGAGAGGTATTATCAACCATTCAGCACATCAGGCACAAAAAGTGGGCATTATTTCATGCTCATAGGCATTTTACAGTTATATGGCAAATCTCTCTTTTGGATTTCAGCAAAATCTTATCAGAATAAATAAGTCATTTATATGCAGACCCGTATAAGCGCTCTGCACTCCGGCTTTGTGCTCCTGCGACGCCTCTCAGTTACCTGGGTAAACAGATTGCTAATACAACCAATATCTGTGATGATATTCCAAAAGTATCATTTTACAAAAGGGCAAAATTATTTGACCCAAACAATTCCCAACGTGCTTTATGCATTGCTGCTGATAGAAATCTCTCCCATTTTGCAGTTTAGCTTAAATGAAAAAAACAAACAAACAAACAAAAAAAAAACAATAAAAACTGATGTGCAATACAAAAAAGGCACCATCAAACCTCCAAAACTTATTTCCTCGTTGGCAGGAGCAACTCTGAGCTCCTCGCGGGTCTGAAGTTGCAGCCCTTGGTTTGGCTGCTCTGTGGCTGAGCCCTGGAGCTGCCCCGGATGGGGAGTCCAGCGGGACACGCGACTTCTGCAGCCTCCCTGCAGCTCCAGGGACCAGCCCCCACCAGGGAAAGTCTGCCCAGGTCTTTCCCTGGAATTAGATACTTGAGGGACAACACTGAGAGTAGTTAATATGGACAAATGTGTCATTATTGGTGCCAGTTAAGGGCTTGTTGCAGCAACAAACCTGAACCCCCCTGCTGCCTGTCACTGCCTGAGCCCATCAGTGTGGAATTGTCAGCCAAAATAATTTAAAATAATGAAATCCTCACTTGCATCAGGAATAAAGTTTTAGCTTAGAAAGAGACAATCAGTGCAACCAAAGCATGCACAGACCCTGCAAATGGCACCGGGGAGCCAAAACTCTGCTAAATCACCCCAAATTCACTTTGCAATCCTACAGCTTGCAACGGCCTGCATAGATTGCATGCCCGTAGATCTTCATTTCTGTGTTATCTGTCTCGCAACACGAACTGCAGCCTGGGGACGTAATCCTGGCAGCGCAGACCCTGCGTCCCCGTCTGCTCCGGCCCGGAGCCGCCGCGGCTCATCCTGCCGACGAGGCCGGCGCGGCGCCGCGGCTGCTCTGCCTTTCCTGCCCACGCCGCGGCTCCGCTGGGCAAATTTGTACAGGCTTCATTTTCATTAATAAAATCAATACTTAGGCACTTGCACATGATCCGTTACAAATTAATTAAAAAAAAAGAAGAAGAAAAAAAAAATCTCATCCCAGAGTCGTACTCCAGGAAAATACTGCCATGGCCATTATTTTCTGCAGTCATTGAGCCCCTGGTCTCTGGCTGAAATAGTCACATTTACATGCATGGGCTGTTCGTACGTGCACAGACAGGTCACCCCAGCTTCATGTTCTAATCTATGTTCAAACCAAGAGGTCTCAGAGCTACATTAAAGGACAGTATTCAAGGAAGGCGGGGATTTCTTCTAGCATTTTCTATCATTATTATAAGCATTGCGCTGGAAGGTCTTTTTGTCCTTGGGAAAATCGTATTTAATAAACCATAATATCACTAATTTGCTTGGGTTTCTAATGAGGCTGCTCTGAAAAGCTCTAGCCCTTTATTCCTGTATTTTCCTTGAGAAAGAAACTTCGTTCGCCGCCGGCCTCCTTGCCGGGGTCTCTCATCGGCTGTTCAGCTATTTGGGAGGTTTGGGGCCGGTTCCCAGGCCGCGGTGCTGGTGCTGCTGGACCAGCACGTGCTGCCCTATCCGCCCCCATCAGGCGGTCGGGCTGAGCCACCGTGCCCGAAAGGGCGAAAATAATAATAAAAAAATTATAACAGAAATACTCCTTCTGCCTGTGTGATTCTTCATCAGCATGATATGTTATTAGTTTATAGATAGGTATTATTTTACCTGAAGGCTTTTTTTTTTTGGCAGCTATTTGGCCGTCACAATAACGAACTTTGCGCAAAGCCTTGGGAAGAGGATGCTTGGGAGGGCGGGCGCTGGGGCCCGGGCCGGCCTCGCCTGCGCGGGAGCGGAGTGCCACCTCCCGGGCCTGCGGGCCGCGGCTCCAAAAGGCCTGTTCTTCCTAAAAACCACCATAGTTTCGAGAATCGGGGTGTCCAGAGAGCAAGGCCATCCACGCGAGAGGCGCTGCCCTTCCTGCCCCCGGCACGGCCGCTGCGGCGCAGCCTGTCCCTTGTCCCCGCGCGCGCCCGAGCCCTTTAGAAATCACTGCAACAAGAGCAAATTTTGTCCCCGGCACCTCGGCTGACTGAGGTTCCAGCTGGGAACCAGACGGGTGAATACTGAGCGCCCACCAGCACCTGATGGCTCCCGGCGGCTCCACGGAGGTCTGCAGCAACTTAAAAGTAATTTCCTCTTAATTTCTAAGAAACTTTTCCTTTTTTATGCCATGAAATTGCTGGTCCACTCATGGAGCACCGCAAAAGAACAAGAGTAAGTCAAATCAGAATTGAAGGCTAAAGCTAAAATTCCTCATTCGTCCGCAGCACATCCGTCACCGGATACGGGCCCGGAGTAACCAAGTATTTAGACATTGTGTATTTAGACATTCCCCCCCACAACTGTGCTTTTTAATCAGTGTTTTTACCTGTTCCTTCGCTTCTGTGATGACACCAGTGAGCTCCTCCATTCACTCTGGTTTTATCCCATAAAACCGACCTCCGAGGATGACTCTGCAGCGGATCATGCCGAAGAAGAGGACGGTTGCGGGGAGGCTGCCGGACCCTCCTCCCAGCGCAGCGAGGACCGTTCTGCAGTGCCGGGTTTTCTGGCGGCTAATCCAGGAGGTCTCAGAGAAGACAAAACCTGCTTTTGCTCTGGGTGGCAGGGAGCAGCCTCGCAGGACGAGCCGCACCGGGCTCTGACGGGAGCCCGGGCTGGTTTTGCTCGGATTTTACTTGGACCTGCAAGAACAGGGGACATTCAAATGTCTCCCAAGGCATTTGATTCCCAATGACCCAAAGCTTCAAAAATGCTGTTCAGCGTAGGGAAAAAAAAAAAAACAGAAACTGGAAAAATTAAAATGTGAAGAAGACAGGATTTCGCAGGCACAAAGCAAGAGGTGGATCCTCCGCGGGATGGGGAAGACACAGAGAGGGATCAGATCCTGCTCTGCTGCATGGCAAACCTCATCAGCACGAGTGGGGAAGGAGCTTAGGGGAGATCCTGTCCATAAGGCGAGCAAATTCCCCAAAGCTCCAGCAGATATTGCGGTATAAAGGGATTGCACTTGCTAGCCAGAGCTTATTTCTCCAGGAATAGAAAAGAAGTTCTCCGCAGCTGCCGAGGTTCCCGCCGCTTCCCAAGGGCGCGTTGGCAGCTTGCACCCCTGCGGGCGCTGGCAGCAGCGAATAAACTGCCCTGGTTCATGCCAGGCCGGCAGGGTCGGCTCAATCGCTGCCTCCTGGCTCAGGAGCCTCTTGAGAGGCTGCAGGTAACGGTGCCCACGGGGCTCCTCGCTCAGCACCCCGGAATCATACTCCAGCTATCCTTAAAAAAAAAAGTACATATGTGTGTGTGTATATATATATGTGTGTGTGTGTGTGTGTGCGTGTGTGTGTGT
>VZSV01000078.1:1578149-1596363 GCA_013398735.1 Nothocercus julius
TGCAAAGGAAATCTGTCCAACAACAACATCGAGAAAGAGGAAAAAAAGGAGGAAAAAAAAGGAGGAAAAAAAGGAGGAAAAAAAGGAGGAAAAAAAAGGAGGAAAAAAAAAGGAGGAAAAAAAGGAGGAAAAAAAAAGAGGAAAAAAAAAGAGGGAAAATAAAAAGGAGGAAAAAGGAGGGAAGGGAAAATGCAATTGTTCCCCCTGTGCCCACAACGCACTGAGGGCTGCTCCCTGAGACACCCATTAAAAGCAATTTTAGATCAATAAGCAGCAGCTCCTCGGGCTGCGCCGAGTCGCTTTTAAGGGCACCTGAAGGGCCGAGGGGACGGCCGAGGCCGGGCGCAGCTGCCTCCTCCCGATTTGACCCTACCGAAGGAGCCGCTCAGCGCGGCAGGGCAGAGTTCAAGCGCTGCCTGTTCCCTTCCCCGCTTTCCTTACGCTTGTGCTCCCGTTCCCACTGCGCTGGCCCGCAGGGAGAAGCTGCAGAAGGGGGTAATATCACCAAGGGACACGGGGCCGGGATGACCACGGAGGAGCGCTGGGTAAAACACAGAAACAGCAGAAAAAATGCCAAGGACCCTTTGCAGAGCGGCCCGCGATCGAGGCAGTGCTGTCCTCTTGTGGACACTTCCCTCCTGCCGTTTTATTCCACCCCACGCGCTGCTGCTGCTCGGATTTTTGCAAAGTCCCTTTGGAGAGACGGGGCCACCGGGGCCCTGCGCCGGGCAGGGTGCGGGGCCAGCGCGGCCCTGGCGCCCGAAGCCTTCGCGCCCGAGAGGGCAGCTCTGCCCAGGCAGAGCAGGGCCGAGCGCGGCCCCGGCCCTGTGCCGGGCGCCCCGGGCAGCAGCTCGCCGGGAAACCTTTTCCCTGCCGATGGCAAACGCGACTCCTTAGGTGCCCCAAACTGCCCATTTCGGTTACTAGGTTCAGCCAACGCAGAAGGCCGGGAAAAAGTTAAATGCTCTAGTTTTAAACCTTGAGAATAAGATGCGCTGAGGTCTCATCCCAAAATTAGACCCGATCTTGGCGAGTTAATAAATAAAGTAACAACCACCAAATAACGCTGGAAAGAGCCCAGGAAAGGCCCCGGCGCAGGAATCAGGTGCCCATGGAGGCGTCTGCTGCAGCCCTGAGCGAGCGGGCGCTGAGCATCCCACCCCGACACGCTGGGTCCTGCAGCCTCCCGCGGCACGCGGAGCATCCGCAGGGATCCCCGCCCGAGGGCTGGGGACGTCTCCCACGGCCGCTCTCCTTAGGGCCCCGCTGCGCTCCCTGCCACCCGCAGCCACCTCCCGCCACCGAGGAAGCCACCAACCTTACGTGGATTGTTTATTGATTCCAACATATTAATAGATTGGATAATAAACAGTACTTTTAAACATTCTCTTAACCAAAAATATAACAAATATTTACAATCACTCAGTAAAAATACAAAAAGCATACAGAGGCACTGTCTTTCTAAAAGACATAAGTGTAAGAGGTATCAAAAAATAGGAGACAAACATTGCTTGTTACAGAATACTTTACAATCACTGACTTGTGCAGTACAATTGCTATTGGAATATCATTACATCTGTGCAGTTTTGCCAATATGCTCACACATTTAGAACTTAATTAATACCAAGCTCAACTGCATTCCAGGGATATCAAAAATAAACATAAAACCATAAAAAGCACAACAGAAGCAGAAGCGGGACAGGGAATCCCAGGGGGACTATCCTCTGTACAAACTCTAAAATATAATGTGTGAAGCTTTTCCAAAGAGAGAGTATCCCTTTTTCCTTCTGTTTTTTTTTTTTGGGGGGGGGGAAGGCTGTGGTAAATGTATCTTTAAAAAAAGCCCAATGTTTTATAGGAACTTACATGGCTTGGGCGATGAGGAGCTGTCCCGTCCCCTGGCGCCGCCTGCGCGGGGGCCGGGCCCCGCACACCCCATCCCGCTCGTTCGTGCTCATCTCAAAGGCAACGCGCTGCCAGCACCTGCAGAAATCCCTTTTCATTACGCTGTGCGCCCGGGAGGGCAGAGCGCAGCTCACACCGACATCCCCTCGTGCCACCGGCCAGCTGGGCTCCCGGCCCCGCGGCGCCAGGGAGCTGCTCGGGGCCTCGGGATTTACACGGCACGCGGAGATTCTTCGCGTTTGAAGCACAAGGAGTTGCCACAAATCTCAGACCCACAACAAGCGAGGAGCAAGCGAAGAGCAGAGGAGCAAGTTTGGGTGCAGCAGCAGCAGAACATCCCACCGGGGATCTTCCTTCTCCATCGGCAGGCAGATGAGGGAAGGGGAAGGGGAAGGAGCCAGCGTGGGCAGTGATTAAGGACATGGCCTCAGCAGAGCAGTGCAGAGCAAGGACTAACCACAGCCTGACTTCCCTTCTAACCACTGAAAAAAGGGATACTGTCTCTTCAAATCCATACCAGACACACTACATTGGGCTACTGGCCCCGATCAATGTGATCGGTCGATTTCGAAACAAACAAGCGAACAGAAAGCTGGGAGCAGGGGGAGAGGGGCCGGAGGGGCGCTCCGGAGCGCGGGCGCTCCCGGGCGTTAGGAAACACCATCAGCAAGACTCCCGCTCGCGGCGAAAACCTGCGTGTCCCGCAAAGAACAGCGCGACGCCGCCCACGTGCAAACACCAGGGCCAAAGGGGCAGCCTCGAGCAGGGGCGGCCCCCGCGGGACCCTCCGCGGCCGGGCCCTGGGGACGGGCGCTCCCGGCGCCGACCGCCTCCGTCCCCTCTGCTGCTGTTCACGCGGCTGAAGTAAACTATGCAGTTTGGTATCTGAGGCCATGGCAAGGTCACGGTTTGATCAGCTGGCACAAAACACAGGATTTTGTGAGGAAACATCGAAGCTAAGCAGCAGCTCGCAGTGGGATTGCTAGAACTTCCAATTTACATCCCACAAAGTATCAGTTTAACACTTACAATATCGACATTACATATGCTGAAAATAATTGCTCTGCCCTGCATTGTTTTGACACTTATATTAATCTTTATTCATTAAGGCCTGTGCAAGTTCATTATATTCATTAAGGCCTCAAGAAAGCAAAACACATCTATTATGAAATACCTCAACTGCTTTTTAATATGATTTTTAGCCATTTGCTCCTCAGATGCTTGTGCCAAAAATTAAGAGAGGCAACTAATTCGCTGCGAGTTCGGCACCCCCTCCTCAGTGTGGCAGCTCGCGGCTGGTTTAGGACTCGGGTACTCGACCGTCGCTGTAGGGTGAGCTCAGCTTCACGGTGGGATTGAACCTGGCACAGCCACGGCTGCACCCACCGCCTCGCTCACCATGTCGGCATCCCCCCCGATCCGACGTGGGCAAAGCACATCCAAGGCTTCGGGTTGTTTTTGGTACTTGCGGCGTTTGCAGAAACTGCTGCATTCACCCTGCGCCCCACGCACACATACAGAACAGAACAAAAAGATCTTAAAGCTCTTCACGACTGAGGATGTAGAAATAATTTTTGAGGCACTGTAAAAATGACAAACATCTTTCTAGCTTAGGCTGTAAACATCACAACAAAGATTTACAATTAAATGTTTAAATACATATCCACACATTCATGTCCAATTTTAACACTAGATGGGGCATCATGTGCTAGAAGAAAGAAAACGCAGGTATTTCCAGTTCTACCCCTTCGCACTCTGGTTGGCTAGGTAAAAATCAAATGAGCAATTTACTTACCCCTATGAAACTGTGAAACTATCCCATGTTAATACTGACTCCAAGGCAAAGCTTTGATTGACAACATCAGCAACACCAGGATTTTAGCCTAAGATTTAAAACTAAAACGGCTTGAGACCAGCCGTCCTCTCCAGATGAGCACAGCTCATCTGGGGACCCAACCACACACTACCGTACATGTATATGAGTATTTTGTCATTTCAGGTTCAGTTTCAGAAATGTTCCTGTGCAAACACGACGATGGCTTTTTTTTTTTTTTTCTTTTTTTTTTTTTTTTAAAAAAAGGTGCTAACCTTTGCACCTAAATCCTGGGTTAACTCTGGGGAAAGGCTGGATTACAGGGGACGATCACAAATCCCATGACACACACGTGCCGTTGGGTTTCCAGCGACGTGCTCTGTGTGCTGTGGGGAGAACGGAAGCTCTTTTGAGGAAGCTCCCAACTTACCCGCTCCGGCAGCCCGGAGGAGCCAACGTGCGGCCCAGACCACGTCGGAGATCACGGTGAAGACTTGCAGGCTTTGGGAACGTCCTTGGAAGAGAAGACCATGAGGCTCCCGCTCCCAATACGGTCGTCCTGGGCAAGGCTTCTTCCTCTATTTAGTACTAACCCACCCCAAATGCCCTAAACTCCCAATATTTCTGCTCCTGACACCATCCCACTGCACGGGCCCCTAGTTTTCTGTAGCTGTTTTGGGAGCACAACAGTTCCTGTGTAACTACCTACCATCACATTGATTGAATGCTTATTAGCCAACCAGAGTACTCCCGACACAAATGAAGGAAATTCCCATCAAAACATTTTTAAATTAATAAATTACTTTCAGATACTGCAGCAGTGTCCTTCAGTTTTGCTGACAACTTGATTTTTTTTTTTTTTTTTTTAAGTGTGTTCATAAAATAACACTCTTAGATTTATAACGTAGAAAATAACGACGATGGAAAACTACCAAAGGATTATAGGGTATCATACAGAAGAAAGTTTCCGAGCTTCCCGCGCTCTCGATGACTGCTCCTCCCCGAAGCACGAAGACTGCTCCATGCTGGGATCCTGGCTGCGGTGGCCAGCCAGCCTGGCCGCTCCTGGACGGAGCTGCCCAGTCCACGGGCAGAAACGGGAGCAGGGCAGAGCCGGGGGTCCAGGCAGCTGCGTCCTGGCCCTGGCCGAGGCAAACGCAACGTCTGGGGGTGGCGGCAGCGAGCGGTGAGCGCGGCCCGCGGCACGGCGTGGTCCTCCCCGCCGCGGCGGCAGCGGCCCCGGGGCTACACCGCCGATACCTGCTCGTCTTCTGCAAAACAAGAAGAAACTGAAGTTAATGACCCTGCTCAATCCTGCTGGCGCAGAGCAGCCCTGAGCCCCACTCCTAGGTGAACCACTGCTACACAGGGGGGGTTCAGTGTCTGAACAACTGACCACGACATACTAAGCGTGGCCCTTTTAAAAAACATCCTCAGTCATCTGAGGTATTATCTAATATATATTAAAACTGGTAAAAGCCTCCAGCTGCCAAACATTACGCAGCATGCGCCTCCCGACACCCCAACACCCCGTGGCTTGGGAGAAAAGCCAGTAAGGTACCTTCTGACATGCAGGGATCTTTGCAAAGGAATTTCAGATAAAATTAACCAGACACTTTAAAAATAGTACAGGTATATCTAAAAGTATACAGTTAAATTTAGCTTTGAAAAAAATTTGGATTATAATGTTTGAAGCAATTACTTCTTTATTTTGTTTCAGAAGCATTTAATAACACAATTCAATTAATGATGGGCAATTTTAAAGTTTTACCTTGAATTGCAATACTAAAATGTATGTTAAATACTGTTTAAGTATTATAAAGGCTGGGATAGGATCATTTTGCTTGAGAAACTGTTCTAAGTCGTGTTCATTTTAAAACTGAAATCCAAGCAGGCAACCACAACATTCTATTAAAAAATTAGTTCATTAGTAAGGGGTACAGAGAGATCACGTCAGTGCACAAGTATTAAAAGCAAATCAGCAGATAAAGAATTAAGCGGTAATTCTCCAAGCTTGAAGTTAGAGTCGACACACAGTTAGAGTGGTCTTGTTTTGAAGAATCACTTGCGTTTTGATTACATGAGATATTCTGCACTCGGCAGCATTGCCTGTTGCTTCAAACAAGGTCAAGAAGAATTTAACAGGAAGAGACACTGTCAGGCCAAGGCGGGCTGAGAAGTCAGATTTTATTAAGGGTATTTTTCACAAGAACAGACATTTATTTTGTTCAGTGCTTTTTAGATCCATGCTCCAAAAGTGGCTGTTCATGAACACTGCAGCCTGATGCTAGTGCAGGAGCACAGGAACATGGAGCAGAGCAAGCGCTGAAGCGCTGAACAAAATCCCATTGAATTTGAATTAAAAAAAAAAAAAAAAAAAAAAAAAAAGGTCATTATCCCAACGTCACCTTAAGCAATGGGACATAAATTGATGAAACCAAAGAGACTGGAGCTTTTTGGCATACAGCTTATGGCCTGAGAGTGTCCCGTAAGCCGCCCCCAGCACTCCAGGGGGGCGTTTCTGGAGATGCAGCGCGTTTGTCCCCGCGCCCCGTGCGAGGCCGCCTCCGTTTCCGTGAGCCGCCCGCTGGTGCCCGCGTGCTCGAGGGAAGGCGTTCTCCCCGACACGCGCGTGCACGCCCGAGCGTGCGGCTGTGCGCGCACGGCACACGTACACACACGGGCACAAACGCACGCGCGCCGAGAGATGGAGGAAGCGCCGATGGCGCGGGGCGACCGCGAGAGACCCGAGCGCACGGGAGCGAAGGCAGCACCGCACGGGGCGGCGACAGAGCGGCTCACGAACAGCTATCGCGCCGGCGTCGCACGTACCATCCTCTTCACTATCTGCGCCAGGCACATCTGCTAGCTGGGGGCTGGCCGGCTGCCGACTATGCCACGGAGGCATCTTCGAGGACAGAGAGGCCACCGCGTCACTACCGAGAGGAGCTGCTGCGAGTCTAGAGAGGTCACCGTGCAGCATCCTTGACCTCTGCACCGCCACGCTATAGTCGGGAGGTTTGAGGTGCGGGTGGTGGGGCGATCCTTCCTTTATGTCGGCTAAAGAAATGCCCAGGTAGCCCGGAGGGGTGGGCGGTGGCTCCCTATACCTATCGTCCTTCTTAGGTGAGGTGACACAGTACACTGGCACCAGAAACAAGCCATGGAGATGTTAAAAGAAGAAAAACAAAGAAAACAAAACGTTAAAAAATCATGAAATGTTACAATGGCAAAACAGAAACTGATAACAAAAACGCAAATGCAGAAACACCGGTTATAACGACAGCAGCAGATACTTTTGCTTTTCATCTATGCTTTGGGCTTCTCTGGGGAAGTCAAGAGCAGCAAGAGAACCAGCCAACTCGTTAGGCACAACGCCAGTCAAGCAGACACAGAGCTAGAGATGCATCGGGGGGCGCGGGGCCCCGGGCTCGCCATGGAAAGGGGCCACTTGCCCAGGGTGGCTTTGCCCAGCCCGGAGCAAGAGTGGCCTTGACTTGCGTGTCAACAGCAGTCACCTCGCCAGCCAAAAGAGAGGTCTGCGGCTGAGCACAGTCGTTATAATAAGGGATCGTATGTATTTGGTGATATGTAATAGGATGTTAAACCATCCACTCATCTGTGCTATAGGGAAGAAAAAATTTCTACTGTATGAAACTACTCTGAGGAGGCAAACTGCGTACAGAGCCTGCAGCCAATGTCTTGCGTTTTCTAATATTCAGTAACAGCTTGTGATAGCTGTACTTTCAAATTTTTTAATCAGCATCCTAAAGCTTAAGTTCTCTATTTACAAGTGAGGAATCAGCATGAATAGTTATGGCAACACAGGCCTTGGAAAGGCTCCATTGCACCTTTTACAATCATAAAAGGGATTATAATCAATACTGTTAATTTGCAATGTCAATTCCACAAAATCTTCTACCTTCCTTCCCTGTTCATCTGCAGGTCAGGTCACATGGGCTATCAAAACTTAACTCTTTTTGTAAGTCTCCCATCTCCCTCCCACTCACTCCCAATTTTAGGACTAATATGCCTGTTAAATCAGGCTTTTCGCCCATATGTGTTGCAACTGGGCAATTTCAAAGCCAGGATAATTTTAAAACTCAATTAGTTGAGTGAATTTACATTCACAGTGTGAATGTATTTAAAATAATTTACGTTCATTACACTTTTAACAATTGTGGTAATTGCTGATCTTACAAGAATACAAAAGAATGAAAATAAAGTAGCATTTTCCTGTTTTGTGTTCTGGACTTGTGAGATGTTGGGTTTGGTCAAAGCAAGGACAGTCAGTCTGTACTTTATCTGAGGCTTCTTGGGCTTATGGTAAAAAAAACAAAAGCAAACTGACATAGTCTGGGCTACATATGAATACATGCATACATTTACACTGCTGATTTAAAGAAATCATTTTCATTTAAATAGCACTGGGCCTCCAGGAAGTAAGAGGAAGCTTTGGGGAACCAAAGGGGTGGAGAAGGGCTGGTCCTCCCTCATCTTTGGACCTTAGCGGTTTTGCAGTAATATTTGCAAGGTTGGATGTGGTTTTAAGGAAAACTGTTACAGGTTTCCTAGAGCTAGTATCTAGTTTTCAGCACTAATGGGAGCAGTAATAATATCCACTAATTTCTAATTCATATTATTTTATAAACATTATTGAAGTATTTCATCAGTACTTAACATCCACAGCAATATATCTCTGCAATTTCTGTCATCCACTACAATCTCAGGAGGTTACAAAAACCTTCCTGAGGAACTGAACCTCGTTCTGTTGAACCAGACCCTTTTCTGTGAGAACCCTTTAGTTTCTCCAGACTCCACCGAGTGGCTCTCCACTCTTTAAAAAACATCTGACTCTTCTTGAAGGAAAAATGGTTCTCCAATATTATCTTGCTCCCTATCTAATGACAGTCAGAAATAAAACCGCTCTTTCCCTCTGCCCAATGTTGTCCCCAGGTCAAAAGCAGCATTAAGGTACAATAGACAGCTACATAAGTCTGTTGTAGGTAAAAGCTATGAAAAAGCTTTCTCAATTTAATGTCCTGTAGCAACATGCTACAATTGCACCCTGTTCTTGGAAAGCAGAGGTTGCACTGAGAAATACTGCATGCTGCAGAATGCAGAAATGCCCCAGAAATAATAAAGTCTCCACATTCACTGATTCTGCCAAGGCCATGCTCTCCCATTAGCACACGGGTAGTGGTTTTCCAGCTCTGTTTCAAAGGTTCCGGGCAGTAAAACTTGAGTCAGTTCTTTTGGGGGACTATTCCACACCAACACTCATTAAGCAAATGAGCTGAAGAGTCTCATTTTGTTTACAGTGTTACAAATTTATGCAGTTATTACAGATTGTGGTAGCAAATTGTTCCTAGAGAATAAGCAAATGGCAAAATAAAGCTAGGTTATCTTTGGCACACTGTAGATGCCTAACTAACAGATTTGCATTTGCAAACCAGAAATCATATCCACCTATATCAGATCTGTGTTTAAATGGGATATATATGTTCTCTGTTGAAACATGGCACAGAGCATTTCTTACCAGTGTGCTATGCCCACACAAGGAAGAAAAGCTATGTGGTGCAGTAAGAAAACAAAACTAAAACTAAGGGAAAAAGTTGTGAGAGAAGACAGAATATATGGAATAGTTAATGCCGTATCCTAAAATGGCTCAAGGGCTTATAAGCCATTTTAGAAAGGATACCAGGGCAAAAACAAGCCCAAGAAGGAGCTGTGAGCCAACTTCCTGCCAGATCCCACTGCGCTCCTGTTCTGCTATAAAGCCAAGGAGGAGGAATGCAATCTAAAGACCTCCACCCTACGTGTGATGTTTATTCAGGCATTTACCTTTGATAATATAAACCCCCTCTAGCAAACTGCTCAGTAATCAAATCGCATTTCAACGGCACCCTTGCCTTAAAGTTTAGAGAGCTTTGCGTTTTGTCTTGTTCGTAATATGGTTCCTTCAGTTTTGGCAGTTTGGCAGATGAACTCCCTAGGACAGTGAAAGTGCGTGTTGCTCCGTAAAACTGTGTCTTTGAAAAGGCATTTTAGCAACTTCTCTTTCATATGTAGCCAAACTGCAATGGTGTAACTACAGTAGTAGAAATAGTAGCTAGTAGAAATACAGGAAAAATGGAAGGGAATCTGCTCCCTCCCTGAGCTTCTATGAAACGTGCTGCAGCACTGGAGAGGTGGGAATACTCCGCACCGCTCCGTAATCCTGTTCTTCCCTTTGCAGTTCATGCAAGGTCTCTAGTACGTGGACGTGCAAAGGAGTGATGCTCGTTGCTCCTTGCCAGAGGAAAGTCTGAAGTGAGCGGGGCTTCCAAAATATCCAAAAAGGCCCAGAAAGTCCTACTGCAAAGGGGAACTGCCTGACATTTCCAGGAACATAGTTCTCCTGCACACCCATGAAGAGACTGGGGAGTGTACTGCTCTTTTAATTTTCCTAATCCAAAGCAAGGTAGTTTAAAAACCACAGTGTCTCAGAACTGTTCTAATTAAAACCACATGATAAAGCTGAATTTAACATGCAATCCATTCCCCCGATCTGCTGATGTCATTTCTAAAAAGCTTAATATCAAAATACAAACCAGATGTGGGAGCTTTCATAAGCTGTTGGTTTGGCTTACCTATCAGGCCTTTTTCTGTACTTGAAGTAACAGTTTTGTAAGTTGTGTCGGTGCCTGGTTTAGAGTCCAAAACCTCCGTCTGCTCCACTGTCGACGTCTCCAGCCCCCTCCGCTTAATCGTCCCATAGTTTGTCTCATACGTGTCCGAGAGGGAGCTCGAGGAGGCCCAGCTCTGCCGAGACTGATCCCCTTCCAGGTTGGCTTTCGACTGCCTGTTATTTTTGGAAAAGGGTTCAGAATATAAATAAGCCTCCTCAGAGTAACAATTTGTGGGATCGACTTCAGCTATAGGTCCATCCAGCTGGGTGTGACGGTAGGAATTGAGGAGGTCCCAGCTCTTCTGGTTCGGGATGTTCTGGAAGTTATCGTGGGAGCTGCTCGAGCACGACGTCCAGCTCCCCCGGCCGCTGTCCGCCGCCTCCACCATGATGTGCTCGTGGGAGATCTCCTCGCTGCTCATGGACGACGTGAACGCCATCCCTCTGATCAGGGCAGGCCTGCTCAGCGACCAGCTACGGTGGAAAACAACAGAGATCAGAAAAAAAAAAAAAATCTCACTGGGTATTGAAATAGCAGAGATGTTCTCGGAGCCAGCAGTCTGCAATAGAGATGAGGAGTCACTGGGTGCAGCTCAGGGATGCAGCAAGGCCAAACACAGGAGCTCTGATGAGAAACCCCGTTATTATTCCCCTCTGCAGCAGGGCTTGTCCCCAAAGGGACCAAGTCTGCAGCCAGCTCTGAGGGACCTGATTGCAGAGACAGAAAACGCTGCTCCTCAGGGGCTCCTCCGCCAGCCCCGGGGAAAGCTCGAGGCCTGGCTGCAGTCACAGGCTCCGGAATACCTCCAAGCTTGTTCCTTTCATTTACAAAGCCAACAGTGTAAATATTTACATTCAAAATAAAAGCATTTTTGGTTGCAGCTACAAAAACTTTTTCAGGCAGAGAGAGGCGGGAGCTGTATTTCAATGATATTTGGAAATACCGGACATTAAGTAACATTTGTGGAAAGACCTTGGGCAGGAGCAATTCTGAAATGTTAGGGATAAAAAAAAAAAAAAAAAAAAAGGCATTTTCTAAGAAATGCCTTCTCAAAGCTATTAATATCTATTAATATATAATGAGGAAAATAATAAAGTCAGGTTTAAATTGATTTAGAATATAAAAATACAATTGCTAGACATTATTCTGAAGTCTCTTTCTGGTTGCATTAAGTGCATTCATTAAAATTCAATGCCACTGCTTCTCAGTTTACTGAGGCATTATGAGATCTAGCAACATTTCTTAGATATGGGCAAATAACTCTTATTATTCCTTTGCTTTTCTATTTCATGAATTCCAGCACAGAAACTCTTTCGTACGCACCCAAAGTCACTGAAACTAAGGCATAATAAACTAGTCACTAGCTTTGATCAGTCTGCTTCTAATTTACAAAAAAAATACTGAGTTCAGAATGCAGCAAGGTCCTTGGTGCAACTCGCTGTACTTCATTACTACGGCTGCCCTTCTGTGGGTCAAGTCTGACTATGTAGCAGAACAAACCCAAGAGCTGCATCTCGGGACCAGTTCTGATGGTGCTGAGACGACAGCATCACTTGTACAGACACTCTCAGCAAGAGAATGGATGCCAGCTTCCAGTGTGCCTTAGAAACTATTAAAGATAAACAAATTAATAAAAGAAATCCCACTGAGGTATTTTAAGCGATTGGTATTGCTGACGCTCAGAGATAATTGGGAGCATCCTGCTCTTACCGTGCTGCCTCTCTCAGTACCACCTAGCAAGTCATTTGTTAAATATTATTCTAGCTTTTAACACATTTGCAATCCCCCGCATGTCCATCCGAACCCCACTGACGTGAACAAGCTGTTTCCCATCTAAAAGGCACCACAAGTTTCTTTGGAAAATATGCTCTTCCCATATACTTTAGAGCAACCAGCTCCCCATGTCTGTCAGTGCTTTAATGACCACGGCGCAGTTTGCAGCCGCATCCTGATTAAACATGTCAGCATGTTCCTATTTTTATTCCTTTTTATTCAGGATGTTCCTATTTGTTGTTCCTATATTTATTCCTGTTAAAGTTGGCCTTACGTCGAGGCCGAGCAAGGGGCGCTTACCCTGGGCACGGCTGCGAGTAGTCGGCGAGCGGCTGCGGATGCTCCTTCCGCTCGGCCCCCGCGGAGTCAACGACGATGAGGGACTGGGACAAGCCCCGCTCGTCCTGCAGCGCCGCCGACATGGAGTCCACCGAGCAGTTGCTCACGATGCTGGAGCGCGAGGAAATCTCGCTGTGACTCGAATCCGAGAAGTTATCGGATTTTGTGGAAGGTATGAGGGCGTAGCCTTAGGGAAAGAGAGCAGCTGTTAGTAAGGAGCTGTTTTAGGTTGCCGGTTGTGACGATGAAGGCCTGACACACGCCTTCCAGCGAGGATGTTGAAAACCAAAACAACAAAAACAACACCCTGCCATTCTGAAATGGATCAGTCCGCCCAAATTTTGATGGTACTAAAGTTTTTAGCATCAATCAGCACCTAATACTGGTGCAATACCAATACGGCAACACCAATGACCTCAGTGGATGTCCACCAAAACCAACCCTAGCACCAAACTGACACTACCAGGATCTGCAGCGGGGAGATAAATTGCTCCAACTTTGACAAACCCCCTGGGATAAGAGCCCTTCCCGCAGTCTCCGCTGCTGGCTGGGACGGGAGCGTCGCTGCAGGATCCCGGCCGTGCAGGAGGAGGTGCTGCCCGAGGGGTAGTGAGCGGCTGGCGCCCGCGCGGGCCCTCATGGCCCACTTCAGTTTTACTGCTTGTTCCAAAACTAACAAACCAGGAAACACAAGCGGGAGGAACTTTGGCAGAAGCTGGACCACACTACAGCATTATTCTAAGCAAAGAAAACGACTAAAGACCTCACCAAAACACGTGAGCACTTTTGTGCTTGACTTGCCCTTGCCCATGAATTACTTCTTTCAAACAGAAGTAGCCAGAAAGCCCCACACTTCCAACAGGGATTTCCATAGGCTCTGACTAGGTGCATCCCACCCACATGTTTGCTGGCGTTGCCACTTGAATTCAGGACACCAAAGTACCTGTTCCTAGACACACCTTTTATAAGGGCAATATTATGTCAATATCTTGCTTGAGCCTTCTACTTTGCGCACCTTAGAGAAGCAGGGCAAGAACTGAAATGAATTCAGCTCGGCCCAGGGCATCGTTGGCACTCTGAGGGCCCCAACGCTCGCTGGCAAACGCTCCCATAACGCAGCCTAGTCCATCACCCCAGCACGGTCACGCATTGCTGCCTTCCTCCCCACCCTCGTTCTCGGGCCGGTCCTACACTCCTTTTCATCTTAGATGGCATTTTGGCCATTAGGAAAATTCCTAATTATGCTATGTAAAGGATTATAATTCATATTCCCACACCGCAAGGCCACGGAAAACAAATGGCAGCCTAGCAGGGAACTATTAAACTCAAGCGATCCCATCTGACCTGAGAGACATTAAATTGCTTTTTCAAGCTGTTCCTTTCGTGTCCTGGCAATAAACACCGACTGATGGGATGTTGCAGGGCGATTAAACTCGAGCTCGCTCTTTGCACAAAATAAGGTCTGAAGAAACGGTTCTGAGCACAGAAACAACGCACTTCACTATGAAGAGCTCCTGCCCCATGTCCCTACCAGGTCTTCCCGACCAGACCACGGCATTAATGACATGGCAGCCTGGTTGAGGACTGGGACTTTGCTGCCATTCCCCGCAGGGAAGACCCTGCATGGGGCATCAGCCAGTTGTGTCACTCCCTTGTGTCTCGGGATGATGGACTGTGACCAAACTCTCACTCGGTCACAGGGAAATTCTTTTACACGGCGATGCAGGGCACAGGCGAGCACTACCTGACCTACTAGCTGTGGGTTGTTCCTGTCAGGCACACTGGGGGCAATATATCTTGGATTCATTATTATTTTTTCCGTTGACTTTTTTTTTCCTTTTTCCTTAAAGTTCCCACTGGGTTTCTCCATATCAAATGTACTGCATCTCAGGAAAAAATAAATGCCTTCAGTAGGAGGTGACAGACTGATATCTCTTGCATTATGTGCATAAACACACAAAATTAGAACCCTTATTTGAAAGCCCTTTTTGTAATCAATAGTTGCTGCACTCATAGTAGAACGAATTAATCAAAGATTATTTGTCTTTCTTTACAGGAGATATTAATACCTAATTGATGCACAGTCCTCAGATTAGCATTCTTGTCCCCTAAATTTCTGCCCATCACTCAACTTTTCACTTCATTTCTACCTACATGTACTTTTGAGCTGGACTATGATATATTAACTTCAATATTAGATGAAAACAGGAAACAATCAGGCTCTGTAAGAAGAATTTTAGTGATAATCTTAAATAAGATAAACTGACGCCAGTTTTGCAAAGATCATAAAACATGGCATCTGGAGCTAGGCATGTATGTCACTGAACATACAGCTCGCAATTTGAGAAATTTCACTGTTTTCTTAAGCTTCACTATGGCAATAAGATGTTTGACATCAAGAAGCATTAAAAATTAAAATTTTTTATCAAACTAACTGACAACCCTTAATTAAAAATCTTATTCCTTATACATTCTTAAATATTCCTTATTTTGTCTAACAGACTCCCAAAAATTAAAACAATCATACCACAGTAAAAAAGGGTTCTCACAGGGAGAGTATCTTTTCAGATACTCTTCATCAACAACCTCAAAGACTTTGAAACCAGAAGATTGATCTTTGTTAAAGAGATTAGCACTATCTGAAAACTGGACTTACTAAATCATGGCAAAGGTATATAAAGAGATTAAATTTTAATCTTAACTTGACTGAAGGGCAGAATAGACGTGGTCAATTGAGAGGAAAGTGCAAACATGTTCACAAAACGCACCCATGCTGGCAATGAGCATTTGATTTGCATCACCCTGCAAATTCTTTGGATGAGTAAAAATAGCACCCTCGTTAAGGCATTCGGAAGGATGCTTGAAGTTATGAGGTACCAGCCTAAGGGTTTCATTAGCGTTTGCAAAGCACCAAGCAACAGAAGTTTTGCTGCACCTATTCCCTGATTTTCTAATATTGACATTGCAAGTATTTTCCTTGCTGCATTGTAAGGGCGATTTATTATGACCAACGAACACAAATATCTCCTACTCTTGAAAATATGAATGGAAGGGAAGTACAATAAACAGCTTAAAACATATATTAACGAATCTGTATGCAAACGCATAGCAGTAATATAACTTAGATTATACTGGTTATCCAATACAAAATGGATATCAGTCTTTCTTCTGAAAATCAAATAGTCTTCCTCCTTCTTCTAGTCCTCCTCTGTAGACAGTAAAATGCCAGCAGGCTGCTGTTGCCATAGATACTTGCTGTACTCAGAGTATCACTGTCTATGTCCTCTGTACTCAGAGTGTCACTGTCTATGTCCTCTTGCTTTTTACTCCTCTCTGAGGCTTGAGTGTGCTCTGCTTCCCTTTTTGCTGGAAAAGCTGTTCTTTCCCTGGAGAAACTTCTTTCCCTAAGTCTTCCAAAGAGGGTTCCTTTCCTTCTCCTGCGCTCAAGCTCAAGTTCTGCCTTTCCACTCGCCTCCTTGCTTTCTCCCTTTTCACACATGTCAGAACTTTCTCTTGCCTTGATAATCATCTCCTGAATTTTCTTTTGCAAATAAGCCCCACCTATTCCGTAGCTGCGCTGCCCACTGTTCTTGTTGCTGGCTTCACTGGCAAGGGACGAGGAAGACCCAGACAGATTCATCTGACTGCAGTTATCAGCCCTCTGGATGTTTCCAACTGTAATAAAGAGCACACACGCAGATCTTGATAAATACCACAAGCCAAGTAACAGTAAAAATAATGTGTGGATTTTTAAACTTTTTTCTTCACTCACAATTGCATATAGGTTTAGTAAAATGTGTTCATGCCTGAAATTACGTATTTCAGCTATCTGTGAAGCACCTAATTTTAGGTTAATGAATTGTTAGCACTATGCAACAACAGGATACTGATTACCTTAATGAAATTAGATCAGTGCTCAAAAATGCTAAAAGCAGCAAGTTGAATTAATGAAATAACCCTCAAAGAAATAAAATATTGTTTTCTTAGAACCAGATGAAATTCAACAAAAGTAACTTGTTTGCATAAATAAATAAAATACAGGAGCAATCATTCTTCAAAATCTCAGTGGACCTAGTTTCTGCAATCCGAGTTATCTTTTTTTTTTTTTTTTATACATATGCTGTGGCTAAGTAAAAGAAGTGACATTCTCCTAAAGGAAAGAGCATCTTGTGAGGGCAGAGGTGGATTCCCGTGAGCCCTGGCAAGCTTGATCTCCCTGGACAAGGCGAGAAGGGCAGTCAGTGGCCATGCTGTGCCATGCCAGCCCGCTGGCTTTGGGCCTCAGTGGGTTGCAGAGCAGCACAGAGGAGGCAGAAACTCCTTACACTGTCCAACAGGGAGCACACGGGCTGACTACAGAGTGGAGTTAAGAGATTTCAAATTAATTCCCATCCGAGCTTGGCTAACGATGAAATGATGCAGTTCTTTCAAGACGAACATATCAAAAACAAAGGGATTCTCAGGGCATCATGATAGACAGGGACGTATACAGAGCCCTGTACACAAGAACAAGAAGTGTGAATAGTAGCTGCAGGGTTTGGAAGGATGCTTGACTTCTGTACCTATCCAAACTGCTCTGTAGAACTCACAGTATTCTCTCTTCAGCTCCAATTAAAGCAGATTTGCACACAGACATCAAAAACACATTAAAAGCATTAAAAACAGATGTGTAACCTAAAACAGTAATAGGGCTAGGAATGGAAGTAGCAAATTTCCAGAACGACAAATTTCATGACAAACTTGGATTTGCCTTGACTTGTGTGTGTGCTAAATATTTGCAAAATGAGTGAGCTGGACTGATGCTCAGTGGGATACAGCAACACCCAAACAGGCTTGCATCTGCAGCCAACACCAAGGTGAATCAAAAAGACTATCTAATCAGCTAGTATTTCAGCTGATACCTTTGGCAAAAAGTTAACTTACCTTAAGAGACACAATTTCTGCACAACATAATCTTCAGATTTGAGATTCACACTTACCTAAGTACCCCCCTAAATCTGAACTGATATGCTGGGGGTATCAAAGTACTTGAGACCTATCAGGAATTCTGCCAGAAGCATTTAAGCAATTTTTGAGGCACAACTACTCTACTTCCTGCAGGACAGGTACTTTTAAGGCTAGAAAACATAAAAACATTGGAAAGCAACCTCTATCAGCAAGTCATAGAAAGTCATGATGCTTCTTGACATTGGAAGGCTTCAAAGTGTTATTTCCCAGAGTACATTTAATTACACCAAATATTTGTGCCTCTGCACACGCCGCTTTTGGCGCAGCGCAGCCGGGAGGTCCCTCCCAGGCAGGGCTCTGCGGCACACGTACCTTTGCGGGGAGAGCCCTGAGGAGAGGCAGGAGGGCTGGAGTGCAAAGAAGATGCCATGGACAGAGTGTCTTCTGTTTGTTTCTTGGTACTTACTTCTTCAGACAAACTTAAGGACTTCTGTGGGGAGCCTGTGCCTGCAAAAACAGCAGAATCATTTACCACACGCAGGGAGGTTGGACTAGATGATCTCTAAACGTTCCTTCCAACCTTAATGATTCTATGATTCTTTCAAATGGCCACTGATACTACGTTGCTCAGGGATATCTGAAACACGTTGAAACAAACATCCAGGTCACAACTGGAACCTTTACAATGGAAACACTCGTCAGTATTTTGGTAAAAGGCTAAAAACTGTATGAAGTGTGGAGGAAGCCATCGCCCATGAAACTGATG